>CM076583.1:459803265-460294583 GCA_034641835.2 Pinus albicaulis | reverse complement strand
GAAACAAAGCAGCAGCACAATCAGGCCAGATCAGCACCAGAATTCTCTGAAGTAGTGCCAGCAACTTTAAACAGTTTTATTCCACTATAGTTTTGCATTATTTTTGTAAAAACAGTTCTAGATATTTTCAAAACAGATCTAGATATTTGAATCTAGATATTTTTAAGAAAATTGTATAAATACTTCCAAAGTCGAATTGTAAAGGGTTGAAGTTTGAACCCTTGAGATGAGCTTTTAAAAGAAGAATTGTATCAATCTGAAGTTGCTTCATATTAATGAAAAGATTCTGGATTTGCTTCAAAACAGATTGTCATCTTGTGAGTTCTCCTTAGTTATCCATTTAATTTTGTTGTTTTCTACATGTGTTTAATTTTATGAAGAAATCTGGGTTAAGTGTAGTTGAATGTCAACTTATTTTAAATCCCCTGTGAAGTTATAAAATATTGCAGAGATTAATTTATTGGACTGTCTGTCCTAATGACTCCTCTACATTAATAAATTGTCACTTTTTCGTAATTTTAGATGCATTTGGTTGGGCTGTGAACATAGTTTGCTTGCATCTTTTCCTTATGATTAAATAAATATTCTGTTTGAGTATTTAGAGAATCATAGCCTCTTACACTTCTGCCTTACAAACCTTTTAAAATCTAAAATACTGTCAAGAGGTAAAGAATCAGCACTTTCTTAATATTAAGATCAATTAAGATTCAGGACCTGCTCAAATAAGCTTAAAACATTGGTCATCCAAAAATTAAAAACAACAAAATATTTTAGATGCTCTGGCATGATTACCTAACCTAGAATTATCTCAGAGGTACAACAGTTTCTATTTAACATTGAGTTTAGGGTTTGGCTCCAATTTTTGCTTTTCCCTCCCAGACCTGTTTTAACCATCAAAATTTTGCATTTGGGTCCACTTTCTGTGCTGGGTCAGACTTGCAAGCTTGGGTGAATCATGGCAACACCAGTCCCAAGAGCCTAGTGAGTCTCAGCCTAAAATTCATCTCAGCAGAGACTTGACCAGACTTGCTGGGACTCACAAGTCTCCCATGAGTCAACCAACTGTGCTGGGTCAGACTTGCAAGCTTGGGTGAATCATGGCAACACCAGTCCCAAGAGCCTAGTGAGTCTCAGCCTAAAATTCATCTCAGCAGAGACTTGACCAGACTTGCTGGGACTCACAAGTCTCCCATGAGTCAACCAACGCTGGCTGCAGTGTTCAAACTTCAGATGCCTTCTTTATGGTGCTAAAAATTATTTCAACAACATGTAAATGGCTGCAGTTTCGCTATAAGTTAAGCATTGAAAGCACTGTTTTCCATAAGCACTGATTATTTTTTAAGTGAATAAAGGCAGAGCATTACAGTTGTGAATCTTCTTGTGAAAATCTGTGGAATTTTTTTCACACAAAACACTGATGCTTTTCTTGCAAGGTTGCTGAATTTGTGGTTTCCTTTTGCTCATTTTTCATTGACAGATTTCACAGAATCTCTGAGAATGATGATGTGATGCAAGGGGCAGAGGAATGGCCAGAGACAACTGGCATTGCATTCAACAACTTCGTAAGCATAATAATAATCTCAAAGTCACTGAGGAAAGAAGAAAAGGGGTTGTGACCCTTGGATTTGTTGTGTGTGTGTGTGAATAGAAAATTTAACACAAGAAGTCATTTGCTGTGATGACCAAGAGTCTTTTGATCTATGGGTAAGAAAGAAAGACAAATTTTAAGAATGTTCACAGATGACCAAAGTAGGTCAATACAACTCGAAATTATATCTAGCAGAATACGAAAGAACTAGGGTAGGAAGAACCCTAGGGACTAAATGAGAGGTTGCGAGATGAAACCTCTCAAAGACATTTTTTGTACAATTTTTCAAAAAGGTTATGAGACCCTGGCTAAAGAGTTCTTGCAGTCGTAGCCACATCCATGGGCCACAAGTTGAGGAGAAAGGAATTGCAGATACACAAGTTTTGATCCTTTTAGAGAAAGCGGATCTTCAAGTGACATCTTTGAGCCTTCAAGTTTGTCTTGCTAAAATGGAGTAACAATTTATGTGTGGTCATTTTGAAACACCAAAGACCAATAGAACCAACAAAACAATAAAAACATGACATACTGAGTGGAAATTTTTTGGAAAAAAATGCATGTAGAATTGATTCCTAATTAATATGTAAGTGTGTTGAAAATAGCAATCATTATATTACACCAAGTACTACTTTGAGGAGAAAGGAATTGCAGATACACAAGTTTTGATTCTTTTAGAGAAAGTGGATCTTCAAGTGACATCTTTGACCCTTCAAGTTTGTCTTGCTAAAATGGAGTAACAATTTATGTGTGGTCATTTTGAAACACCAAAGACCAATGGAACCAACAAAAAAATAAAAACATGACATACTGAATGGAAATTTTTTGGAAAAAAATGCATGTAGAATTGATTCCTAATTAATATGTAAGTGTCTTGAAAATAGCAATCACTATATTACACCAAGTACTACTTATTGCCAAAAGACTAAGGAAATGTTTTTTTCATACATTTAATTTACCTCTTTAGCAGCAGTAGATAAATTTCTTAAAGGTGTGGATGCCATAGGCACCAACCTCTCCAAAACTTGACCATGTCTCTGAACATCAATCCAACACGATATTAGAAACTAATAAGGTTTAACCAAACAAAACAAACTATGAATTACCACACCAGCATGTATAGATTCTATTCTTAACAAGAGATGTCAATTCGCATTATCATCTACTCAATAGATTTAGCAGCACAAAGATGACGCATCCCAAGCTAGAATGATTAATTAATGGCAGTCTAGAGCATCATCACGCAATCCATACAAAGAGGAAAAATCAAGCCCCTTTAATAGCCAAATAAGTAAAAGGCTGACAGCTATACCAATGAAGAAAAAAGAGTTGTCAAGCCAGATTTTTGCCGCAAAGCACCCAACATCTTCTCTTCTTCGAGTTTAACTGCAGTCAACCACCAATTTTTAATGTAGCATGAACAAATAACACAAGAATACACAAAAAACACAGAATCTTCTCATAAGAATATTTACAAATAATTGACACTAATCCTTCCCATAAATCATGGTATACATGCATATACTATAGCTAAGGAGATGTGTGATTTTCTTCTGTTCTAATTTTTTGTCAAGCTTTGAATGATGAATATCAAAAATGCTCAAAGTATCCAAAAATATAGATAAGTCTGCATGCTCTTGCCTACTCTAAAGCAGTAAAAGACACAGAATTATCATAAGTATGAACTACATGCAGCAACACAGTAATATTAAGATCCATAAACTCTCCACATAATTAAGTAAATTGTTGTAACGTAACAGATTTGCAGCAGATAACATTTCTTATGTTTATTTTTCCTGATGAAACTCCATTTGTCCTGTGTAGATCAGAATTAACCATTATATTATAAAAGCTAACTATCCAGTCCAATAATGAAAAGTATCAGAGATTGATGGGAATCTTTATACTAGGAACACTATTATCACTACTCATGGAATAAAGAGTGGCAAAATAATTAATTTACATGTCGATAACGTATCACTCTTCACACCTGCGAATGACATTATAAAATTACTTAATTAATTAGATACAATATTTTGGGGAGAAGAATGATCTAATCAGCTTGTAACTCCTAATAGAAGCTAGTTAAAATTGCATGCACAGTGAATGTACTCCATCTTACTGTCTAAAATTCCACATCATTGAATGCACTTCGAGCTTCCATCATCAAAGCATTTCTTTTACACGTGTTTTCAACATGGTCATTGATCATATTTCAGTAATGTTCTTTTAGGTGTGCAGTAGAAAATAGACATCGTCGACATAGAGTCTATTACTGAACTTCAAATCCTATTAGAAAGAATCAATGAACAAGCTGTACTATGACAGATTATAACATGAACCGTTTCCTACTGTGGCTATAACCAGTACCCATGACTTCAATCCATGTACTGAAACATCATAAGCACGTTAGAGATGGGACTCATAATTAACGGTGGACTGTAAATAGGTAACAGATAAAGCAAATAAAACCGTATGTTCATCTCCTCATCTATGAGGCTATTGATGATGTGTTCCATACAATCCTCACCAAATGAATACCCTTCGGAGTCTCATTTCCACAATTTAAGTGCTATACCTACACAAAGCTATAGATATAACTTGTAAGTCGTTGAAAAGATTTTGCCAACTAAGACGATAAATCCTGGCAGTTGAATTCCCCTGGAGTCTTTTTTCACACCCACGCAATAATGCATTGAAATCAATAAGAGTACTACATAGCACCAAAACAGCGTTTGGGCCGTGGCTGTACGCAACGCTGAAATAGGCCAGACACCAGAAAGACATACATGGACAAACTACTGATAAGCCTATCCGTAGAGTTCCTGACGCCATGCACACAGTGTACAACAACTCTAGGTGCAATGCGAAACCCGAAATGAAACTAGAATCCTGAAATGGACCAAAATTAATAGTCAGGCACCCGACTGAATAGAAATGAGTCCCTCCGCCATCACTGAAATAAGTAGATAACAAAAAGACAACACAGACCCCAGATTAAACGCCACAGGCCAATCCATTTCGAGGTCTATTCGTGGTGATAAACAGAAATTATAGGGACTAAGATGGTCCGAAAGGCATCTTACATCTCAAGAAGCTCTGGGATAGACCCTGCACCAATGAACACAAAATTGGCACGAACACTTATTTGACAATGCTAAATAGCACTCACCATGGGAGAACATACCTACAAAACATACATACATACATCTCAAGAAGCTCTGCCACTGGCCCTTCACCAATCAAAATTGGCACCAACACCTATCTGGCAATACTACATAGCATCCACACCATTAGAGAACATACCCACTAAAAATATATAGATTTATCTCGAATTTTAAATCTATTATCATGGTTCATTCAACTCTGTCTGACTACCAGGCAAAAACACCCCCAAAGATTATTTTAAGAAGAATCTCATTTGCACGTCATTTCGCCTGCCATCTCAGGATCCGAATGTAAAATTCGAAAAAAAAATATCCAATACAGAAAGTATTACAATACGTTATCATCAAGCCCTCAATCCCATGCACTTATATGTAAACCTACATATAAATTTCCAGTTCGCTAATCAGATGCCATATTTACGAATACCTTTGCACCTTACAATAACAGCATCTGAGAATTGAGCGTTAAACATTAAAATCCGGCATGACCGATTCAAATTAAATCAAATTTTGTTATGACATTAAGATCCAGCACATCATTATCATTAAACTTTGAGATATTGAATCTAATTGACGAAATTTAAAACTCGTTCACTACACTCAAACCTTTGGCCAATAAAACACTCATTTATTAAAGCTCTGAAAATAATAATCCTCACCTGAGGAGATTGAAAAACAGTGTCAATGGCCGATTTGCATCCAACGCAGGAACCACGGAACTCACAGAAAAAGGAAGGCGGGTCAGAGAAAGAGCCGTCTTCCTCACCAACCACACCCTTGATGGTTACTCCCCCACCAAACCCTAGGGCTCTGTTCTTCTTCCTCAATCTGCCTGCGAACAGCTAACCTTCACGCTTTCACCAAACCCTTTGAGTCTGCCAAACAAGACTAATGATTTCATAAAGTAAACTGTGGCTGTTTATGGGTTGGGTAGCTTTTAGGAGATGCTGGTCAATAAAATGGTTCCAAATAAAAATTGAGAGATGATATTGGTAAACAAGGTAATAATACACTTTTTACAATTCATCATTTATATTTGTTTTTCCTATCTTTCCGGAGAAAGGTTATTCGAAACCTTCATCATTCAATTGTGATTTAAACAGATTAAATAAACTTTTAAAATTCATCTCTTTTTTTATATATTGAAATTGGTAAATCAGTTACCGCGGAATAAAAAAAAGGTGATTTACAAACAAAACAAAAAATGTCTTTAAAATTATGACATGAGGAATTTCTTTGTCGAGTATATATTATCCCACGTGAAATGTACTTAAAAATTACTTTTAAAAAAAACAAGTATAATAATATCTATTTTTCATTATTTCAAAATGAAACAATTAAAATTAAAATTTGTTATTTTTAAAAGAATTAAATTATTTTTTTATAATATTTAAAAAAATAATAATAATCTATGTAAAATATTATTATTAAAAATATTGTAATGTTATTAAAAAAAATCATTAGTTTTTATTGAATACATTTTTCAATCACTCAATTATATTATAACAAAAATGTAAGGGAGTTGTTTTTAGTGCGATTTTTTGGAGTTTCAAGTGCTTGTGAAAATATTTAAACTGGTTTTTTTGACTTTATATATGGATTATGGATTCAGCACCCTCTAAAACCCCTAGGGCACTTCAATTGTCCAAGGTTAGCAACCAAACTTCTCTTTTCAATAAATTCCTGCCGGTTTTTAGAGAAATTACACCGGAAAAAACTACCGTAAAAGCCTTCAAAAAGTCGCACTAAAGACAATTCGAAATGTAAGAACATAACCCAATTTTGAATACATGAATATTTTCAACCAATTAATTATTATTAAAAAACTTCTAATTTTGACTATATAAACTTGGGAAACTTTTTTCAATCTCTCAATTATATTATAACAAAAATATAGTCCAATTTTGAATATATGAATGTTTTCAACCATATAATCAATATTAAACAATTTCTAATTTTGACTATATAAATTTGTCAAACTTTCAAAAATAAATATAATTTATCACAAACAATATTAAAACGATCAAAAATAACATTACAAAATTACAATGACAAATTGGTATTGAAAACTTTAGTTATAAAAATCTTCAATATTTTAAACCATGATGATGATGATGGTTGTTAATGTCCACTGAGACCAATCTTTGGTCTATCAGACCTAAAGAAAAGAGTTATTTAATTTGATTTAAGATTTTATTCCTATGCTCAAAAAGCTTGGAGAGAAGCCTCCCGAACTCACTATAATTTTGACATCTTAAAAGGCTAGGAAGGTCAATATTGCAACAAAGATTATGAAATTGAGCTCTAATGTGGTTGTACGCGGGGCACTCTAAGAGGAAGCGATTTTCATCCTCGATGTTCATATTCTCACAGAAATGGCAGATCTTTTCCAACCACGGTGTTTTAGGAACTGTCCAACGACCTGTTTCACTATGGAGCTCATGAGAGTTTGTTCTAATCTTGGCTATATTAATTTTCTTCTTTGAGCTAGTTAAAACAGAGAGATACTTTTGATCTTCTAAGGTGGGGTTGATGACCTCCTTATAATACCTTAATTTTCTTTTAGTTGCTAGATCTTTCTCACACCACATTTTTTCTTTGAACTTAGAAGTAACAATTTTTTAATGTTATTGATGTTTTGCAATGCAACATTCTCGTCGACCTCCCAATGGTTTAACCAGGCCTTGGTGTCTTTATACCAACCTCGTTTAAGCCTTAGGTGGTTTTGGCTGGAATTTAAAGCTAGCTTAGGAAGTCTATGGTCTCCTATGCTATTGAGCTTGTGCTTGTACAACAGAAGCCTAGTCATAGCTAGGCTCTCGATAGGGGAAAGACCCACTTCTATAAGGAGAATAGGATAGGGTGTATTGCTTTTAATTTTAAGGTTATATGTTATAAAACGCTTCTGGATTTGCTCAATCTTTCTCCAGGATTCTCTAGAGATGTTGCAACCCCAAACCTCACATCCATATAAGATAACAAGAGTGACTAAAGTTTCAAAGAGGAACTTCTTTCTATCCCACATTACGAGGTTTGTCGTTTTACAATTATTTTCAAGACCAAAATAAGCTTTCCACCCCCCATTAATCCTTTTCTGAATGCTATAGTTCCAGTTGAGCTTGTGATGAATATCAATTCCTAGGTATTTGTAAGAAGACACTTCCTCCAAGTTACTATTGTCATACATAAAATTAGCGTAAGTGTCCTTCTTGGATTTGATAATCATAACTTTTGTTTTGTCAGTGTTAATAGACATACCCATGGTAGAGCAGAAATCCTTAAGAAGTCTAAGTTGCTTATTAAGATCAGATGGCCATCTTGTGAGAAGAACAATATCGTCAGCATAGAGAAGAAGGATGATGTTATCCCAACTAAGATCGTGCCAGTACATCCTGCTTCCTCTAAACAACCTTCTAGCTTGTCGATGTAAATGCTAAATAGGGTAGGGGAGAGTGGGCAACCTTTTTTAACTCCGATATTACACTTAATATCTTTCGACCACCCCTCATTGCTCTTTAAATTGGCAATTACATTCTCGTATAACCTTATAGCAGCCGTTCTTAGCTCAAAAGGAACATTTAGCTCTTCTAATCTATTCCATAGGTTATTTCTAGGAACTGTATCAAAAGCCTTTCTAAAGTCCACAAAGCAACAGAAGAGATTGGATTTATCATTGTGGCATTCTTCCACAATGATTCTAAGTGTACGAGGTGGTCCGTTGTTGAGTGTTGCCTTCTAAAACCCGCTTTGCCTTTAGTCTGCTTACCTTCACTTTCAAGCCAAATGCTCAACTTCTTTTCCAAAATAATACCATATAACTTGGCTAAGAGAGGGCTGATCATAATTGTTCGATAATTAGAGGGATTATTTGTATCCCCACTTTTAAAAATAGGGATAATGAGGCTCTAAGTCCAAGGTTTAGGGAACCCTTGCTTGACCGCTTGGTTGAAAAGCTTATGGATGTGGGGGATGAGGACAGGACCTCCAATTTTTAAGATTTCCGCCTGGTAACCTTCAATGTCTTTAGCTTTCCCATTTGCCAGGCGTTTAACCCCAAAATCAATGTCTTATAATGAGAAAACTTCTCTCGTTGTGAGAAGGGTTTCAAAATCCCTGGCATTTGGAGATTCATAAAGCTTTTTAAGATAGGAATTCCAGTCATGTAAAGCAATTCTATTATTATCTTTAGTTTTCCTAGTTAGAATCTGCCTCCAGAATTTCTTCAGAGCCACCTTAGAGAGGTTTAAGAGATTCTCTTGTCTTTTATGAATATATTGCCTTTTTTTTCCTTTTAGTTAGGACTTTGTAGATTTTTATCTTGTTAATTTTGAGATATTCATCAACAGCTTCCTTAATTGCTCTCCTTGCACTTGTACAATCTTTGTCATACCATGGGTTGGTTTTGCTATTTCTTTTGTTACTTGAGACTTCAATTAAGAACTTGTTAATAGAATATGAGAGGGTTGTAGTAAAATTATGATAGAGGTCATCTATGTTGTCTATACTAGATAAAGGAAGAAAATTAATTTTTAATTCATTTAGAAAGAGATCGTTTTTATTTCTATCAAAGATTAAGTCATTTTGACTATAAGGATTATCTTCTATGGGATCTCTATGCATGACAAAATTGAGAGTTATGAGTAAAGGCCTGTGATCAGAGTCAGGCTCGTGGTCGTCTAAGATGTCAAAATTTATTATTTCGTTGTATAAAGGGAGATCGAAAATAACATAGTCTACCACACTCCTGCCAAGCCCATGGATGCAGGTCATCTTGCTAGAATTGGGCCACTTCTTTAGACCGATGCAAATTATGAGATCCTGAGCACTACAGAGCTTGACTAGCTTCGACTGAAACAAATTATCCCTGAGGTCTTCAAAGCTCCTTTTGTACCGGCTAGCCAGAGTAAGGTCTTCGTCTAACCAAAGAGGATTGGGGTTGGAATGATTGCTTAGAAGAATAGCTTGGTTGCTTGAAGTTCGAGCATTAAAGTCACCCATTAAAAGGATATTACCTTCATTCCCTAGGCCAGAAATATCATTCTCTAAACCATTGTAAGGACTATTTTACCAAGATTCTTTTTCTTATAGAAGTTAGAATTAATGGGGGGCAAATAACAGATTGCTATGTAGGTCTTTTTATCATTAATGTCAGTAATCTCAATCCAACTATATTGGTTGTAAGGGTCATTTTTATAAATCCTAGCATGGTGGGAGATGTTCTTCTTAATGTAGCAAGCTATGCCCCCAATGCCTCTATTAGAGGATCGCTTGTTCTAGGTAGACCATAGTGCAAAGCCATCTATTTTAGGGACCTTAGATTCTTCGTGCTCCCAAGTTTCAACAAGCAATATAATATCAACATCATTTGAGATCCAACTTAGCTTGGGGCCTTTGTTCCATGGAAAGCCCCGACAGTTCCAAGAAAGAATTCAGAGCATGTTGAATTGCTATTTATTACTATCTTTTTTGTTTCTATCTAGAATAACGACTTTTCTATTTCTAATTATTTCCCATTTTCCTTCCTTCCTAGCTTCTTTTACCTTTTGAACCTCCTTTCTTAATTATGCTTGATCTTCTGGAATGAGATTTTCGTTTATAAATATTCTCGTTGCTTTTAGACTTGAGGTTTTACTAAGTATGTCATACTTGTGGTCAGTAGAGCTCACCTTTATACGGATCAACCTTCCTTTATTCTCAATTAATTTCCCTAACCTTGTTTCTTTTGTGAGACACGTGGTTTCAATTTGTAATATATTATGTAATTCTGTCTGGGCTATGGCTAAAGTATCATTGTCTACCTCCTCTTTCAAACCAAAGATTATAAGGTTCAAGGCCCTTTTATTACGCTCATGGTCTAATTCGATCAATTTTTTCATTTCATCTTTAATGGTTTGATATCTAATTTACCTGCCCCCCTATTTAGGGTGAGATTGTTGTTAACTTTTTTCTTATAGTTCTTTAAACATGTCCTT
The DNA here is from genome assembly GCA_034641835.2 of Pinus albicaulis. NCBI lineage: Eukaryota > Viridiplantae > Streptophyta > Pinopsida > Pinales > Pinaceae > Pinus > Pinus albicaulis. The sequence continues at coordinate 460,283,859 of CM076583.1, read as the reverse complement.
CATTTTAAGACTCTCTATATTATCAACATCTCCTTGCTGGGATGTTTGGTTCGTATCTTGGTTTTGTTTTTCTATGACCTGCAACCTAGTTTCCATTGCCTCCATTTTATTCTCCAATAGTTCTATTTTATTTTCTATTTGTTTTTGGATATTGTCTTCAAGAGATGTGAATTTGTTTTCCAGCATGACTTCTAACTTAGTTTCTAGCTTGACTTCTTTTTCTTCTTTACGTTTCTCTAAAGACTCTATATACTCATAAAGGCTCTGTAGAGTAACTGTGCTAGGTCTACCTTTGGTAATCTTTGGTAGTTGTGGTGAATTATTCATACTTGAGAATATATGAGCAAACATGTATTAGAAAAAGATAAGGAATGTGTGCACCTGAAATAGCAACAAACCGGAAAGCAGACCTCAAATGCCCAGGTCTGAAAATTTATCGAGAAAAAATCACCGCAGCCCCAAGTATTAATGGAGAAAATTCACCAAAAACTTTTCACCATAGAATTTCACCGCAGACCCAAGTATTAATCCAGAAACCCCAAGTATTAATAGAGAAAATTCACCACAAACTTTATATGTTTCAAGAATTCATATTTAAATATATTTTAAAACTAATTTTATGTATTATGTATGTTTATTAAATTTATATTTAAATATATGTTTTATTTTTATTTTTACAGTAACGGTTATGGAATATTATTTCAAACTTGGCCTAAATGCCAAAACTCTGGTTACATTGAGAAGGACTATTTCCTGATGCACCTCACCACTAAGGATGAGTGTGGATCTAATGTTTGGAATTTTTCTCCTTAGTGATGTGACTATAGATTCAATTTCAAAGATTTTTCCCAATTTGAAGATACATACAAATTGACTTAAGAGTAAACAGTAAAACATGACAGCAATTTAGCTTATGGGATGGGTTCCCATGATTCTTCTTCGTCTTTCATCTTGATCCCAGTAGAGAGGAGGGCAGCTTTATTGGCTTCAATGTCTGCCTCTTTACTGTTAGTTCTTAGCGCATGTTAGAAATTCAGCTTCTGAAAAGTGTTTTCCAAGCCCTTAATTCTGATTATCATCCTTGTGAGTTTAAGCTCCAAAGCTGGAGAGTTGGACACAATTGCCTTGATGATGATATGGGAATCACCAAATACGTTTGCTTCACTTATGTTTAAATCTTTGAGCATCTTGAGACCTTGAAAGAGAGCTAAAGCCTCAGCTTGAATGCTGGTTGAGTGGCCTAGCCCCCATGCAAAAGAATGAATTTTTTTCCCATATGGATTTAAAATAATGCCACCTGCACCAGCGTTGCCTGGATTTCCCTTTGCTGCCCCATCAAAAAAGAGGGAATGTCTTGGTTGTGTTGTAATCCAGTCTTGAAAGTATGTTTCAGATTTTCCTATTTGCCAGGCTTTGGGAGGAGGGACATTCCTTACTTCTTTTTGAAAATGCAGATCAAGAAAAGAACCCCAAGCAATGTCCTGTTGACTTAAATTATAATCATATTTTAATTCAATCAAGCACTCTTTTAGATGGCATTTGATCTTGATTTCTAATGCCTTATGGTTCTGTTCAATGTTTTTGAAGATTCTTCTATTCCGTTCTAGCCAAATCTGCCAGCATATTACCTTTGGGAGGACAGACCAGGCAGCTTTGATTATCTGATTTTTTGGAGGAGGACCAGGATACCTGTTTGCCCATTTGGAAAATAACTCAGCAGTGGAGCCTGGGAGCGTAATGTTGGAATCCAGCTTGTGAAGGAATGTGAACCAAATCTGCATAGAAAATCTGCATCCTAGCATTAAATGGGCAACACTCTTTGAATTTTCATTACACAATGAGCATTTGGAGGGACCGTGGAACCCTTTCCTCTACAAATTTTCATGCGTGAGGATTTTGCAGTGGCAAAGAAGCCAAGCGAAGAAATCCACTTTAGGCCACGATGGGCATCGCCAGACTCCTTGCCATGGTGCTGGGTCAGGGGGAACGAAGGGCCTCTCCCTCAGCTTAACGTAACCCAAAGAGACAGCGTACCCTCTAACTTTTTGTCCCCATCCTCTTGTATCTCTTTTGCTGATGTGGGTAGGCGCCATACCGTGGAGAAGGTCTAGCATCGTAATCCATTCATGATGCAGGTGTGCCAGCATAGCAATGCGTTTCCAACCTGCCCAATCTGAATCGTTCCACAGCGAAATATCCCATAGCGTGTGCAGCCCTTCTCCTTCCATCCAGCAACGCAGCGCTCTGATGGAGCCTCTTTCTTCTATTGGATCTGCATTCATAATTTTATCAATCCAAATATTTATCTTTCTCCCATTTCCAGGGATCTAGTAGGAGTGTGAATTGATAAGAGGAGCAGCTTTAGCATCAAGCTTGAGGAAAGACGAGTTGGGCAGATGGATCAATTTGTCTAAACAGCTGATGCGTGGACCTCTGAAATATTTTTTCCAGAGAGCCAGTTGAGCCCAGCCTGGCTTGGGAGCAATAATATTCCATATTAACTTCGCTCCCATAGCAATGTTCTGATGACAGAGATTTTTGAAGTTCAATCCGCCCTCCCACAAAGGCTTGGAGATGGTCTCCCAACTGACTAGAGGCAGTTTGTTTTCATTTTGTTTGCCTCCCTTCCAAAAGAACCTCCAAATATGCTCCTCCATTTTTTTTAAAATACTTGCCGGAGTAAGAAGAACAACAAAATGAAATAGAGGGAGACTGGTGAGCACAAATTTTATTAGAACAGATTTACCAGCAATGCTGAGCCAGGAGTAACCCCAGGCTTGGAGCTTGCTCTTAAATTTTTCCAGTTGTGGAAGCCAGTCTTTACTTATGGATCTTTTATGGAATACAGGAAGGCCCAAATATCTAAAAGAGGTCCATGAAGAGGAGGCTGCAAAGCCCAGACATCTAGCAATAGCAGAGAGCAATCTGGGCGATGTGTTCCAGCTGTAGATGTGACATTTGTTCTTATTTAATACACTACCTAAGGCCTCACAAAAATCATCCAACACTGCTTTGAATTTGGTGGCTAAAGAAAGAGTGGCAGCCCCCAATAACAGGGTATCATCCGCGAAGAGGGCATGGTTTATGTTTTTGACCCCTCTTGCTATACAAAGTCCATTAATATCTTGGTCTTGCATCTTTTTGTCTAAAAGAAAGCTGAGAACTGAGGCTTGGATGACAAAGAGCAGAGGGGAGAGTGGGCACCCCTGCCTAAGACCTCTCGAAGCTTTAAAAAAATCTGTGGCTTTGCCATTCACTAGAGGTGCAGTCGAGGGCTCCAAGATGCAAGCCTGGATCCAATTTATGAAATTTTCACCAAAACCAAACTTGCTCAAGACATTTAACAGAAAGCTATGTCTTACTCGATCAAAAGAATTTGATAAGTCAAGTTTGATAACCATACCTTGTTCATTTCGATGTAAGCTTGAGTGAATTGCCTCTTGGACTAGGGTGAAATTGTCCACAATTTGCCTGCCTTGGATGAAGCCTCCTTGATTCTCCGGAATGATTTTGGGAAGAATGAGCTTCAGTCTATTTGCAATCACTTTGGTGATTAGCTTGTACCCTGTGTTGCACAAGGAGATCGAGCGAAATCTGTTAAAGTTGTTGGCGCATTTCTCCTTAGGGATGAGGGCTAAAAAAGCTGAATTTGTGCTGCCCCCGATTTTATGACAGTCTTGGGATTTTTGGACCATTTTGAAGAGGTCCTTTTCAACTATCAGCCAACAGTCTTGGAGTAACCTGACAAAGAAGCCATCCGGTCCAGGGGCCTTATCAGGATCCATGGCAAAAAAGGCATTTTTAACTTCATTTTTGGAGACTTTGGCCTCAAGGAGCGCATTCATTCGAGAAGAGATTGAAGATGGGACAATATCTAACATATCTGAATATTGATCCGGATCCACGTCCTCACTATACAAGTTTTGAAAGTGAGAGAAGGTTGCTTTCTTGATGTCCTCAAAGTCCTTGTGGGTGACATTATCCTCCTTGATCTCGGATATAGTGTTGAAGCATTTCCTAGCCTGTGCTTGTTTGTGGAAGAAAGAAGAGTTCCTGTCCCCTGCTTTGAGCCAAAGATTTCAAGATTTTAATCTCCAGTATTCTTCTTCAGCTAAACAGGCCTTATGAAAACTCTGCTGAAGGTGAGCCTCTTTATCTAAGAGCTCCTCTGTAATGACGACATCCTCCACTTGAAGTTGATGAGAGGCTAGAGAAATTTTAATGATTTTTCTTTCTGTAGCTGGGTTAGGCAAAGTTTTGGCCCATAGTTTTAGAGCCCCTTTCACCCTTCTGAGTTTTTCCTCCCAGACAAAGAAGGGGGATCCTTTGACTAGATATCTCCAACAATCCTTGACTAGTTGCAAGAAATCTAGCTCCTTGACCCAGAGAGGACTAAATCTGAAAGGAATAGGGCCCAGATCTAGATGGGACAGGAGTTATAGCTTGATGGGCTTATGATCTGAGGTGCTGTTAGTGAGAATATGCATTCTAGGTTCTAATCCTAGTAACAGGAAAGACCTTTGAATGAAAAATCTATCTAATCTGGCAGTGATATGGCCTGGGCTAGTTATTTTGTTAGACCAAGAGTACTTACCGGAGGAAGGTTTGATGTCCAGCAGATCCCAGTCTTGCATAAGATCCTCTGCCCATTCCCTTGCCGGATCTCGGACTACGCTACCTCCTCTTTTTTTAGACGAGAGAAGAGTGAGATTGAGATCTCCAGCAATGATTATGTTTTCCAGGTTTGCTAGATCTGCTTGGTGCCTTATAGAGTCCCAACAGTCCTTTTTTCCCCAACATTGACTGGGGAGTATACATTGAAAAGGTAGAAAATTTCTTTGGTGACCAGATTCTGCATTTTAAGAAGCAACCAATGAATATTGCTAGCCTCGTAGATAACTGAAAATTTGCTGGCATTCCATATAGTGCCTAGTCCTCCCGAGGCTCCCTGGGCAGAGATTGCTCTTGCTTCATTTTTGTTCCAAAGTTTCTTGCTTGCATGCAGAAAGACTACGTCTTCCAGCTTGGTCTCCTGGACCAGAAGTATGTCTAGAGATTCTATTCTTATTAAAATTCTAATGGCTTCTTCCTTAGTTTTACTCCCCATACCTCTACAGTTCCAGGATATGACCTTCATTATTTATGTTTCTGATGGGCTCCCTTGGAGCCTTGGGGTTGATTTTTCATCATCCTTGGCTTTGAGGCTAGCAGCTTTTCCAGAGTTGGCTGGCTGCCCTGAAGCTTGTTTTTGTATGTTTCCTGCTCTCTTTTTTCCCTGTCAATTTTGCGGCCTCTTGTAGATCTCCTTATCGAGGCTTGAGACTTTCCTATTTCTCCTTCCTCCTCTGACTCGTCCGATTCCTGTTCTTCTTCCTCAACTTCTATAGGCATGCCTTTGGATTCTGCAACACTTGTTCCTTTAAGAGAGGAAGAGGGGGTGCCTTTGCTTGGTGAGACTGGCTTTTGGATCTCGATCTCCTGAGTTGCTTTTGTTTGCTGGCTTAGAGGGTCAAATTTATTTTCTCGTGCCTTTTTGGGAGGGGGTCGTTGAGCATTGGCCTGAAGAGGGCCTTTACCATTGGGGCCTCCAGGTTTTTGACCTTTGTGATAGGTCTTTGAACGCTTAACTTGGTTCCAACCCTCTTCATTTCCTTTCTCTGGCTCAGCATTGGTTGGACAACTTCTAGCAAAGTGGCCGTGAACATGACATTTCCTGCATTTAAATGGCAGTTGCTCGTAGTCCAGTATCTGCACATGAGACCAATTGCCGACATTGATTTTGATGGCCTCTGGGAGACCCACCTCTAGATCTACTTCTACGCAAATTCTAGCACAGTCATATTGGTCCTTGTTGTTTTCCTGATCTATGAATTTCCCAAGGGCATTGCCGATGTGCTTCAAGGAGTCCCAGTTCTAGCAATGGACTGGGAGATTCAGGAGCCGAACCCACACCGGAACCGCTGTGGGAACATCTACTGCCGGATCGAAATTCGGTGTCCATTTTTTCAGATAGAGGCCCTGAGGACTCATGAAATAGGGCCCATTTTGGAAGATCGGGTCTTTATCTCCTTTGGATGAGAATTCAAAGAGCAAGAACCCTCGCCCAAGAAAATAAGATGTGACACTTTGCTTGATCAGAGGAGCCCAATTCCTATTAACCCATTGCTCAGTAGTTTTCGAAGATGGCCAAAGTCTCGTGAATTGGCCAATAAGACCACGATCATCCAGAGATAAAGCTACTTGGATGGGGGTCTCTGGAGGCAAAGAGATCTCCGTAATATCTTCTACCTTCTTTATGAATTTAGCTGCTTCATTTTTTTTCTTCTGGGGCAATCCAGCCAGAAGCTGATTGAACGCATCAACAACAAGGGAAGAGGGCAGCGAAGGAGGCTCCTTGGGTGAGCCCTGCGCCTCCATGGAAACAACAGGGGATGAGGCGACGGAGAGTGCTCGGGTGAGCCTCGCACCTCCATGTGGACATGGGACTCAGTGCCGTCACAGAGAGTGCTCTACACCGCTCAAAATCGCAGCTTGACCTAGCAACAGAAAGACCGTTTCCGCCGTGAAGAATTTCGAATACCCGTAAAGGAGACTATAGCTACTAAGAAGCTTCCCAAAAATTTTAGTTTGGACATATTGTTATCTTACCTAGTCCCTTTCAATTATGTGGTGTGACATGTTTAGTTTATACTAAATATTTTATTACTTCAAATGTTGTTGTATAAAAAAATTTCCATGACCAAAACATATATTATTTATACAAAATATTAAAATAATAATAATAATTATTATTATTATTTAAAATTTTATTTAATTAAATTATATATATATATATATATGTGTGTGTGTGTGTGTTTGTGTGTTTTTATTATTAATAAATCTTAATATGATATATTGTATGAATTATTTAAGTATGTTGAATTATCAATAAACTAGTATATCCTTGAAGTAGGGGAAGGGAACATGGACGATGAAGATATTAAATTTTGTTGTCTTTAGTGAGATTTTTTGGAAGTTAAGATTTTTTTGGTGGATTTAAATAACACAAATCAATATTTTACCACAAATTTTTTCGCAAAGTTTAAAAAGTTGCATTAAAGACAGCTCCTTAAATTTTCAATATAGTTAAATTATGATTATATGTAAATATATTAAATGTAAAATTAATAATTTATTTAAAACGAATGTTGTAAAGTAACTTAGTGGTAGCCATTCAAGATAGGAGGACAAACTCTTATGCAAGCAAAATAAATTTTAGGACATACTCTATATATATATATAGTTATATAATTTAAAAAAATATTATTATAAATAATATAGTAATATAGAATATCTAATTTCCAATTTTGTTTTATTTTATATAGATATATTAAATTTGTAATAATTATATTATGTATTTGAGTTTTTTTGTTCATAGATATATATATCATATATAGACGGTTTTTACAAAAAGTTTATCTATAATTTATTTATATGGTCCTAATTAGTATGATGATCATATATTGAGGAGATCTCTTAGAACATAGGGTTATTTTATCCTTAAAGAGACTCAATTTTTTTTATTTTTATGATGTGTTATATTCATAACTTTCTTAGCAAAAATTGTAATTTTTTGTGTAATTTTTTATTTCCTTAATAAAAGTTCAATTTTTTCTCTAATAGAGATTAATACATATTATGAAAAATTAGTTTATTTTCTTTATAAAAAAAAGAAATAATTTTTGTATGTAAACTAGAAAATTGCAAAGTTCTAAAAGTTATATTCCTTTCTAGTGAGGGAGGATGAATATATTATTGGATATGACATGGAATAGATCATCAAATGCATTTATCCTTCCAAGTAAGGGAGGATGAATAGATTATTGGATTCGACTTGGAATAGATGCTCAAATGCATTTACTATATGTTGGAAATACTAAATATTTTCCTTAAGAAAGGAAAGAAAGAAGATATAATGGAAAAAAGAGAAAGAGATAATGAATTTATTTCCACTTAGAAAGACATCACTTCTAAAACATTAATATACGAGTCAAATCATATGTTTAAAGTGAAAAATACTATTTTTTTCAAAATATCTAATATAGTGGTAAGCTGAAGTTGTCATTAAAAACAAAAAAAATAAAAATAAAAGGAAAAAAAAAATTCCTTAAAGAAAATGAAAAAAATGAATCTAAGATTAAATAGAAGATTAAGAGTCATAAAAATTATAACCTCAAATTTCATTATAGAAGCTATTGACCTAGAAATATTTCATTTTTGAAGTAGAAGTGTGTTTCTACTTCATTTGAAAGTAGAAGAAATGAAAAGAGAGAAAATGAAAACACTAATTATGTACTCCCTAAAATAGAAATTCTAGAAGAAAATTTTTTATATTTTTAATAAAGTTTTGAAATTAAAAATTTAAGTTAATTTTACAATTTTTTACATTTATATTGTTAAATTGTATTTTTCATTATTAAATTGTATTAATTATTTTATAGATAAAAAATATTATTAGTTAAATTAGGTTTTTTAAAATCATAGTTTAACTTTTTTACATTTAGCTCTTTTTTTCCCATATTTTATTGTCAAGTTTACTTGAAATTTGATAAAGATGTGTTAGAATCACAAGTTTAAGCTATCTAATTTGCATAATCTTAGCTTCCCACAAGTTTTTCAGAGCTTTGAATCCATTATACATTCAACGACACATTTTTAGATAATGAAAGAACATAATCTTATTCAAAATTGTATTATCCAATTCCTACCAAAAATGCCAAAAATAAATGAAACACCTTTTCAAAATCCACAATAATATTTAGTAAATATTCACAAAAATAATAATGATAATTAAGGATAATGTAATAAATTTATTTTCTATAGCATTATAATGTAAATAACTTTATATAATGTTTTTTTACTTTCATGATAGTTAAAATACAATGTCGTTTTTTTGTAACATACATACTAAAAAAAAAATTACTTTTCATTCTACGGATAATTATACTAACCAAATTGTATCACATTAAATTAAATTTGCAACACCTATTGTTAGTCTATCACATAATTACAATGACCGAACTAACATTTTTATGAAATTTCTAAACCTTAATCATTTATATGATTGTAATTCCATTTGCCATGGAATAATTTATCGCGTTATATATATTGTATTAAAGGAATTTATATAATTTTCACTGACGCTAACTTTAATATTATAATATAGTTTTTAATGTTTTCCAACCCACCAAATGCATCATCCGTATTAATGATACTACCGAGATTAAAGCTAGCACATCTTGGATATTAAAGGCAGTAAGTACTCGCAATTAAAATTTTGGACAGTTGTAAAATTTTCTATTAATTTTTGTAGTTTTCAATGGTCCTTGCTTTAGAACTTCACCATTGATTTTTGGGAGATCGATGGTTAACATTTCTGGCAGGAAATGACTTTTTAACCTCGCCAACCCTATTTGACACCGTCATTTGTCACTATGTCTTCGTCGAGAGGCTTCCTCCACTCTGAGGGTTTGTTCCACGGCATCTTCAAACTTTGTTTCTTATACTCGGAGGGTTTGAAACCACGGTATCTTCGAACTTTGTTTCTTCTGCTCGGAGGGTTTGATACCACGATGACTTTGAGCTTTGGCTCCGACAACAATGAGTTTCATCCTGGTTTGTGAGGTTATTATTGGTGTAACGCTCCATAATCTTGCAGCATGGTGGAGGGAATTTTTCGTCGCGAATAGTGATGAGTTTCTGGTAGAATCTACCCTGTGCTGCCATGGAAATTCCTTCAAATCTGGTTCCTATGTGTTTCACAATACACAACTAGGTAAATCATTCTGTCCCCATTGCAACTGTGGTTTCCTCCAATTTTTTTTACCGAATTTGGGATTTTTATCTCCTAGTAGGTTTCAGTATTAAGTTCTAACTCTTTTATATTACATGAATTCCAATTCGATGATCAGAACAATCGAGGGAAACTTATTTTACAGGTTATCTCCTCACTGATTTTTCATTTTGAATATTGTTCCTTTAGTCTTGTTTGTATATGTTGCACCTTAAAACCTATCTCACAGAACTCGTTCCATGTTTCCGATGTTCGCAGGTCAGTTTCCTCCTACTCAATGGTAGATTCTTCTGCACCCAAAATTTCATGTTGCTTACCAGACATCATAGACTTCCTACTGATACATTTGATTCTCCTTATAGGTACTCTTAAGGATCTCGCTTCATAATAGAAGTCTTTCGACCAGTTCAATTTAAGGTTTAAACTAACAGGCCTTGTTTATTTATTCTGGGTTATGTTATGTATTGAATAGTATAACTTGTCTGTAAATATATTAGCAGTTTTCTAGCTAGATTCATAGGCCCCGGTTAAGATTTTCTCGCACTCTTTGCACTGTGAGCTTTCCATATTAATATTTTTGTATATGATCTTCTAAGGGCTACATTTCTTCTATACTTAACTCTTGAACTAATTTCTCCATGAAGGAAATGGCTACTATTGTATTATTTGTTTCGGGTCTTCCTCATATGCTCCATGCGTAATTACAAATTTAAACACAATAGTTTTATTTACACTACTTATTGTGAAATGTGAAGTCTGTAATATGTGAACGGTTCGCTTTAGTTATTAGTTTTCATTTTCATTTTCATCATATGTATCACTGCTCATTCCATTTCGTGTTTATATGCGCTCGCCTTCAAGATTTAAAATTTGGTTTTGATAAATTGTACATGTCTTTAATATAATTTTAACCTTCAAAGATTACTTTTTAAAGATACTATATTTGTCTACTAGTTATAATTTCTCATCGTGCTTTCTTGGTGATCTGATCACCTTAAATCGTACTCCGTGTATAGAAAATAAGGGTAGCGATGAGTATTGGTTGCTCGCCCCGTACCCAGCACTAATGGCTAACCCTACATTAGCTTAAATAGACAGAGCCCTTCTAGTTCGAGTATTTGCACAAAGAATTTATAAATTAGGTAGTATTTGTTTATTTTCCATTTAAACGTCTTGTCGTACAATTCTTCTAGATGCATCCTAATGGATTAAATAAACTTGTTTCAAATTATTGTGTACAAGAATCAACTTATGATTATCTAGGTTTACTCCTGACAAACATCTGATGTATTTCCATATGTCCTTCAGCTAATATGTAATGTTCATAAGTTTAATCTATAAATCATACAGTAACAATACACAGAGTCCTGCAAGTATTTGCTGAGTTATTTATTTATCATAACTTATCTTTTTTTAACAGAAGAAAGGTCCCAAAGGAAAAATAGTGTTTCTCCTGAAATTAGATAATAGTTATATATGAATAACAACTTGAAAACACATTTGGAGGGACCGTGGAACCTTTCCTCACCGAAACCAATCAAATGGAGATGCTCCCGCACTAATGAATCAATTGAACAAATTTCGAATATATTCATATTAAATTATTTTAGCCACTTTCCATTGGTCGACTTTCATGAGGTTGGTGCATAAACCGAGCGACAAGACCAACAGCAAAGGAAAGGTCAGGACGGGTATGCGTTGGATACAGAAGTTTACCAACAAGTTGACAGTATAAGGTAGCATCAACTTCAAGGGTAGTACAAGTGACTGAAAGCTTGACTCCAGACTGAAAGGGAGAAGGGGCTGGCTTACAGTCTTCCATGTGAAAATGGTGTAGAAGATCACAGGCATACTTGGACTGAGAGAGGCTAATGCCTTCCTTGGATTGCAAGACTTGAAGACCAAGAAAATAATGCAAGTGTCCTAAGTCTGTCATTTCAAACTTTAACTTATTTTTTCTTTGCCAGACTTCATGGTCTATATGGTTTGACTACTACCAGTATGATAATATCATCAACATAAAGAACAAGGATGGTGAAGGACTTACCCACTGTGTGTAGACAATGTTGTCGAATGGACACCTAGAAAAGCCATTATCAACAGAAATGTACCCATTTTGGCAAGCCACTGCTTCCGAGGAGCTTGTTCAGGACCATAGAGAGACTTCCTAAGGTGACAACAAGGCTAGAGTCAAGCCTGACAGCTGGGGATTGTTCCGTATGTAGATTTCTTCATGGAATCTCCATGTAAGCATGCATTTAACATCCATCCGATGGACTTACTATTTGGAAGCAGCAAGGGAAATAAAGAGGCAGATAGAATTCATTTTAGCAACAGGGGAGAAGGTTTCAGTATAGTCAATGCCTTCAACTTGTGAAAATCCTTTAGCGACAACAAGAGCTTTATGTCTATCCACTTTTCCATCTGGTTCAAACTTTGTTTTGTAAACCCATCCGCATCTCAAAATTTTTCTTCATTTTGGAAGAGGAACAAGATCCCAAGTATCATTCGCCAATAAGGAATGATATTCATCATTCATTGATTCATCCCAAGATGGATGACCTGAGGCTTCTTCAAAGGTTTCTGGATCAGGATTTTCTCAAACTTGAGCCAATAAGGAAGAAGCTCTTTCAAACTAAGAACGTGTACATCATCAATTGGTAGGGTCACCTACAAGAGAACCTGATACATCCTGAGTAGATTAGACCCATCTTGGAAGTGGTGGAGTATAAGGAACAATTTCAAGAGGTGGAGGAGGATTGTCATCCTCACTGTCATCATCTGAACCAGAGGTAATGCTATTAAAAATAGAAGAGAGAGAGAGGTGTCACATATGCCGAATCAGGATCGCAGGCCAAAGGTGGCACACCCACCGAAATAGGCTCGCAGGCCGATATATTTTCATCAAATTTTACATCTCTTCTAATGATTATATTTTTGGATTTTGGTTGAATAAGTCTATATCCTTTGACATCTTCAGAATATCCAACAAAAATGCATTTTTCACCCTTATATTCTAAGGCTTTATGTTTCACATCTGGAATATGGACCCAAGCATCACTTCCAAAAACACGAAAGTGAATTACATTTGGTTTTATTGAGCTCCAAGCTTCTTCTGGAGTTATATTCTTTAAAACCTTAGTATGAGTGCGATTTACTATGTAATTTGCATAGTTAATGGCTTCTGCCCAAAAATTGAAACCAAGTCCTTAGATTGAAGCATACAATTAGCCATTTCTTTTAAGGTGCGATTCTTCCTTTCAGCTACACCATTTTGTTGTGGAGTATATGGAACAGTATGCTGCAATTGAATTCCATGCTCAGTGCAGAAGTTGATAAATTTGTTGTTAACATATTCTCCACCATTGTCTGATCTTAACTTAATAATTTGATGTCCATATTGTTTCTCAACAAAGGCCTTAAAGGCCAAGATCATGTTAAAAACTTCACTGTCGAGTTTTAAGAAATATACCCAAGTGTGTCTGAAAAAATCATCAATGAAAGTTAAGAAGTACTTGCAACCAGAGAAGGAAACAATAGGAAGTTGACCACATAAATCACTATGCACAAGCTTCAAAGTGGCTGAAGCGTGCCAAGAGGCACGTTTGTCAAAAATATCCCGATGATGTTTTCCGAGTACACATCCGGAGCAAACACCATCTCAGCAAGATATCATAGGAAGGCCCGTCACCATATTTTCCTTACATAGAGTTTGAAGAGAGCGATAGTTTAAGTGACCAAATCGCTCATGCCAAAGTTTGCTCACATCATCATTATGAGCAACAAAAATAGAGGGAAGATATGATGACCCAAAGTTGTCAAACTTATACAACCTTGTGGAATCATCAGCAATGCCAGTAGCTAAAATATGTTTAGGATCTTTGAGGTCCTTGATTACAACATCATTAGGTGAGAATTCTACTATTTTCCCTTCACCTGAATGAGTTATCTGATAAACAGATAGAAGGTTGCATGACAAGGTAGGAACACATAGTATATCATTAAACTGACCATTATCTAGATGAATGGTTCCAGATCCTACAACACTAAGAGATCTATCATCACCAACATAAATATGTTTGGTGTTACAATCATTTAAAGAAGAAAACATGGCTTTATTTTTGGCCATGTGATAAGAAGCTCCAGAATCAATGAGCCACTCATGATAATGAGAAGAGGAAGATACATTTAATGCATAACCAGATCTTGATGCTTGACAACCACAAGTAGAAAGTGCCATTCCTGAAGATGAAGGTGAAGAGTGCTCCAAATTGATGTTGTGCTTCTTCATTGCTACTTCTAAGGCTTCCATCTTCTTAAAACATTTGGACTCTATATGGCCATCACGATTGCAAAAGTTGCAATGTCTATTTGTCTTCTTTCCTTTGTTTTTATATGCCTTATCATTTTGGTGAGTTGCTTTTTTAGTTTGCGGCTGAAATTTCCTAGGACCCTTGTTTGGTTTCGGACCATACTTTTTAGGATACTGCTTCTTGGGATTCTTTTGATATGATTGTTGTTGGGCTGCTAAGGCTTTCTTAGAAGTGTTTCCAGAAGTGATAAGACCAAGGTGTAAGAGTTTTTCTTGTTCTCTTATCAAAGAATCGCAAAAGGCATCAAAAGAGGGGTTCTTGTAGGTGGTTCCTGAAGAAATGATGGCTTCTCTAGTGGAATGGAAGGCAGAAACAAATACAGAGTATGCAGGACCAAGCTTAGCAAGAATGCAATAAATGAGGCTACCATCTTCCTTTTTGATCTTACAACCTTCTAAAAGAATTCGAATGGTCTTGAATTTGGACAAAAAATCTTCAATGGAGGAGAAATTATTGGGGTCCAAAGTAAGCAACTCATTTTCAAGCTGGTGGGCCCTGACTTGATTTTGAATGCCAAAACTAGTTTTTAGCTTTTCAAGGTTTAATCAGGTGCTAGGGTGCACAATGTCAAGGATATGAAATCAAAGATCTTGAGCAATGGACATTCCTATCAACCCTCGTGCTTGATCTTCTTTATTTTCCCATTTAGCGACTTTATCATCATCGGAAGGTTTAGTTTCTTGTCCTGTGGCTATTCTATAAAGCCCTTTACTTCTAAGTATATCTACCATGTGAGGTAGCCATTGGAAATAATTGGTGCTGTTAAGAATAATCGGGCATGCACTTTCCATTTTTTTTAAAAACCTGAAGCTGAGAAAAGATGAAACTAACCGCTCCAATGGAAATATCTCAAAAAATTAGGCCGTTTAAAAAAAAACAGCTTGAAAAACAGCTTCCGGATGAAGAAGTTATGCCTTTTGAAAAATCTGAGTTGTAGATGCTGAACAGTTATGGGAACGGGATGAAGTATGACTTTAAAAAAAAAAAAAATTCCACCCCTTTGAACAAATTTTTTTTACAAAAGAAGCTTGAGAGAGAGACTTGAACCGAAGACCTCTATTCTCATAAAATAACCTCACTGTATGAGATAGTAAAGGACTGCTGCGATTGCTTGAAAGGAGAAAGGGTTTTTTTTTTTTTTTTTTTTTTAACATTTACTTCGGTGTGCGTGCCTTTTCCTGCACAAAAAACACAAAAAACAAGAAAAAAAAACGAAATGCAAAGCCTTATGGCAGAATGTTAGATTCTCAGTTAGCCTTACCGGCAACTATCACTTTTTTCACTATTTCTGATTTCTCAAGATCGCGCAAAGATGCGAGGAAAGACATACGTAGCAAAAAAATCCATTTTTCCTATTTTTGATTTGCCGAGATTGCACAGAGTGCACAACAAAGAGCATACACAGAGAAGAGGGTATAGATCCGCCAAATAAATAAAACCTTAATACAGAAAAAAATGAAATAAGCATAACTATTAACAAATATAACTGCAAAATAGATGCTTTATACCTCTAGATCTAAACTGTCATAACTTGGGAAGTCAGAAACCTTTTCGCATGAAACGAAAGGTGTTCCTCACTATAAAAAATGCTCCGGACACAACCGAGCAGTTCTCAAAGACCAAAAATGTTCAAAAATAGTATATCTACAAAATGGCATTAGCATGCAATCAAACTGACTTCGGATTTTGATCAACAACGGATGCAGCCCTCAAAATAGCTTTGACACCATGTAGGAATTTATAGGATAAGTTCCTTAGATCAAGAACCAAAGTTCACCGCTCATAAACAGATCAAAAATCAGCACACCAGTATAATCACGTGGTTAAAACCCTCAAAGAGGAAAACAATCCACAACCTGAACCAACGCGGCCAATTCAGGCAATTTATTAATATAAAATAAAAGTTACATATGTTTCTCTCATAAAAGGTTATTGGAAAAATGACCCTCCATGCTCTTTAAATAGAGATAATGGACCAATCAGGTATCAAGCCACAGATCAAGTGTCGTTAATACCGAGGTGAGAGATAACCGTCAGATCACTACAAATCATGACCATCGGATTATAAGTTACAAATGTACATGGTAAAGAAACACAATTTACCTAACTCTACACTAGACTAAGTTATTCTTAACTATTTCCTATGTGTTGGAATATCCTAACATACTCACTTTGTAGAAAACACATAAAAGGCTAAATTTTGTACCAAGAAGGATTAATGCATTGTACCAAACTATCAGTCAATATATAAGTATAGCGAACTTTATATGGGTAGCGTTTAGCATCTTAGTAAATGTGTAATATAAACTATGTAATTTGAATATTTTTTGATGTTTTACATGTAGTTAAAGTGAAAGTCATGACTAACATCTATACATGATCTAGTTTGGTTTAGATAGCATATATATATGGTAAATATTTTTTTTTGATATAAGCAGCTAAAGTAAGGGGTGTAAGTAGATGAGTGTGACAAGTTGTATCAGAGCATAGGCTACAAACTAGGCCAAATGGGCCAGAACCATACTATACCATTGTGTTATGAATTCTATTACATTTAATGATTTGATATTGTGTTAAGTATAGGAACAGATTCCTATAATTCATCATGAGAAGAGGATCAAGTCAAAACCCACCCAAAAACATGGGAGAGACCCCTCTTGTGACCAATCCAGAGGTCAGTCCTGAAATGTGGGTACAACTAAGTCTGGACCAGCATCAACAGACAAGCCAAATGCTGGAAGAACAACAACGATAGACAAATAAATTGTTAGATATTGTACAATAGCTACAAACAGAAATGCTTAAAATTCGCAGTGATAATGAAAGGTTAATGAGAGAGAAAGAGAGGATACTGAAGAGTCTTTTAGATAGACAGAATCCTCCCAGTGGATAGCATAGTCCTAACAAAAACACTCAGGAAAATAGAGAACCGTGCCAAGCAGTACATGATCATGTAAAATATAGTCGAATGCCGAGAAGCCATAAAAGTCGAACATATAATGAGGCAGAATCTAGAAATTCCATGGAAGAGCAGGATCTGAAAAAGCAGAAAGTGGAATTACAGGGAGAATTCCGGAAGATCAACCCTCCTACATTTGATTGAGAGGGGCGGAAGCTTGGATAATAAATATGAATAAATAATTTCAGTTGTATTAGTATAACAACAAGCTTAAAGCTCATCTAGCCATGTACCAACTGCGGGAGAAAGCAACACTGTGGTGGGAGGAAGTGAAGAATGTAAGAGGAGTAGAAGACTAAGATGTTACTTGGGATGAGTTTTAGTAGTACTTTAAAGACAAATACTTGACTGAAATATTTTATGATGAGAAGTCCTGAGAGTTTCATGATTTTAAACTAAGCCAAATGACTATGGATGAATTTACTACAAAATTCACGTCTTTACTAAGATATGTACCTTACCTACGTGATGCAAAGGCCGAGGTGTAGCGTTTTTTGAGTAGTTTTCCAACTCAGATGAAAGAAAGAATTGGGTTCGTGAATCCGAATACCATGGATGAAGCAATAAGAAAATGTGAATATGCTATCAGCAGTCCAAGGTGAAAGGAGAAGTTGGGAAAATTTGGCCACATCGAAAGGGGCATAAAAGTTTTACCAACAACAAAAATAGCAAATCCAACAATTTCAAGAATGCTGCAAGACATCCACTCAGAAAACATAATGGTAAAATCCAAAACAGAACTAAGTGGACTGGAGAAGAAAGGCCTAATGAAGCTTCTAGTAGACCAGATATCGGGCAACCCCATAAACCCCCATTGTAGTGCTAGGGATGTGGAGAAGCTCATTATTTTAAGAAATTCTCACACAGAGGACAGAGTGAGTTGGCAGAAAATCTAAAAGAAGCATCAACGGTGGGGGATGTAGCTCGAAACATACCCAGAATCAATGCAACACCGAAGGATCGACAAGCGGATTACCAACCTACCATGATAGATTATAAGGAACAGAAATTTTAAAAGCCATGACTAGTTTAGCTGGCTACAGGGACTAGAAGATGGGTTCATACTAAGGTACCAAATTGTCAATTGAAAATTGGGGACTAGCACATAACTGTGAAAATCAATGTTCTACCATTGGGCTCTTATGATATATTGTTGGGGATGGATTGGCTGGAAAGACATTGGTCCTTAGTGGACTGTAAGAATAGGGTTATACATTTTAATTCTAATGATGGGTCAAGATAGGAACTGCAGGGCATCAAAAAGCCTTTGAAGCCATGACCCATTACTGCATCACATCAAAGTAAATGTATAAGGAAGGCTTGCCAGCTTTATGCAATTCAAGTTGGGTTCACAAATACAAAAGATAAGACTGCTATGCTGGAAAATATTCCTATTGTACAAGAATTTCAAGATGTTTTCCCTGAGGAGATTCTAGGGCTGCCAAAAAAAAGACTCATAGACTTTACTATTGAATTAATACCTAGGCAAGACCTATGCAACCCGAACTCCCTTGCTGCACGAGTGTATTGGAGTTAACAAAGTTAAATATGCAATTGCAGGAATTGATGGATAAAGGTTATATTCGACCAAGTGTGTCCCCATGGGGAGCACCGGTGCTGTTCCTAAGGAAGAAGGATGGTACTATGTGTATGTGTATAGATTATCGTCAGCTCAACAAGCTAACTGTTAAAAACAAATACCCCCTACCGTGCATCGATGAATTGTTTGACCAAGTCAAAGGAGCTACAATATTCTCCAAAATTGACTTAAGGTTAGGCTACCATTAGATCCGTATCAAGGATGAAGATATAAGCAAGATTGTTTTTTGTACCAGGTATGGACATTACGCATATTGTGGTAAACAATTGCTTGTTTACTAATGCACAAAGAATATTTATGTGATCTAATGAGCGAATTTTGCACCCATATTTGGATAAATTCATGTTAATTTTCATTGATGATATATTAATTTACTCCAAGAATATGGAAGAGCACCAGGAGCGTCTGCGTATTGTGCTAAAAATGTTAAGAGAGCATCAGCTCTATGCCAAGTTCAGTAAATGTGATTTCTTTAAGGAGAAGATCCAATACTTGGGGCATGTAATTTCGGTGGAAGGAATAGTTGTGGACCCAGAAAAGATAAAAACAATCATGGAATGGAGGGTCCCAAGAATGTAGTAGACATATGCTTGTTCATGGGTTTGGATGGTTACTACTGACGATTCATCAATGGTTTCTCTAAAATAGCTTATTCTATTACTTCTTTTCAAAGAAAAGGGATAGTTTTTAAATGGACACAAGAGTGTCAAAACAGTTATGAGCCATTAAAAGAGCTATTAACTACTGCTCCTGTTCTAAAGGTAGCAGACCCAAGTAAAGAATTTCAAGTATGTATTGATGAATGCAAGGAGCAGTATTGACTCAAGAGGGAAGAGTCGTAGCTTATGAGCCTATAAAGTTGAAGGATCATGAGTAGAGATATTCGGCATATGATTTAAAGCTAACAGAAGTTGTGCATGCTTTGCAGATATGGAGGCATTATCTGCTAGGAAAAAGGTTCGTGTTGAGAACCAATCATAGCAGTCTAACCAGCTACTTTAATCAGGCTGATTTGAATTCCCACCAAGCTAGATGGAACACATTCCTCAGTGAATTTGATTTCGATATTCATTATGTAGATGGAAAAGAGAACAAAGTGGTGGATGCCTTAAGTAGAAAACTGCACAACATTTATGAACTCTATTTCAACCAGAATGAATTTAATATTCAAGATCAAATTTTGGAAGTAGCAAGGAAGGACCCATAATATTAGAGCTTGTGGTAGCAAGTGAAAGAAGATGAAAAACAAGGAAATCAGTTCAAATATGAACCCAATGAAAAAAAATTTCTTGTTTTTCAGAAGAGGATATATATTCCCAATCAGAATGATCTAAAGAAATTTATTTTGTATGAGTATCATAGGAGTACCTACGTTGGGCATCCAAGATACCAAAAGATGTTAACAGTAACCAGAAAATACTACACCTGGCCAAGAATGCAAAGGGACATAGTAGAATACCTGACCAAGTTCCTGGAATATCAGCAAATTAAGGTTGAACATCAACATCTTGCGAGATTTCTTCAACCAATTCTAGTGCCCAGGTGGAAGTGGGAAGTCATTTCCCTTAATTTTATCACTGGACTACCTAGGAACAAAAAGCATAATGATTCGATTATGGTGGTAGTACATAGACTCAGCAAAGTGGCAAACTTTATCCCTGTTAAATCTACCTATAAGACTGTGCAAATTGTTGACATTTTTATGAAGGAAATTTTTAGATTTCATGGTATTCCCCGAGTAGCCATTTCAGATCGTGATGTGAAGTTTACATCAGCATTTTGGAAGACACTATCTAGTGGACTGGGAACACAAATACAATTTAGTACTGCCTATCACCCGCAAATGAATGGGAAAACAGAAAGGGTGAATCAAGTTTTAGAAGACATCTTGTGCATGTATGTTATGCAACAGCCAATGAAATGGGAGGAGTATCTACATTTGGTTGAGTTTTCATATGATAAAGGATATCAAGAATCTCTTAAAATGAGCCCTTTCGAAGCACTGTATGGGAGACAATGTCGGACTCTTATAAACTGGAGTAGCCCAAAAAATAAAATGATCCTTGGACCAGATATGCTACAAGAGATGGAGCGGGAGGTTAAGAAAATTAGGCAAAATTTTAAGGCGGTGAAAGACCGGAAAAAGGTTTACACAGATAGAAAAAATAACTTTCCAGGAATTTAAAGTAGGGGACCATGTGTATGCGAAAATTAAGCCAAATAAAATCACTCTACGATGGAATGCTTTTGCCAATTTGGCTCCCCGCTACTGTGGACATTTTGAAGTCTTAGAGAGGATAGGGCCAGTGGCCTATCGATTGGCTTTACCAAGCCATATATTAGCGCACAATGTATTTCATGTGTCTTTATTGAAGATTTATGTACACAATTCCAAGCACATTATACATTGGCAAGGTATACATGTAAGTCGAAAAAGTCTTATGATTTGCATACAATAATTTTCTGATTTGAACTAATTCAAAATCTTGCTTCTTGCAGGTAGAACCGGACGACAAGTTACTAGTAGAACCGCATCATATCCTAGATCAGAGATAAATAATGCCCTAGAAGCGAGTCATCCCCCAAGTTAAAGTGCAGTGGAATCACTTTTCCTCGGAGGAGGCTACTTAGGAAGACGAAAAAGTTACGTATGAGGCTTATCCGAAGATGTTCTCAGGAAATGAGTAACACTGAGGATGGTGTTTCTTTCAACGAGGGAAGATGTAACTTCTTGTTTTAGTATTTTACTTTTTATCTATTTTTACATGAATTGCTAAGATATATTCAGATTTAGAAACAAATGAGGCATTCATTAATGATATTAACACATGACTTTTTATTTTGAAGATTTAATTAAAAATGATAATTTTTATTTGAGTAAAAGGTGAAAGTAACTGTGTGGTAAATTATTCCAAGAAACCCAGGAAGACTTTGAGACAGTTCTGACAGTTACCTTTCCAGAAAGGATTTAACGAAAAATCCTAGAAGGGAATGGGGTTCTATGCATAACGATTAGAGGGTCAAGTAGGGAATGCTGGTTCTGAGTTCTCCAGAGCTTGTGGAAGTACCAGTGGAACTCAAGGAACTCACCCTAGAGAACCAAGATTGGATTTTTCAATCCTGAGGTTAGACTTCATGTTTGAGAAAAATAGCTTTGACCTGGTGTGGAGTAAGGGGGGAGCAGAGGAAGTAATAACCTCGCTCATGGTTGGGTGGACTGACAGTTACTAAGGCAAACTTGAACTCTAAAGTAGGTACATATAGTGTTTTAAGTTTACTATTTTATGTATCATAATTTAGTAATGTAAGTTTATAGCACGAATATAGTAATGCTATTATACGAGTAAATAACTAAGTTCCAAATACCTATAAAGGAATTATTCCAGGAATAGTTGAAATTATAGGATATGTTTACATAGAAAAGAAATATTACAGGTAGGAAGAAACTAATGTTAATCTCTAAGGTAATTAGAATTAATGACATAACATTTTTCTATTCCTTAACTTTCTACTGCTGGTGAATAATTTTATGAAACATATGATGTTGTAGTATGAATGTACAAATAAGATATCTGTGTCATGCATGTATAGTTTTACATTTTATCGGATAAAAAACCATAAGGTATCTGTAGCTATACCAATATGGAAAACATACATGCAGGGTCACTGTAACAATTAAAATAGTTTATATATCACAGTAGGAAACTATGTGAATCACGTATATGTTATAACAGTGAGCATTGTGAAAACATAAAATACCATAATGAAAACAAGAAAATTACAACCCACTGTAAATAAAATCTATGTAACCAGATACTATAGAGACTGGTTAAATTCTACGGAAAAGGGGAATCGACTGGTCAACGGTTTAGACCCAGGACCCAGAAAAAGGATCCCGGTTCTGGCCCCAGTGATTAATCCTGTTGGTTCAATGGGAAATAAATAAAGAGAATGTACACATTAACCCAAGCCAGAATATTACAAAGAATAAGAATGAATATTCCTAACTAAAAATTCTGCAAATGTAGATTTATTAGAATGTGGAAGCTGGAACGAACCAAGTTTATGATCTACAGAATAACAAAATAAGCAATGTTGTAGCATGGCATTTAGATATTCATAGTGTAGTCCAAATACAAAACTCAGTCGAATTCAGTGCAATATCTAGAGAACTTTTCACCTGATTATATCGAAGGTGTAAATACAGTGTTGTAAAAGAAACTGGAAATAACCTTAGGAACATTTAAAAACTAAATAAAAGAGGAACTGAGTTGTGACTTTGAAAACTAAACCCTCATGGAACAATTTCAGGGTCACCGATGACCAAATTCCGGAGGATATATAACAATATAGGGCTGAGCCCAAAACCAAATACAGTGGGTATGGGTGCACGTCATTCGGGATGTTGGGAGATACAAAAGAGCATGAAAAGTGGCTAGTCGTCTTTAATAGAGAATTATGCCCCAGGATTCAATAGCCAAAATGCACCAATTTTATCTTCTATATCGTTCGGTGGTGTGTGCTTCACCTCATTCATTCACTCCACCCATCCACATGTGGTTTGAATCATAGACTGACATTTGAATCTCCAACTTAATATAAAGGCATCTCAATTTGTTACCAACTCAGATGCTTCTGTTTATGTGCAAAAAGTAGGAACAACCTGACAAAACCCATATGAAAACTAAACATTAAATTTCTCATGCAATCAAATCCAGAAAACCCTTGCCTGCAAGTGCCAATAGAAGAAGGCCAATTGTTATAGAATTTAGAACTACGGGATGAACAAACGAAGGAAGATGAGAGAAGAATTACCGTTCAATATGGAATTCGAGTAGACATTGAGACTTGAAATCGTAATGCTTCTCATTCTCCTGAAAAATGTGCCAAACCGAAGCACAAGAAAAATAAACAACACCTTTGGTTAGCAAATTCAGAAAAATAAAACTAAGGAAGTAGGTAAAGATGCCATATATCTTTGTACAGGAATAATAAAAAGAATTGGGTGTGCAAAACTTACCGAGAGCACGTATGAAGAAGAACATTGAAGATTACAAAAGCCTGTGTGTACCCTAAAGCCGAGACATAGGTGAACAAGGAATGCAAGGAGTTCTTTGGCCGACAAAGCCATTCCCAAAAGGGCATCACAGAGGTTGCAGCTTAAAAAACTTGGTTTACCAGTGAGTAAAGGAGAAACGGTAAGAAATAAGTAATACAAGGCATCGAACTGGTTATAGAACTCTCCTCATGCGGGTATACACTAAGAGTTGCCATAATAGTTTTAGTTACAGAGCCGGAAGCTCCGCTCAAATGTGTTGCAGTAATGAGATAATGGTGGAGGGTTTTGGGGAAAGGGTAGTTACCCTAACCCACCCCAATGTTGTATCTACATCAATCTCGAGGGAAACAAATCCAAGGGCATAGAGGATGACAACCAGCCAAGACAGATAGACCATATTTCCACAAAGGCTTTGTATTAATCAACGATGTGATAATTTAATGAGACAGGAAATAAACTAATATATAAACCTTTTCAAACATTAAGTGTCCCTGTGGGTTAATCACCTTGGAAATTGAGTGATGGTACTCACTTTGTAGCAAACACATAAAAGGCTAAATTTCGTACCAAGAATAATTAACACATTGTACCAAACTGGCAGTAAATATATATCTATAGCCAACTTCATATGGGTAGGATTCACCATCATAGTAATTGTGTAATATAAACTATGTAATTCGATTAGGTTGTGATGTTTTATATGTAGTTAAAGTGAAAGTCATGACTAACATATATACATGATCTGGTTTAGTTTAGATAGCATATATAGATGGTAAATATTTTTTTTTCATATAAGAAACTAAAGTAAAGGGTTTAAGTAGATGAGTGTGACATTATTCTTCTTCTTTTTCAATTTTTCTTTTTTAAAAATAAATAACAAACATACTTTTAACTTAGATATTAAAAATTAATTAAATATATTTATCCCTACTTTATCGTGGATATTTTTAATTTGTAAGTAGGCTTCGTTATAATATCATGGGTCATTACTACGTCTTATCAATACTACATGCCCAAAAGGCCATAACTCATTTCAGATGACAGTTGTTTATATAACGTATTTTTAAAATTAAGTTAATTAAATGGATAAAAAAGACACAACTACTTTGGAGATAAATATCAATCATTGATTTGTGTATACTACTATGAAAATTCTAGAATATTTCATGGAGGTTAAATTCTTACCATCCACCTAATATTTATTGATAAGAATAACTGGTTAATGTGGACCTCCAAGCGACCATTAAAACCAATAAATATCCAACTATTGCATTATGAATTGGGGTTGATTTCTTCTTATGTTTTTTTGTTTTTTGTTTCACTTTTAGTTGGGTTGTGTCTCTTCGTATGCTGATTGGTGTTCATATCTTATGTGTTATTTAACTCATATATGGAAATGGATTTAGGTCATATATGTAAATGGATATATGTATTCTTCTTTATCCATAAGCATATATACATATGCACTTATTCCTGTATGTAAACTTATGCCTTCATCAATGATGCACTCAAATGTTTACGAATGGTTATAGTGTATTGAAGAGTTTGTTAGGTTGCATTGACTTTTAATAAATTTTAAAAATTATATTTGTGTCAAGTGGCTCCCAACTCACCAATTTCCTAGGGATTTGAGATTATTCCAATTCTAATAAGTTCCTCATTATAATTTATAAGATTCATTTATATATAAGAAAAAATTATTTAGCAAAATATTCCATTACTTTTAATAAATTTAAAAAATTAGATTCGTGCCAGGTGGCTCCCACCCACCAATTTCCTAGGGATTTGAGATTATTCCAATTATTATAAGTTATTCATTATTATTTATAACATTCATTTATATATAAACACATTTTATCTAGAAAAATGATCCATTTTACAATGAGATTTGTAATTATTTTTTTCTCGTATGTTAAAGTTGACCCATGTGAAAACAATAGACGAACAAATGTCAAATAGAGATGAAAAAGGTAGACAATTCCTAGCTTGACTAATTTGAAAAAGGGACACCTTTTATGTGTTGACACCTAATCCTATGGATGGGTGTGCATTTGTATTTTTGTATTTTATTTAATATTAGGAAATAAGGAAGGCCAAGAGTCATTGGGAGCTGAATCCCAATAGCCTCACCTCCCATCTATAAGAGCATGTACATTCTTCAGCTAATATAGATTGCAGTTTTGAGGAGTTACCTCCTGGTTTGACATGGTATCAGAGCCAGCCCCACATTTGGCATTTCTGCCCTGTGGTGTAACTCCCTACCCTTTGCTCAGTCAATTTTATTAATTGTTTTCTGCTGCTCCTAATTGCTAGACTGTTTTTCTGCATTTTTTTCCCTAAATAGCACTGACATTTGCAGGCTCTGTCAATCTGCAAACTGCAGGCTCTGCCAGTCCAGCAGTCCTGCAACTGTCTTCTGCAGATCCAATTTCAATTTTTTTTTATGTAACAGCCCTTTTTGGGCCTCCTCATTCATCCATACGCATTCATCCTGCGCCCTCACTCCCCCTCTCCCTGCGCCCTCACTCATCCTCACCTTAACTCCCACCCCCTCGCCATTCCAGTACCCCACTCCCTGCGCCTACCCTCTGCAACAGGCAGCGTTCCATATTACAACACATCGTTGTGTTTTTACAACGCTTTGTTTTCTTGACAGTTATATATATGCGTTTCCGCATAGTAATATCATTTCCGTACAGTAATATCGTTTCCGCACAGTAATATCATTTCCGCACAGTTAAAAGCGCTCCTACCCAACAGCTTGCTCCTCCTCACAAACGCTCGTCTCTGCAATATAAAACCGACCCCTGTCCACCCCTCCACGGCTCTACGCCCTCACCCTTCTCCACTACAGCAGTCCCTCTATACGCAGCAGTCCCTCTATACGTTGTTTACAACGCAGCAGTCCCTCTATACGTTGTTTAAAACGCTGTTTGACATCGTTTGACATATTTTAACGATGTCATATGTTTTAACAATGTCATATATTTTAACGCTGTGATATTATAATGCTTTCATATGTTTTAAACGTTGTCATATGCATGATATTATAACGCTGTGATATTGCAGAAGTGTTGTTGTTATATATTTCCATTGCGCTGGTTTGGCATTTAAATAACGCGCTGGTTTAAACGCTGTGTTGCGCCCCCCCTCCATCACATGTATACACCCCTCGTATGCGCTGTCTCCCTCATTTTAACACTGCTTTATTATGTTTAAAACGCTCCCAAATATCACAACAGTTCATTGCATATTTGTTATATATTTCCATTGCGCCCCTCCCATATATTACAAGAGTCATATATTTGTTATATATTTCCATTGCGCCCCTCCCATTGCGCCCCTCCTTTCATAATTCCACCCACGCTCATACTTCCCATTACGCCCTTTCAATCCCTCCCATTCATAATTCCATTTTGTTTTCATATACACTTTTCCCCAAACAAAAAAAAAATACATTTTTTTTATGCAGAATCAGTCTATAGCATAGAGAGTTTTTTAAAATTCAGTCTCCAGCAAAGTTTTCTGAGCAGATATAGTTTCCAGAAAGAGTTTTTAAACTCAGAAAATTTTTTCCAGCAAGAGTTTTTGCCCCTGTATTTGAAATATTTCAAGAGTTTGAAGTTTTATAGCAGAATTTGTTTCCTCTTCAGAAGATTTTTCCAGCAGTCTAATGCATTCTCTCATCTCTATTGTTGGGATAGTTCTCTCTGGCAAAGAGAACTATCTTGAATGGTCGCGGAAGATTAAACACACACTCATTTTTAATGAGCTATGGAGAGGAATCTGTGAAGGACAAGCAGAAAATCCACAAGAGAAGCCCACTTCAGACAAAGAGCTTGCCATTTGGGAAAACAAGAATTGCAAGGCTTATGCCTTGATTGCAGCCTCAGTGAGTGAAGAGGTGAGTCGCCATATTTCATCATTCTCAAATGCCTTTGAAGCCTTGAAGAAACTAAAAGAACTCTATGACTCACACTCAGAATTAGAAAATGTTCAATTGATGGTTAAGCTGTTCAGTCTTGAAATGAAGAATGATGATCCCCTTGCTTTAGCTTCAGAAATAAGATCTATAATGCATGACATTCAAAACACCGGTGTAAAAATGGACATACCTCTCATAGCATATGTTAAGGCATTATATCCGACTTACTCACATTATCTTGAGTCTTTGCAAGCAAGTGGAAACCTTGAACAAATCACCTTTGATAAACTTGAGCAGAAGTTTGCAGAAAGAGAGAAAAATTTTGGGAAGATGACAGTCCCTTCATCTTCCGAAGAGGCTGCATATTTGGCACATAGAGAAAAGAATCATGCTCCAGATTCATTCAGAGGAAGAGGTGGCAGAAGAGGAAGAGGAAGAAGGAACTTCACAGAAAGGGGGGGCAGACAAGCCGACAAATCCCATCTTCATTGCACACGCTGCAATAGAGATGGACATGATGCACCCAAATGCAGAACACCATGGAACAAAATTGAGCAGCACAGAAATCAAGACAAAGGTAAAACCAATGACAAAGACAAAGGTAAAGCACCTGAATCCGCTCATTATGTTCTAGCACATTGTAACAATGGAGTAACTGAAGACTTGTTTGATGTTTCATTTACTTCATGGAGAGATGATTGGTTGCTAGATTCAAGAGCAACATGTCACATGACATTTAGAAAAGATTTTTTTGAAGAATTCACTGAAAAAGTTGATGGAGCAGTATATTTCGCAGATAAATCCAAACTCAAGCCATCAGGGCTTGGCACAGTCAGGCTTAAACCGCCTGGTCTTCCTGATCATATCCTACATGAGGTTCTATACCTCCCGGAGTTGAAGAGAAACTTGCTGTCCCTGATCGAAATCCGGCAGCAAGGACACTCAGTTCACCTGTTTGATGGCAAGGCAGAGGTCAGATCAGCATCAAATCACTCACTTGTCATGGAGGGAATAGAAGAAGGGAGACTCTTGAAGCTGAAAGGTTCATCTGCTCATGCTCAAAACTTTGCATTCAGTTCATATCATGATGAAGGTACATTTCCATCAAGTCTTTTATGGCATGCTAGATTTGGACGCTTAAATTATGACAACCTTCGTTTGTTGAAGAAAAATGGTGTTGATGGACTGCCTACAATTCCTAGAAAACCTAAGGAATGTGATGCATGTATTCTAGGAAAGCATAGCAAACAGCCATTTCATGATTCACACTCAAGAGCACATAGGAAACTTGAACTTGTTCATTCAGATTTATGTGGCCCTATGCCTATCGCTTCTGCAAATGGAAACAAATACATGATGACATTTATTGATGACTACACCAGGATGTGTTGGATTTACTTACTGAAGAATAAGTCTGATGCTTTTTCAAACTTTCAAGAATTTTCATGTATGGATTGAAAATGATGCACAAACACATATTGGCTCTCTACGTACTGATAATGGAAAAGAATACACTTCAAACGAATTTGAAAATTATCTTCGTCAACATGGAATCAAACATCAAACCAATGTGCCATATAATCCACAACAGAACGGTGTAGCTGAAAGAATGAACAGAACCATCTTAAATATGGTCCGCTCCATGTTATTTTTCAAGAATGTAAAATTGATGTTTTGGGCTGATGCAGTTCTATGTGCCGTTTACATAAAGAATAGGTGTCCTTCAAGTTCAATTAGAAACAAAACTCATTTTGAAATGTGGCATGGCCACATTCCTTCGGTAAAGCATTTCAGGGTCTTTGGGTCCACCTGTTATGCCTTGATACCCAAGGGTCAAAGGAACAAACTTGGTACTAGAAGCAGAAAATGTATCTTCTTGGGGTACTCCAATACCTCCAAAGGATATCGTCTCTATGATGAAGCAAATAAGAAGTTTGTGATAGCAAGAGATGTCATATTTCTCGAATCATCCAAGAGTGACAAGGTTGTTGAGCGGCAACTTGATCGCCTGGATAGATTCACACATGCAAAGTCTTTCAAAGAATTTGATAATGTGATTCCACACCTTGAAGGGGGGATTCCGATATTGAATCAAACTGTGGAATCATTTCCTCAACCACACTCTCCCCCACATGAAGAAACAACCACGGATGACACATTGGATGATGTGATTGACAGAATTGGGAGATTGAATCTTGAATCAATCCCAACTCAGTCAAGTGACCAGCCTGGGCCATCTCAGAAAGGTCCTCCCAAATGGCTGACAAAGACACTGGAGGATGTTCATCCCGATGAGGTTGGAAAAACAGGAACAAGAAGTTCCACTCAAGAAATCGAAGGTGATGTAGATAATTCTGATTCCCCTGTTGATATGGATATTGCTTATAACTGTGAATTGAGTTTGTCTACACATCATGAACCAACTTCCTTCAAAGAAGCCGCTTCTCATGATGAATGGAAAGAAGCGATGCAGAAGGAGTATGATGCCTTGATAAAGAATGGCACTTGGAAGCTGGTTGATCCGCCTTTGGGAACGAAACCAATTGGCTGTAAGTGGGTCTACAAGAACAAGTACAAAGCAGACGGCTCACTTGACAAGCACAAGGCCAGGCTTGTGGAAAAAGGATTCGCACAGAAGGAAGGAATTGATTATGAAGAAACGTTTGCTCCCACAGCAAAATGGACCACCATCCGGACTCTCTTTGCCTTAGCAGCTCATAGTGGATGGAAAGTTCATCAGATGGATGTAAAAACAGCGTTCTTGAATGGAGATCTGAAGGAGAAAGTTTATATGTCCCAGCCAGAAGGATTTGTGATAAAGGGTCAAGAACACAAAGTTTGGAAACTTGTGAAATCCTTGTATGGCCTCAAGCAAGCACCACGAGCCTGGTATGAGAAGTTGACCGAGCATCTTCTGAAACTTGATTTCAAACACTTTGATCTTGATGATGCAACTTTGTTTGTTAATAAAGTTGGAAAAACAGTTGTATATCTTGTGGTATATGTAGATGATCTTTTGATAACAGGAAACAATGAGAGCTATATTGCATCCATGAAGAAAGAGTTGAAGAAAGGTTTTGAAATGACCGATTTGGGTCATGTTCATTACTATTTGGGTATTGAAGTAATTCAACATCCTAAATTCATATTTCTTTCTCAAAAGAAGTACATTGGAGATCTCTTGAACAAATTTGGCATTGATGATTGTAAACCCTTAGGCACTCCAATGGAACAAAACTTGAAGCTCACATCTGTTGAAGGGAAGGAATTTGAGGATGCAACTAAGTATAGACAGCTTGTAGGAAGTCTTATCTATCTGACCACCACCAGACCTGACATCTCATTTGCTGTAGGAATCCTCTCAAGGTTCATGCAAAAACCTTGTGAAGGACATTGGTCTGCTGCAAAAAGAGTACTAAGGTACTTGAAGGGGACTCAAGACTTTGGACTCAAATATACACAGGTAGGCGACTTCAGCTTGATCGGATACTCTGATTCAGACTTTGATGGCGACAAAGAAACAGGGGTGTCTACTACAGGTTACACCATGAGTCTTCGATCAGGAGCTGTCTCATGGAGATCACGCAAACAGTCAGTTCCAGCAGATTCCACGACCGAGGCAGAATATGTGGCAGCAGCTGAAGCAACAAAGGAAATTGTGTGGCTCCGGAAAATCCTAGAAGATTTGCAGATGAAACAGATGTATTCCACTCCACTCATGATCGACAACACTTCTGCAATAAAGTTGGCCAAGAACCCAAAGTTCCATGATCGAACAAAGAACATCAATACAAAGTACCATCTCATTCGACATCATGTTCAGGCCAAGACCATCCATCTACATCATTGTTCCACAAATGAGCAAACTGCTGACATCTTCACCAAAGCACTTGGAAGAGAGAAGTTTGAAAAGTTCAGATCGATGCTTGGACTCACCAACATCCCTTCGGATTAAAGGAGGGAATGTTGACACCTAATCCTATGGATGGGTGTGCATTTGTATTTTTGTATTTTATTTAATATTAGGAAATAAGGAAGGCCAAGAGTCATTGGGAGCTGAATCCCAATAGCCTCACCTCCCATCTATAAGAGCATGTACATTCTTCAGCTAATACAACATTGCAGTTTTGAGGAGTTACCTCCTGGTTTGACATTATGTAACCACTATGACCTCTAGGTGTAGCTTCACCTATTAGGACCTTGAGTTGTGGAGACACACGACTGAGTTATAGTGGGCGCACCCATGTGTGACGAGCACCCGTATTGAATAACTCGGGCATGTGTGATAACATAGGGGTGACACTTGGCAATGTGCAACTGATTTGTAGCGGGTGCGAACATGTGTGAGAAGCACTTGTACTAACCAACTCAGGCACCTGTGCGACAGGCATGCCATGTTGGTGAACGCCAACCCTTGGGCGAGTTGTGTAGTGGAAAGCAAGTGTCGTGCAGATGGTGAACACGATGAGGGTGTCGGGTGGGCACACTCCTATAATAGGTGGGGTCTTGTTGAAATACTCTTGCAAAAATGGACACATTGATGACTCACTACGTGAAGTTGGGCATTGGGCACGATGGGCGCTACATTGATGGGCGGAGTCAAGTGCGACAGGCATGGGTAGTGCGAGCTTACTCGGGTGACTCGAGCGACTCGAGCTACCCACAAATGTGTTGTAGTGTTGCAATGATGCGTAACACTTTGGGGATGGAAAACGGATGGATTATAGCATGGTAGGAGGGCCAACATAAGATGTAGGCCGACGCATATCCCATGGTAGGCCGACTCGTGTAGAGTCAAGACCCGGCCTTGGGTGGGACCGCATGTTAGCATATAAACATGGTGGAGGTGCGTTGAAGGAAGGACATCATTTGATCAATGATAAAACAAGAAAAAAAATAGTGAATTCATACTTATAAATGAAGGAAATTCAATGAAGCAGAGGCTACAGGTCGACTGTGGAAGTACAGGGCCAAAGTACGCTGAACTGAGGAAATTCATGGTTTGTGCAGATAAACGACTTACGGGTAGAGTCGTGTTATTCTAGTACACAGTCACTACAGAATTTCAGGTGATTCGAATGAAAAATGGCATCAACCCATGGTATTCATCCACCCATGTTATCCATCCACCCATGGAATTTAGCCATGGTATTGTAAATGGCATGGACCCATGGTATTCATCCACCCATGATATTTATTCACCCATGTATTGTAAGTGACCCATGGCATGTATCCACCCATGTATTTTAAGTGACCCATGGTATGTATCCACCCATGGTATTCATCCACAAATGGGATTTACTCATGGTATTGTAAGTGGTATATACCCATGGTATTGACCCATGGTATTGTAAGTGGTATCTACGCATGGTATTGACCCATGGTATCCTCCTATGGTATTGTCTCTCAAAAAAAGGCTATAAATAACATGCCTCACTTTGTAAAAGGAGAGATTGTCCACCACAATGTAGCTTCTACAGTTATTCTCTGTTTTAATAAAACAAGTTTCTTTGTAGTTTTATTTTCTTTGTGTTCTCTCATTTTTTCTGACATTCTAATTTTGCAGATCTTGTCAGATCCATTTCATTTTCTTAGATCGTGGGGGCCTCCCCCCAAGATCTATATTAGTGGTATCAGATTTAGGTTATGCCTCCATGGGAATGAGGGTTTGAAACATATTTCAGTTTCAATGTTTTGTAGCAATCTTCAGCAAACTCCATGATTTTTTTTTTCCAGGCGGCGAGTTTGAAGATCAGATCTGAAACTTTTGATGAAAAAATTACAAAAAAAATACCATATCTGGATTCCTTGTGAGAAAATAATCAAATTAAAAAATAAAATTGGCCGAATTAGAGTTCGGATGAGGGAGATATCACTGATTCAAAATCAACAACGTTGCAGTAATTTTTTTAACAATAATTCATGGATGGCAGATCTCATATCATTTCTTGCATTTTTTAGTGATAAATTTCAAATAAATGGTTACATATCTGCACGCCCCTTGAAAAATCACCCAATTTCAGAAAAAAAAAATCGGTCGAATCGAAGTCTGGACGAGGGATTTATCGCTGATTTAAAATCAGCTATTTTTTTCAGAAATTTTGTAACGGTGGGACAGTTCCAGCATGCATTTGAGAGTATAGGGTCTCCAAATATCAATTTCAAAGACATGAGAAGATGCAGAATGATCATTCCATTTCCAAAAACAGGTATAATAATTATTCTAAGTTATATTGACCGAGTTATGCTCATTTTAAATTTGGAGCAACATTCAGAGTGGATTCCCTTTGGAGACGTGCCCTCCCACCCCGCTTTAGTAGGCACCTGCTTCACATTCATCAGTTTCAGCATAGCAGCATTCAACTTGGGTTATTTGGAGACATTCCCTCCCACCCCAAGTTATGTAGGCACCTGCTACTTCATCAACAATCAACATCACGGTTATGGGTCAACTGCACAAAATCCTTCTAATAAAAGTCCATTTGCTAGGCCGCACACTGTTAGTAACATAGTTGGTCACAAGCATTACAGGGTATCTCTATCCTCGGATCTTCGTTTTTCATGATTTTGGTTCATCCACAAACCCACACTTCATCGAAGTCCATTTTTTAGGCCACACACTATCAGTATCACAGTTGGTCACAAGCATTACAGGGTATCTCTATCCTCGGATCTTTGTTCATCATGGTTATGAGTTAGTTGCACAAAACCCTTCTCTTCGCTGGCTCTTCATATTCAACAAAGGCTTCTCAGGATATGACAAGATCTGCAATATTCAAAAAAGGCTTCTAAAAAGTTGAAATGGATCTGACAATATCTGCAAAATTAGAATGCCAGACAAAAATGAGAGAACACAAAGAAAATAAAACTACAAAGAAACTTGTTTTATTAAAATAGAGAATAACTATAGAAGCTACATTGTGGTGGACAATATCTCCTTTTACAAAGTGAGGCTTGTTATTTATAGCCTTTTTTTGAGAGACAATACCATAGGAGGATACCATGGGTCAATACCATGGGTAGATACCACTTAGAATACCATGGGTCAATACCATGGGTAGATACCACTTACAATACCATGAGTAAATCCCAAGTGTGGATGAATACCATGGGTGGATACATACCATGTGTCACTTACAATACCATGGGTGAATAAATATCATGGGTGGATGAATACCATGGGTTGATTCCATTTACAATACCATGGGTAAATTGATGCAGGAGCATCGGGATTAGCCAGCAATGTGAAGACTTGTTCACATGTTGTGGCTAAACTAGGGTGAAATCCAGTGACTGTTGGTTAAAATCGGTTTTACTGAGAAGGTTGGACTTCTCAAAAAGTTTGTTATTGTAATAAATAAGAGATTATCTTCTTTAAATGTAGAGATAAGAGTTGTTAGTCTAGTGTGCTTGAAAAGCAACGAAATAGAAGATTTCTGTTATTCTTTAAAAATAGGAGATTGCGTTAGCATTGTTTTAGGAACTAGTTAATAATAAAGGAGGAAAATGTTAATGAGCGAGAGATTAGAGAGGATTTGGTGTGGAGCGAGAGCTCAGAGTAGGTTTGAACTGTGTTTGTTTGACAGAGGTCATTTCATTATGTAATCAAGCCAAAGGCCGAGACTCTATTTGTGAATAAAATTTAATGCTTGTGTCTCATGTAGGATAAGTTCATGAGGATTGATGCGCTGTTTTTCTTGGGTAATTGCTTGAAATTGTGATGGTCCGTTATTTTTATTTAAACTGTAAACAAAAATTCCTGGGATGAGAGAAAACCTGGCATTGTTTAAAACTGTGAGTGTAAAAGCTGTTAACATAGAGAATTGGTGTAAATTTCCTGTTGGAACCATTAAGCGGATTTAAAAATTATATCAGTCAATTTATGAAGTATCAGGTCCGTGGTTAATCATCGCATCGGCCGAGGAGGGGAGTTCACATATCATGTCACATAAAAATGGATCAGACGCGAAGTGTATTAAGATTTGTTTGAATTGAGGTCGAGTCCGGAGTAATATCGGAGCACCAACCGAAAGGTTAATTGATCAGCATTAAGAATTGGCGATCTCCGATAAGTAATGCACTTGCGGATGCAAGATATAATAAATATTCGTTTAACGTGATATCGGGTCCAGATAATATCGACATCGGCACACATTGGAACGTGAAGCGCAATTATAGTGATGTTGCATCAAAGCGTGGAGGAAGAGCGGTGATCCAAATCTGGATACGCTGAAGAGGACTGAGTTTGAGAAAAGAGAGAACTCGATTTGTATAAATCGATATTGAAAGTCGATGCAGAGAAGGCGATTAATTTGAAGGCGATTTAGAAAATGAAATCTGGTTATGATATATTTGATTGATGTGATTGATTCTGTTTGAATCGACTCAGAAGTTGATTGCCCAAAATTGAAAATCGTTGAGTGGGTAAGAAGCCGTGTAGCAAACAGTTGGAATGTGCATCAAACAAAGGTGAGTTCTTGCATAAGTATGAGCCAATGTCATCATAGAATGTGTGGGTCTTCACACAGTTTGGCTGGGTTAAAAAGGTAAAGGTGAACATATATTTGAATCATGGTATTTGGGTCGATAGGTTTGGAATGTAATAAATATATACCTTGGGTTTTAATTAACCAAGTTCGACTTTTGAGGTTGTGAACTTGCAGAGTTTAAACATCATGAAAATATTTTCATGGATGGAAGAAACCTTACCTATGAAGGTTGAAGGTTGTGTGAAGTTTTAAAGTGGAATTGGTTTGAAGTATGGTTTTTATAAACCGTAAAATTTGTGAATGAATGGTACAAACTTCTGCAAGTTGCATTGTTGAAATTGCAAGATTTAGAGTTTTATTTGGGTAGTTGATGAGATGCATTCTTATATGCACAGCTCATAGAGATTCTGGGTTTGGCGAGTTATGCTCGGGATCATTTTGGTATCAAAGCTTGGCTCTGTTGAAATTGAAGATGTTTGTTTTTCTGAATGAAGTACAGGAAGGTTCTGTTGAGAACTGAAGTGTGTTTTATTGAGTGTGTGATGAATACTAAAAGGAAGATCATATTATAAATCTTAGATGCAGCAATACGCAATTGCAGCGAACAGGATTGCCGAAATGAATGAAGAATCGTGCAGGTATTGTGTTTGTTTAATTCCGATTTGAGTTTTGCTGACAAAGGAATAGATTGAGAATTGATGGTTGCAGCAATGAAGTATCTCAGCAAAGGAGATCAAATCTTAAGCGATAGTAATGAAAGAAGCTGTTCATGATTTCTAAGTGGAAGAAACTCAACAAAGAAGGGATTGTTGCTGATAGCTAAAGCTTTGCCCAGATAAAGCCAGAAGATTGGAAGAAAGGATCAGATTTTAAAATCTGATTGACAGTAGTTGAATATCGAGAAATTGTGCAGTGGAAGCATAAATATTTATTGAAACAGATTTGCAGAAATGGTGAGATATGGAAGGTAAGATGATAGGGTTTTATTTGTATTTGAAGATTAGAAGATTGTAGTCTTTGCATTGAAGTAGAAGTATTATTGCAACTCCCAAAAGGCAATTCCATAAAATATGTGGTTAGAATTGCTAACAGATAAAGGAAGCTGATGAAAGTTTCTAAGTGAAAACATAGATGTGTAGAACCTTGAGGAATTCCAATAGAGATTGGGTAAGGAGGACAGTTGTGTTCTTAGAAGATGCAGATGAGTTCAAGCTAGAAAGAGCAAAGAGAAGTGCTCAAAGGATGTTCCAGAGATAGAGAACCAATTGCTTGCCAAAAGACTGAGTGAAGAGAGCTTGGTGAGGTAAGTGGCGGCAGGACAGGATTTGCTGTTGAAGAGGCTTTAGTGCAACTCATCGTAAAGTGAGTGAGAAACTCATAGAGATGGAGAGGATGATGACTAGTGACAGTCGTAACAGAGGTTCTGAAATAGACCACAACAGAGGAAAAAAGGAGAAGGATGCCAAGGCAAATGGCATACAGAGACAGTTAAGCAAAGAGGAATATGAGCGGGAGAAGGTTGAGATAGTAGTTCAAGTTGAGGTGTTAATGGAGATGTTGCAAAGAAATGAAGTAGACCAGAAGCATGGTTATGTCATGAGAAAGAAGGTGAATGGTAGAGGCTACAAGAGAAGAGGAATCATCAGGTGAATATGCAGTTGATGAAGGAACTAAGGAGACTTGAATAGGTTATAGATGCCAAACATAGGATAGAGAAGCTTGAAATAATTGAGCTATAGCAAAAGGAAGATGCTGAAGAAGATGTTGAAGTTTCGATATGTGAACTTGAAAGTGGACCATTACATTTTCAAAGTGATGAAGAGCTAGAGGAGTTGAATCATATGAATGATTCGAAGCAGCCAGAAGACTTGATGACTGAAGCATTAAATAATACTGTAAGGTCTTGTTATTTTAAAACTAATGATTTGTGTATGATTGCAGGCTTGGAAGAAGATAGACAGTCTTTTAAAACTGTCAAAGATGTGAAAGAATACCTTCCAGAAGATGAAAGTTTTGAAGCAGAATATGATAAAGATGCTGGGAAAGAATCAGTTCACTACAATGGACAAATGTTGGAAGACATCATTGAAATAGATGATGAGAAGGGGAGACTAGCTGACAGTCTCAAGAGTTCTTTGAGTTTGGATCAGCATACTGATATGCTGACAGAAGAAGAGAAATCAACGCAACATACTGAAGTGTTGCTAAAGGGAAAAGAGGAACAGAGGCCTTATATTTTTTATTGTAATGATTATCTTATAATTGAAGATGTTGTTGCAGACGCTGGAACATGCTTGGTACAGGTGGATAGCCAAATAGAATAAGAAGAAGAAGAACATCTACTGAAGGATGTTAAGGAGAGATTGCTGAAGAAGGATGATAAAATAGTTGTCATAAATAATAATCAAGAAGAAGTTGACAGATGCAGAAAACAGAGGAAAGAAATTGTTCTAAAAGACAATGTAGCAGCAGCAAAAAAGATGCAAACCAGCAGTAAGGGTGGAAAGGAAGCGATCAAAACAAGTGAAGAACAAGCAAGAATGAGAGTTCAGCAATCAAGAGAAGGAAACAATCAGCAGACAGGGGATATACTGGACAGAGAAATTGAGTTGATAAGGAGGTTAATGATGAAAATGTCTCAGAGAAAGACAGTAGAAAGAAAGAAAAGGAGTGACAACAAGAGAAAGACAGTAGCAGACCTTGAGGGCAGAGAAAATGGAGCATTACAACATAAAATATGGAAACCTGGAGAACAACAACAGATAACAACAGCA
The DNA here is from genome assembly GCA_034641835.2 of Pinus albicaulis. Taxonomy (NCBI): domain Eukaryota; kingdom Viridiplantae; phylum Streptophyta; class Pinopsida; order Pinales; family Pinaceae; genus Pinus; species Pinus albicaulis. The sequence continues at coordinate 460,244,848 of CM076583.1, read as the reverse complement.
ATAGAGCAATTGACAAGCAAGGAAAGATTACAAAATAAAGTTTGGGATCCAGGAGGAAAAAATTATCTAGACTTATGACCAGGTGGTCATAAAATTTCTTACATGGGGAGTCTGATGCAGGAGCATTGGAATTAGCCACCAATGTGAAGACTTGTTCACATGTTGTGGCTAAACCAGGGTGAAATCCAGTGACTGTTGGTTAAAATCAATTTTACTGAGAAGGTTGGACTTCTCAAAAAGTTTGTTATTGTAATAAATAAGAGATTATCTTCTTTAAATGTAGAGATAAGAGTTGTTAGTCTAGGTGTGCTTGAAAAGCAACGGAATAGAAGATTTCTATTATTCTTTAAAAATAGGAGATTGCGTTAGCATTGTTTTAGGAACTAGTTAATAATAAAGGAAGAAAATGTTAGTGAGCGAGAGATTAGAGAGGATTTGGTGTGGAGCGAGAGCTCAGAGTAGGTGTGAACTGTGTTTGTTTGACAGAGGTCATTTCATTATGTAATCAAGCCAAAGGCCGAGACTCTGTTTGTGAATAAAATTTAATGCTTGTGTCTCATGTAGGATAAGTTCATGAGGATTGATTCACTGTTTTTCTTGGGTAATTGCTTGAAATCATGATGGTCCATGTATTTTTGTTTAAATTGTAAACAAAAATTCCTGGGATGAGAGAAAACCTGGCATTGTTTAAATCTGTGAGTGTAAAAGTTGTTAACACAGAGAATTGGTGTAAATTTCCTGTTGGAACCATTAAGCGGATTTAAAAATTATATCAATCGATTGTATGAAGTATCAGGTCTGTGGTTAATCATCGCATCAGCCGAGGAGGGGAGTTCACATATCATGTCACATTAAAATGGATCGGACGCGAAGTGTATTAAGATTTGTTTGAATTGAGGTCGGGTTGGGAGTAATATCGGAGCACCAACCAAAAGGTTAATTGATCACCATTAAGAATTGGCGATCTCCGATAAGTAATGCACTTGTGGATGCGAGATATAATAAAGATTCATTTAACGTGATATCGGGTCCGGATAATATCGGCATCGGTGCACATTGGAACGTGAAGCGCAGTTATAGTGATGTCGCGTCAAAGTGTGGAGGAAGAGCGTTGATCCAAATCTGGATACGCTGAAGAGGACTGAGTTTGAGAAAAGAGAGAACTCGATTTATATAAATCGATATTTCAGAGTCGATGCAGAGAAGGCGATTAATTTGAAGGTGATTTAGAAAATGAAATCTGGTTATGATATATTTGATTGAGGTGATTGATTCTGTTTGAATCGACTCAGAAGTTGATTGCCCAGAATTGAAAATAGTTGAGTGGGTAAGAAGCCGTGTAGCAAACAGTTGGAATGTGCATCAAACAAAGGCGAGTTCTTGCATAAGTATGAACCAATTTCATCATAGAACGTGTGGGTCTTCACACAATTTGGCTAGGTTAAAAAGGTAAAGGCGAACATATATTTGAATCATGGTATTTGGGTCGATAGGTTTGCAAAGTAATAAATATATGCCTTGGGTTTTAATTAACCATGTTCGACTTTTGAGGTTGTGACCTTGCAGAGTTTAAACATCATAAAAAGATTTTCATGGATGGAAGAAACCTTACCTATGAAGGTTGAAGGTTGTGTGAAGTTTTAAAGTGGAATTGGTTTGAAGTATGGTTTTTATAAACCGTAAAATTTGTGAATGAATGGTACAAACTTCCACAAGTTGCATTGTTGAAATTGCAAGATTTAGAGTTTTATTTGGGTAGTTGATGAGATGCATTCTTATATGCACAGCTCATAGAGATTCTGGGTTTGGCGAGTTATGCTCACCATCATAAATTCTATGGGTGGATGGATAACATGGGATGATGAATACCATAGGTTGATGCCATTTTTCATTCGGATCATCAAGCCGAGTTAGTTATGAGCTAAGGCGTAGTGACCTACAACACGACAAAGGTAGACCAATGGGCGGAATAGAAGCATGGACAAGTTTGCGAAGTTTGGTTAGGGAGACTACAGATTCGTGCAAGTTGTGACCCGTACTGCACAAGCAACTGGGTGACCAGGCAGGCCATGACCCACCATGAAAAGGTTAATAGGAAATGTGCAGGATGTGACCTGAGGGCATGCAAAAAGTGCATGACATGACTCGAGAACATGTAGGAGGGTCAACCTCTACACGAGTTTGGGCAGAAGTTTGTAAACTTGGAAAATTTATAAGTATGCAGGTTGAATTTTAATGAAGCCGCATACCTGAACTTTGTATTTTTATTATGAAAAAATTGATATTGGGCAGACTCATTATTTAAGTGAGTCTCCCCTCCCTTGTATGTATGGGTGTACATTGATGGTGAATTAATTTTATGGTTTATGTTTATTTCCGCTATATATTGATGAAAACTGAAAGAAAGTAATTAAGTGTTCAGTAATGGCGTAGTCTCTATACTTGAGTATTCATAAAAAGAAAGAGTGTAGTAGTGTCTCACCCGCTATAGGTGGTTGAAAGAGTATCACAAGTATATGGTCCTGAAAACACCACTCCCAAGCATGGTGCACGAGTATGTCTAGGTTTGAACTTGTGACTTGCACAATGTAACATACATCTTAGCAATGTGTTCATTATCCAACAAGTCGCACCCTCGGAATTTTTTTAAAGAGAGGGGGTGCAACACTAAGACTTCTCAGGAGGTCACCCATCCCATTATTAATCTAGCCCAAATGCACCTAGATGAGGAGTTTCATGGTATTTGGTGCATTAATGCCAACATTGTCACACCCTATTATATTATATTTTTTATTATTATATTAAAAATTTATTAAATTTATGAGGGTGGAAGAGGGATTCAAAAATTTCAAGTATAATATTTTTTAATATATTGTTTTGTTTTTCTTTTCAATTAAGAAATAATAATATATATGTATATATATTGTAAGCTTGGTAGGTCCTCTTCATTCATTCATTTTCAAAAGCAGGTTACATCCATGAAAGGCATTCAGTGGCCTCAACCTTCCCATTTGGAAACCATGTATGTTGGGCATAGAAGCACATTATAATCCATTCAAAATATCCATAACTTCAGTCTGTCGAAGAAATCCTTATAGGCCTGAATGTCTAAAAACCAATGTTCATATACATAGATGTAATATATGATATTATTTCACATAAGCATAAAAAATTTCAACAAAAAAATACAGCCATAACAACACTAAAAACTAATCATCATTAAAGGGCTTCACAAGGGCAGCGTCCTTAGCACTGGATCCTGGTAATTTTGACTAGGGGAGCCATGAAATGTGCTTTTTTATACGACCAAGGTGAACATTCAGCTGTTTTATTTGGAATTGAATAAGCTACAATTATTTTTGGATTTCCTGAAGACCTAGGTTGGTTTATCCAGAATCAAATAACAATGACATGGTGGCTTTAGCCATGAGACTCTTCATAATTCAATAAGTCTGCATTGTTTGTTTGTACTATGTGGTGCACCCACAAGTGTGACTAGGATTTGGATCAAGAACTCTCCAATCCTCCACCTGCACTTCAGCTTCTGCTCGTTTATTAATATAAACTTCCCATGACAATATCAAGTGTTTCACTTGAGTTGTAGTTCCAATATTATAAGCATGAACCGCTTCCTCTATAATATGAGCATACGACCTCCTACCATTTCTCTTCAGTGCACAAACTACTGAGGAACACATTTTACCATGATTACCATTCTTCCAACCTCTGCCCCAACCATTATTACCAGTCAAGCTAGCACCGAGGAAAGGGCAAGCCATCTTGTTTACTATAAAATTATACCAACTATAGAGAGGCCATCCAAGAGAGTAGGCTGAGAACCAATACTAGTATTTTAACATGCATCCCAATGTAAACACATTTTATAAGGACCTGATGTGGAGACATTAAAGAAGTTCAAGAAACAAATTGAGCTAAGAAGAAGGCTCATAGAAAGGCAGAAAATTGACAAGGTTAGCCTCCAACACCATTCTATACCATTGTCGAGCACCCTGTGCTCAAAAATGCCGAGATAGAAAGAGATACTGAGTGTTTACTAAAAATTGCAATAATATAAATAATATACTGACTCCTCAAGCCAAAAACCCTTACGAGCCACCTCATATATAAATTAAATCAAATACAAGATGCGTACTTTCATTTTTATGCTCAGGATTAAAAAAAACATTGAAAAATCTCTTACTATCATCTATACAGTGCTTCATTATGCAATAATTAATGGTGGGCCCTAGTATTGCACCAAGAGTGTTGCAACTCCTAGAGGCTACTCTACTTTACTTTATCAACTCGAGGTTCATACAAACTTTGAGGTGGAAGTGATATATACACAACATATGCATTTTTCTCATGCCATTCTCTTCTTAGTTGTACGATAAGGTGCTACTGCTAAGGTTACTTTTAGAGAGTGAAGTATGTCACACTTCTGGATGAAAACTAAGATTGAAAATAAATCAAGACCATTACTCTATCAGCAAGAAAGGAAAATATTCTAGATCATAATGACTCATATAGCTAACTTCACGAAAGGAAATCCACACTTAAGATAATGCAAGAAATAAAGTTAAACTAAGTGGAATTCATGCTTTTAAATTGTTGAATTGAGCTTGTAGAAAGGGAAACTAATATAGGCACACATGTTGAACCAAATTACTGATTGAAATATATGTATCCCATGCTTGACTTCTATGCTTAACAATGCACCTGTCAATGAGCTAACTATTCTTGTAAATAACTCTTTTTTGCAGCAAAACAAGGAGGCGCTAAGGTGACCTGAAAGGGTCATGGACTCATTTTTTTGGAGCTAAAGGTGTATTGGATGTTTTTCCAGGTCTAGATGAGGTGAAAGAGAGGTTTTGGGCTGAATAAGTCACTAATTGGCGTTGTTATAAGATCTGCTATATGATTTACCGTAGTGCTACAGGATATCCTGAAATGCTATAGAAAATAGGTTGAGGGTATTTTGAGGCTAGAAATTGTAAGGAAAGGGGTAAGGGAGGTGAAATGAAGGTGGATCTAGGTGGATGTAAGGTATCCAACCCTTTGGCCAATCTCATAACTTCTCTCAAATCCTGCCTTGCACCTCCAACTTGGATCTCGGTGTTATGGTGGAGATGTCCAAAAAAAGGGCTGAAGGCGATTTGGTTGGAATTGGTTGCTGATGGGTGGAAACTAAAGCTAATGGTGCTGGTGGAGTCCTCCTCTACTGCTCTACTCAAAATTTCAAGAAAAATGCTTGTTCAGGTGTTCATCATTGACAAATCTATCATGAAAGTGGTGGAAAATATTAGTTAAATTTAAGCAAACCTATGTATGCACTTGAAACAGAAAAATAAATCTGAATTTATGAAATATTCATAGTAAACAAAGCAACCTATCTAAATTTTACAAGAAATCATAAACTAAAAGCAATTTTGGGTTTGTAGTGAAGATCTACCCTCCTCAAGCTCCAATGGAACAGGTGAGAGAGGGAGGCTTTGACACAGTTTTGGAGTTTTATATGCTACTAGAAAATGAACTGAAAGATACTAACTACTACAACATGAAAGGTAAAGAAAATAATGATAGCAAGATGAAATAGAAGAAAACCAAATACAATGAGATGAAATGTAAGCAAACTAACTACAACACATGAATTGGAAAAAAACTAAATACATTGAGATTAAATGTAAGAAAGCTAATATAGTAGCATGAAATGTAGACATAAATATATAATAGAGACCAAGGCTAATGGATTGGGCCCTAACCCACAAGCTCATCTCCCCGAAACTAACTCAGTGAAGAAGAAACTGAATACTCATTTTATTTCATAACCAATCTTGTTATATAGCATATGAAAGTCACAAATATTTATTAAAAGAGCTAACAATGCTCTATCTATATCCAAAAATCAAATCCTAATAAGCTCTGGCTCTACCCTATTTATCCTAAAGGTTAGCTACCAACAATTCCCTAAAAAGTAGGTGATTTTTCTCCTTGGAACTCAAGAGAAGTGGATCTTGGCTCCAATTGATTTTCCACTTGCTTTGTTGCCTTTGATTTCGAGCTGTTGGAGGAGAATCATGAGGATCCCTTGGCTTCCTTTAGGAGTTAAGGAGGTGGTAAACGCCCTAAAATAACTCTTTTTTGTCTACTTTGAGCCTTGATTGTGAAATATTTAGCAAAAACGGCATATTCTCTTGTTTTTCCAGCATTTAAACCACATTATGCCTTTGAAGTAGGGCACCCTTAATACACCATCTACACTAAGCAACATATGACCATAATGCAATTAAATGTGAGAAAGAGAGACTAATAAGGCTAAAAAGGTGACAATTAACCCTTAAAATGTACTTAATGATGGTGATCATCATCACCCCCCTACCAAATGGTTCCTCATCATATGAGCAACTTAGTCCTCTTTATTTATCTCTTTTAGTGCCTTAGTGGCCTCTATGAAATCCCAAATAATCAATGAAGGAGTCCCCTCAGGAGGGTAAAATCAATCATTCTTTTCCGCCTCCTCCAATTCTTTGTTTTCCTCAGCATGGTCTTTTTCTTCACCTAGTCCCAACAGCAAAGGTGGACTGAGTTTTTATCGAAGCCATGAAATATTGATTGTTTTCATAGCTCTCTTGTACAAAGGTTCCTTTTCTAGGGAATTTCCAAATATCTATGGAGTATGATATTCCATGTTTCTTAGGCTAAGAGGAAGCCCATTCCATCTTCTCTGACTTTCCACTACACATTCCTCTCCAAACCAACTAGAAATGTCAGCAAAGTTTGCAATGGCCTATGCTTGGGTGTTGAGGTATTTATCTGCAAGGTTGGCATCATTTTCTATCATTAGGTGATTTAGTATTGACCCCTCTAGGGCTGAATATTTCTTCCATGATATGGAGAAGCTCCTTTCCATCTATTCTCATCACCCTTTTCACCTCCTCTGCCCTAGCCTCCTCATTGGTCATCTAAGAGGCTAGGGCCATCAACTGCATATCCCCCAACCTAGGGTTAGGATTCCAAATGTTTATATTGGTCAAGATAATATTATGCATATAAAATTCTGCCAAATTGGCCTTATCTTCTATGCTCGACTGATCGCAAAAGTCAACAAATTTCCTGCAATTTTTAAAAGGTAATGACCCATAGGATGCTAATGTTTTGATTTGAAACTGCAGTCGTTGTTTGTTCAGGTAGATAACATAAGAGTTTGAAGGATTCCTGTGTTGTATTGCCTCCATGAACAAATATGCCATGGTGGAAATCTGCTTGTCCTTCTACTGCAGTTGGTTTTGTAACCTTTTATTTTCTACTTGTGTCTCTTGTAGTTGCTCGTTTAACATTTATTATCTGAGTTTGACATCATCAAACTCTCTCCCCATATCAGTGACATTTTCTTCCATGATCCCTACATCTTTCACACTCTTTGTTTTGGAAAATTGCATCCAGTGATGTGTGCGTGATTTCTCTTTCTCTAGCTTATAAAATAGGGGAACTGGGAGCTTTTTAGGGATCAACCTTCCTCCATCAATGAATGCATAGTAGGAGCTTATATTTGGTTGTGGGCTAGGATGTGTAACTTCTGATATGTATTTCGGAACAAATTTTGAAGAGGCAAGCTCCTCCTTTGGTTCCTCCTATCCATTCCATTTTACATCCTTCCCCTCAATGTGTGCATATTTTTCAACATCTTGGGCCTCTTTCCTTCCCAAGGGAAGCTTATCTTACTCCCCCATGACCTTCTTCTATTTTTGTGACATGTCTACGGTTTCTTGTAGCACTTACATAGTTTCCTGTAGAAAACTTTGTTTTTCTTGTAGAAAATCCTCCTTTTCTAATTGCCCCTTATTTTATGATTATTTGAGGTATATGGGGGTTGGAACTTGTTTTAGGGATGCTAGCCTTGAAGAATGTCTCTTCATATAGGTCACAGGTGTCTTCTCAAGTGAGGTGACCTCCTTAATTTTTCCCTCTTCTAGGCTTGTTTCTTCTTCCTTCTTGGGTGACTCTTCAATTTCTATTGGGCTATTAGTTGGATTTTGGTGTCTCCCTTGCTTCTTCTTGCCACTCTTTCTAGACACAAAGTAAATGGGGGTTTTTCTATAACTCTTTTTGTTCATTGGGGTGCTTAGAGTGGCTAAGGTTGTAGCCACTTACTTTTTTGAGGTTTTGTTGAAGGCCTCGAAAATCACTACAATAACATTTGGGGATAACCACCTGATCCGGACCTTAATATAGCTCCTTTTCCGTTTATGATAGTGGCTTCGACTAGTTTAACTAGGTCCATTTACCTTTTCCCTATCGCTATTGGTTTATGATGTATCTTTCACTACTAATAGATAAGGATATCGGATCAATTCTTCTTCCTGATCGAGCAAGAGAATGATCCTTAAGCTAATTTGGGTTCAGCTAAACCACAACTAAGATTTTTCCTCTTCGAGAAGGGGACTTAAAAGAATTTAGAACTTAATCTAAATGCAAACTTATTCTATAATGCAAGCAAAAGAAACTAATCTAAATCCTATCTCAATTAGGTAGATATAGATCTAACACAACTAAGAGAAAGATAATTAAATAATGAGAATTTAAATATGTCTGGCTTTTAATTAATGTCAAACTAACGAAGAAATTCAATTAGCTTACATTTGTGAGTACCAAAACACATTCTATTGAGACCATTTAACTGAAATAATAAATCAACAACACTCAGGAAGAAATTCGCAAAAATGATATTGATTATCAAATCAATCAAGCTAATAATTAAACAATAATAAGCAGAAGAAATTAGAAACACATCGCTATTTAATAAATCAGTTTTATAAGACATATTTTTGAGTAAATAGTTACTCAGAAATCAAAGTTTAATTCATAAGAGCAGAGATACATAATAATTTGAGACAAATTATCCATATCAACAGAAATGCATAAACACGAATAAAATGAAACAACAATTTTATTAACATAAAAATGAAATTGGTATTTGATACAGAAATGTCAAAAATACCAGTTAATTGAATCCACTTCTCTGATTCTAGTCTCTAACAGTACTTTACATTATTTGAATTTCTGCTTTCAAAACTAGAGCTGCAGAAATGCAAACTCTGTCCATCATACATAATTCAAGATATAAAGAACAAACCCTCAATAATGTTCAAATCTGAAATTTTCTCTCCTCTGTCGTACAACTCTTAATTCCTATTACATAAATGCTTTTAGAAGTCTGGAATTGCAGAGGAGAGCATCCCTTTTACATTTTTCAATCTGCAATTTATAATGTTTCCAAAGGTATTTTGAGAGGAGAGTTTGTTGAAGAAAAATATGCCCAATCCCATTTTAAATGCTCAAAAATTTCAATTTTTAATTGCTGGAGCTTTCTCATTGATTGGAATCTTTTTCTCCATATCCCTTCTATTTTTTTTTCTATAAAAATGAAATTAAAATAAAATAAGATGCAACAATAAAATCAAAATATTATCTCTAACATTAAAAAAAATCCAATCAAATTCTATTTAAATAAATAAATAAAAAAGAAACTTGAGCTTCTTATTGATGCTCATAATGATTTTAATTAACCAAGGATATTATTGATGCATGAATCCGCAATTACAAGAGGCTGGGTAAATGAAAATGAAGAAAAAAAAACTCAGAAAATTGATTTTATTTTAGAAATTCGGAGCTTGATCTATTGCCTGATTTTAACCCAATACATGACCAAATCTGTTAGTGGAACCTCCTTATAAATGTTCTCCTTGATTTTCTCTTTCCAATGAGCCATCCTAGGCCTCATTTGGCCAAGTAAAACTCAATCTATGAGCCTCCAAAGTTGATAAGTCAAATATGATATAAATCTAGAAATTCAGTTGCTGGGGAAAAAATTAGAATTTTAATTAAAAATCTAATCCTAATTTAGATTTTAATTATCTAATAATAAATCCTAATTTAATTTTTAATTATAAACTAAACTAATTATTAATATTAATCTAACTAACTAATATAATTAATAATTATTTATAATTGAATTAATTAGATTTTACATATTAATTAATTTAATCTAAACTTAACACTGAACTAAAAAAACTTAAAACTGTGTTAATATTAAACTAAAACACAACACTATATTAAATTAAAATCAAGTTTAAACTAACCTATGACGAACATAATACTAACACTAAGTTACAGTTAACACTACACTACCTTTAAAACTAACGCTAACACTAACATAACCTTAATAATATATTAAAATAAATGTATTAATTTATCATTCCACTAAAATTAAAGCTATCCTAATTAATACTCCACTAATCTACTACCAATCCACTATACTAATATTAAATTAAATTAATATTATACTAACACTTCACTAATATAAAACTAGACTAAAATTACACCTATGACAAACCAACACTACTTACCTCTAAACTAATGTTACACCTATGATAAGACTAACTTAATACTAACAAATATTAACTTAAAACTAACTTTATCTTCCACTAGTGCTAATATTTATAAACATTAAACCAACACTAAAACTAACCTACTTATCACTAATGCATATTGTTTAACACTATCGTTAATAGTAACAACAACTCATCGCATCGGGGTTAACAACTCATCGCATCGGGGTAAAACAAATGCAATTCATCGCATCAGCATAAACTCGTCACATCAGAATAAAACAAATGCGATTCATAACTCATCACATCGACATAAACTCATCGCATTAGAATAAAACAAATGCGATTCATAACTCATCGCATCGGGGTTTTTTAAAAGGATGTGATGATTGAAATTTCCCGATGCGATGTTCCAATTAATTTTATTTCTGTTTTTTATAAAATTTTAATTTAATTTAATTAATTATATTTTAAATATTAATTAATTTAATTAATTTAAAATTGAATATTGAATATTAGTTTTTATTTTTGTTTTTGTTTTTTATTTTAATGATGTTAAATTAGAATATGAATTTGTCTAAGGGATGATTTTCCTAAATAAGCTACAACCACTTTGACATTTGGATTTTTTTCGAGATTAGTAATTTATTTGAAAATTGAAAATTGGAATAAATGACTGAAATCCTGATGCTTTATGATTTGGCTGTATAAGTAAAAATAAAAATTGTTAGTAATAACTAACTAGGGGTTAATATTTAAACTAAATGCATTAATAGACTAATTTAATTAAAAAAATGGAATATTGTACATTTTACGCAATTTTTAACCCAGACGACATAATTTATTAGACTTCAAAGGAGTGTCATTTACAAACCGGTTGAACAAATGAGGTGAAACAAGCGTCAACAAGAAGCTTATAAAAAATCGATTTCAGCCAAGCAATCAAAACAAAAAGCTAAAGAAGATGAAAAATCATTAAAATCATGAAGTAATTAACTTAATAAAAGAAACTTAAAAGGCACTTAGCCAAAATTTTATAGAAAGGGTCCCCATTATTTGAAGTGAGCAAGTTAAAAATGGGGGGGGTTGTTGTACCGTACAACAATTGGCGATTCACTGGAAGAAACAATTATCTATGTTTGATATGAATGAGATTTTCTCAAAATTAAAGTAAAAATAATTAAAGAAGAGAAAATTATTTTTGGAATGCTTGACTAGGTTCATTAATCTGAATAAAATGAAGAATTATCTTATTGTAATTTTCTTAAAATTCCTCATAAATTAAAATATTTCAAAACTCTATATCAGTCCTTAATTAGTTGTAGGGATAAAGCAGGGGTCACTTTATAGCTTAGATTTTAAAATGTACTCATTTGTCACAGGTAGACCACTACTGCTAGCAAACATCTATAGTCTCAACAGGGTTACCTTTTAATCATGAATGATTCAGAATCCCATCTATTTAAGAATTATTGACCTAGAGATAAATCCATTTATATCTGTTTTTATTTATTTATTTAGTTTTTATTTTTATTTTTTTTAATTCTGAAAATCCATTGTCCTGGTTTGGTAGCTAGATAGTTGACAATGCCATTCACTGGTTATAATTGGACTAAACAAGTTGGCTCGTGATGAGACCCCTTGTCTTACAATTGTTTGCAATAATAAGCCATTACCCTGGTTTGTTTAGCAGTGTTGGTAATGTCAACCTATTTTTCCCCTGTGATCATGGTAAGTAGGCTCGCGATGAGACCTCTTATCTTTTAAGTTTAAATATATTTTTGTATTACACTCTAGAAAAATAAAACTCTTTTAAATAGGGAGAATTATTAACTCCTTAAGAGTTCAGAATGACAATTTCAGAGTTAAAATTGTTTTGCTGTAAAGTGTCTTTACTTGGTTAAAAATAAATTTTCTTGACTAATAATAGAATTTTGAAAGATCTTAATAAAATATTGAAATCTCAAAATAATTACAATTTTGATGAAAAAAAATTTCTCAGATTTCATGATACTTCGTCAACTTCTCTTGTTTTGTAATCTCTCTCTTAAGTATGTCTACCTTTATAATAAGAATAACAAATTTTGTTAAGAGATTTAAGAAAAAGCTAATAGGAGTCTATTAACAATTTTTCCTATGTATGCCAACCATTGTTAGGTAACAAGAAGGTCTTCCATATAAATCATGGCAAAGTCACCAAAATCAAAACTGAAAACCAAAGGAAAAGAATTCTTAAGCTAAATTGAGAAAAGAAATGAGCAAACAAAAATAAAAATGAAGTAATTAAAAAGTGGAAAGGAAAATCCAAGTTTTTAAATACAAACTCTAACAAGAATGTTTATACCAATGTCTCAATGACATGAAGTAAAAGAAAATAATCATGTAATCATTCCTTCTTATGTTGACTTCCAAAAAATTCATACCTTGCAGGGTTGTAAATGTTTTAGGCTTCAAATATCAGTGATGATAAAATTCAGCCACAATGAAAATTTTTTGTCTAATGTCAATCTTCTTGTTTCAAAAGCATTATATTAATCATTTTCTAATAAAAGGAATTCTTTAAAGAAACATATTAAAAGTTTAGAAACTTCCTAGTGTAGCTGTTTCAACGAAGACTATTGCTGCTTCTTGAAAATAAAACCAGGAAAAGAGCATAGGGCTTCCAAAATATGATTTGGCAGATGATTGAAAGCTTTTATGAAGAGCTGCAAAACAGATTTTTTATATCAACATAATTTAAAAAACAAAATTGAAACTAAAGTAATGAAATGGAAATCAATGAAAGTGGGGACATGAATATTACCATTGGATAATTACATTTGATCTTACCTAAAGGTATCAATTTCTCAATACTAGCTGACTTCTTCTTTTAGTTGATATTAAAAATATGAAGAAGGCAAACTAACCAAAATCCTATAACCCAAAATCATTATTTATTTTATTTAAACTAAAGCAAACAATGAAATGTAAAAATATAATGCTTTGTGTTCAAGGGAATTGAATTTAAAACAAATGCATCGGAAATGAGATTAAGAATTTGTAGTGATGAATATTCTCAAAATATTATAAGTTTTATAAAAATTCCATGATTTTATAATTTGTTCATATTTAAGACCAAATTTAAGATAATGAAATTTAAAATAGAAAGGTCTTGAATTTCATATTTAATTATGGAATTATCTAGAATCGAAATATATGAGAAATCAAAATGATTTGAATATGCTGCAAATTTATCATCAATCGCTTTAGTATCATAGAGATTACCCAAGATTACTTTAAATTAACACAATACCTTATCGGATGATGCGTATTGCATATAGAGCCATATATTGGAGTTGATCATATCAGGGTTTGCAGTAGCAAATTGCCGATATGAAATCATGTGAAAAGAATATATGCGATGAGATGGTGTGATCATATCATTGAAGAAATATTATATTTAGGATCAGGGATAGTCATTTTGCAAATTTCATATCGCACACTGCATCTCGCGATCTATATTTTGTACATTGTACATTGCGCATCGCAGATTTGGAATAATGGTATGTCCATGAAAAAATGCGATGAAGTGATTGCGATATCGGCAATGCGATGGATGATGTGGATTTCAGCATTATGATATATACATAAAAAATGTGATGAGCGATATCGATATCGGCATATCGGAATATTGGAAAATAGTCATGTTTGAAATGCCAATATGATTCTTGCGATAGCAGCAATGCGATGTTTATAATAATCGGTGATGAGCGAAGAGCGATAAGCAATGAAAAATCAGCGATTAGTAAAAAGCGGTAGCAATAAGCAATTGGTGATGAATTATCGCATCACAACTTTTAAAATGAGCGCACAAGGATGTGTTCAATTTTCCTCCCGATTTGCGATTTTCGATTGGATTTATCGCATCGGAGGTCTTTCAAAATTAATGCTTGACTAATTTAATAATTTGCATTTGTGATTTGAACTTTATCGCATCGGAGTTTTTGCAAATGGATATATCAAAATGAGGTCTCTTTGATTTGCGATTGCCGATTGGGTTCATCACATCGGAAATTTTTAAATGAATGAATCAACTGTGATAGGAATTTTCTGAAATGCGATTGCGATTAGACTTCATCGCATCATAACTTTTTAAAGTTGACCTTTTAACCAATTGTGAGATGAATTTACCAATTCGCGATTGCGATCAAGTTTTTATTTCATCGAAGGTTTTTTGAATGGAAGAATTAACCTTATGCCTAATGTGATATGAGCATTTGTGATCTGATCTATCGCATCGGAACTTTTGTGATGAAAAACAAACTTTAAAATTTATTCCAATATGATATGCGATTTGGTATTTTATGAAAGATTGAATGAGGTAACACATCGGAGGTCTTGCATTAGAAATCAAGTTGAAACATTTCAGACATGAATCTTGCGATACTGTTTTAAAATTCAATTGGGTTTTCTAAATGAATGAAAGAAAAGTTAAAGAATGTTCGAATTCTAATGAATCACAAAATAAAATTTCCCTGAACCTGTTGCAAATTTGAAATGGGTTTGCTACTTACTTCAAGTTTTGAAAACAAATGAAAACCTACAAATAAAATAGAACAAGAATAAAAGATAAACTAAGGAAAGGAGAAAATATTAATAGATGAAAATGAACTTGTAAGTGCGTACCTGGAAGGAAATTTTCTGTGAACTTACCTCATGAATCTTTGAATTTTTCCTTCGATTTATCAAAATTTTAACTTTGTTCAAACTCATCTCATTATTTATTTTAAATCCAAGTGTGAAATCAGCCTAAATAAAATCTATTTATTCATGTTCAGAAAATCTGAAACTCATAAAATTCACCAGAAATAAATATGAAAATACGCTTCCCTT
This sequence comes from Pinus albicaulis, assembly GCA_034641835.2. Lineage (NCBI taxonomy): Eukaryota > Viridiplantae > Streptophyta > Pinopsida > Pinales > Pinaceae > Pinus > Pinus albicaulis. Next base: position 460,229,588 of record CM076583.1, on the reverse strand, counting down.
TGAATTGCAACAACAATTTATTTCCTCTATTCATTCCAAATTAACTTGAGAAAAATCTGTATTGTTATAGTGAATGTTTAATAATATTTTTAGTAAATAAATATGATGCGTATTGCAGCATCAGATAATAAACTAAAGATTAGGATGGGATAAAGCCACTAATTATGGAAAAATATCAATACAGATTTAAATGGGTGCACACAGCAAAATGGACACCCTTAAGATCATTTTAACAAATTTCGAGGAAAATAATATGAACTTCATGTGATTATAATGAAAGGTTAGACTGACTAATAATGATAATATTGGAATTAAGCTTATAATAGATAGTCATATATTTCATGGGATAATAAGATCATGAAGCTTTGTATTCTCAAAAACCTTTAATAAGTAAATTTCAGAAGAAAATCATATAAGGAAATTTCGAAATAGAGAAAATTGGGGTTGAGGTGATTGGTGCCAAGTGCCACTTCAATTGAATTTAGTTAAGACATTATTCAAAATAGGCAGAGTAAAGACATTGCTGCAATAAATTTTGCTTTAAAAAACACGGAGCAAGAATTAGAAATTTTATAATAAGAGGAAAATATTTCCCTGAACATGTATATGATATGAAAAGGGTTGATTGCTCACCTTTTTTTTTTCAAAACTATTAATAATAAATTAACTACACAAAACAAACTAACTAAATTAATTCTACTTCTATTCTAACCATATACATGAAAATGACTAGGTATAGTCATATTTCTAGTGTAACCATTCTCTCATTTTAATTCCTTCATATATACGCAGTTCAAATGTTAGTAATAAAAATAAAAATCTAATTGAACTAAGAAAATTAAATATGTAATCAGAATGTACAGTTATTATTAACAGCTTATTTACAATCTCCTTCTTTTGAAAAGTATTTTCCAATTGGATCATCAAAATATGGATGGGTTTCCATTAATGATTGGAAAATGTTTAAAAGAGGAGATGACAGATCATATTGTGGATATGAGCTTTTAAATTTAAAGGCCTGAAAAAAATTGTTAGCGTTATGTGTAAGTGTTAAACTATTAACAATTTTCCATGAAGGAAAAATTTCCAAACAATTTTCATATGATTTAATGAAAAATGGATGGAATTCTGTTAAATAAAATGGAAAATTATTAATTGGATTAGATTGTTGGCTAGATTATAAAAATACATTCTCTTGTTGACATTTCCTTTGAGGGGATAGAAGCTTTTGATAAAACGTAAGAATTGATTGAAATTTAAATATTAATAGCTTTTGATGTTCATGATTATAATATGAAACTTGAATTTCCCAATAGGGTAATGCATCAACTGAGTGTTCACTATTGAACTGCTCAATATGCCAGCATAAAGTATCTGAAATTTTAACACTAAAAATAGAAAATAAATTTGAAGTTAAAAATAAATGTTGAAATAATAACAAAATTGAATCATAGTTTACACTAGTGTTACAATTATTGTTACAACACAATTGAGACTGATTTAAGGCAATTTCCTCTTCACAAGAATTGAGCAGAATAATGTAATTAGAATGATTTTTTATATCCATTTGTGAATTAGAGAGAAGGGTATGACTCTAAATAGGAATGCGATCCTGATCATCATATAAATCATAGATTGAAATGGTTTTTTGAATGCTGAAATCATAAGTATGCTTATTTGTTTGAAAATGAGAACTATTTCGAACAATTTCTAAATTAGATTGTTATTCATTTTCAAATGTGATTAGACTTTGATTATGAGGATTCAATTGTAAAGAAGACATATCAATATCCTCAATGCCAAAGTAGTTATCATAAATAATCTCAAGACATTCATTAGAATTCTCTTCCATTTTATTCAATGAATTGAGACAAGAAGAAATATTTAGCTCATGTTCATTGATGCCAGAAGAATTATCATTAATTAATTTTCTATCTTGATAAAAAATAATTGGTAATTCATTTAGATCAGCCTCTCTGTTTTCTGAAATATCATTAATGCTAAGAGGGGAGAAATGATCAACATTAAAAATATCAGGATAAAGGGAAAAATGAGAATCAGAAATAATGAATTCAAAATTTTCACTGTTCGAGAAATTTTATGCATTTTGTTCACTATAAATTTCAGATTATAGATCATTTCTTTGTCTATTCATGCTTTCTTGAAGAAGGCTGCTTTGTTGCTTTGTTTTCGGCATTTTTTCATGATGAAAAAATTCAGAAATTTGTACAGCAGTTTGCATTTTATTATTCACTTTGATTGTTGCTTGCACTTGTTGATTTTCGATCTGATTTTCTGAATTTAATACAGAGTAATTTTCAGATTTCAAAGTAGATCTTTCTCCAAAATTACTGCTATTGTCTTCTTGTATTTGAATAGAAATATTTTCCTAGCTTTGTGAGACCACTTCATCATAATTTATTTGCACATCTATATTGGAATCCTTATTTATGTTAGAATGGGATGGAACAAAGCTTGAAATAATTTCATATGGATTGGGAATGGGAGGAAGAGAGAAAATATGTTCAAACCAACATAATAATTCTTTTTTCGAAGGCTTATCTTTAGTTTTAACTTTTAAACAATTTAAACGAAACTTGATGGTAAAATCAATTAAAGACTCACCTTCAAACCTTCGTAGATCTTCAAAATCATCACATACCTTTTCTTAGATATATCCATCAAATTTACAAATGAAAATTATAACAAATTGATCCGAACTATGAATTGAGGCAACCAGAAGAGTTCTACACCAGTTTCTAGCTTTTGCCGCAAATGTGAGAGCAAAAATTCTGCATAAAATGCCTTCATCAATTCCTTGAAAATCATAATTTGAAGCATTTTGAATAATTTGAAAGACATGATTAAAAACAGAAGATTTTTTCTTACCATTATAATTTACCTGAGACAAGAGTCATACCACTTCGGGTGGAGTATTGGAAGATGCACGTCCATATATACAACTCCAAATTGGAAGTTTTAAAGGAGCCATTGTAATAAAAATGAAATGTTAGAATTCAAAGAATCCAAATTAAAACAAGTCTCAGGCCCTCCTTCTAGCGCCAAAAATGTTGAAGGCCTCGAAAATAGCTGCAACAACATTTGGGGATAACCACTTGGTCTGGACCTTGATACAGCTCCTTTTCCATTTATTATAGTGGCTCCGACTGGTTTAACTAGGTCTAGTTACCTTTTCCCTATCACTATTGGTTTATAATGTATCTTTCACTACTAATAGACAGGGATATCAGATCAATTCTTCTTGCTGATTAGGCAAGAGAATGATCCTTAAGCTAATTTGGGTTCAACTAAACCACAACTAATATTTTGCCTCTTTGAGAAGAGAACTTAAAAGAATGTAGAGCTTAATCTAAATGCAAAATTATTCTATGATGCAAGCAAAAGAAACTAATCTAAATCCTATCTCAATTAAGTAGATACAGATCTAACCCAACTAAGAGCAAGATAATTAAATAATGAAAATTTAAATATGTTTGGCTTTTAATTAATGTCAAACTAACGAATAAATTCAACTATCTTACATTTGTGAGTACCAAAACACATTCTATTGAGACCATTTAACTGAAATAACAAATCAACAACACTCAGGAAGAAATTTACAAGAATGATATTGATTATCAAATCAATCATGCTAATAATTAAACAATAATATGCGGAAGAAATTCGCAACACATCACTATTTAATAAATCAGTTTTATAAGACATATTTCTCAGTAAATAGTTACTCAAAAATCAGAGTTTAATTCATAAGAGCAGAGATACATAACAATTTGAGATAAATTATCCATATCAACATAAATGCATAAACATGAATAAAATGAAACAACAATTTTATTAACATAAAAATGAAATTGGTATTTGATACAAAAATGTCAAAAATACCAGTTAATTGAATCTGCTTCTATGATTCTGGTCTCTAACAGTACTTTACATTACTTGAATTTCTTCTTTCAAAACTAGAGCTGCAGAAATGCAAACTCTGTCCATCATACATAATTCAAGATATAAATAACAAACCCTCAATAATGTTCAGATCTGAAATTTTCTCTCCTTTCTCCTACAAATCTAAATTCCTATTACAGAAATGCTTTTAGAAGTCTGGAATTGCAGAAGAGAACAACCCTTTTACATTTTGCAATCTGCAATTTATAATGTTTCCAAAAGTATTTTGAGAGGAGAGTTTGTTGAAGAAAAATCTGCCCAATCCCATTTTAATTGCTCAAAAATTCCAACGTTTTAATTGCTAGAGCTTTCTCATTGATTGAGATCTTTTTCTCCATATCCCTTCTATTTTTTTTTCCTGCAAAAAATAAATTAAAATAAATTAAGATGCAACAATAAAATCAAAATATTATCTCTAACATTAAAACAAATCCAATCAAATTCCATTTAAATAAATAAATAAAAAGGAAATTTGAGCTTTTTATTGATGCTCATAATGATTTTAATTAATCAAGGATATTATTGATGCATCAATCTGCAATTAGAAGATATTGGGTAAATGAAAATGAAGAAAAAAAAACTCAGAAAATTGATTTTATTTTAGAAATTCAGAGCTTGATCTTCTGCCTGATTGTTGACCCAGTAGATGACCCAATCTGTCAGTGAAACCTCCTCAGAAATGTTCTCCTTGATTTTCTCTTTCCAATGAGCCATCCTGGGCCTCATTTGTCCAAGTAAAACTCAATCTATGAGCCTCCAAAGTTGATAAGTAAAATCTGATATAAATCTAGAAATTCAGTTACTGGGCTAAAAATCAGAATTTTAGTTAAAAATCTAATCCTAAATTCGATTTTAATTATCTAATAATAAATCCTAATTTAATTGTTAATTATAAACTAAACTAATTATTAATATTAATCTAACTAACTAATATAATTAATAATTATTTATAATTGAATTAATTAGATTTTACATTTCTGGAATCTAAGTTTCTGTGATCCATCATATAAATTAGCAGAATTCTTTCGATAATAATCACATGAAATAAAACGTGGTTGACACGTTTCAAACCAACTACTATGGTTCATCATCAGGACTATGTGAGAGATCAGATCAAGTCATTACGTATAAATAGATGTAGAAATGACTCAACTAGCCATTAGGATAACAGCTAGTTTGACTTTGAAAAAATAATTAATCCATTATTTATTAATTTAATTAATTTTTATTTATTTATTTATTTATTATTATTATTATTATTATTTTCATTATTATTTTATTTAATTATAAACTAATTAATATATTTACAAAATTAATTAATCAATTAAATTAATGTAATGGTAAGTTATATAACCAATAGTGGTTATATATATGTATATCTTTCTTATTAAATTAATTGATTTAATTATTTAATAATAAATTATTATTAATAATTAATAACTATAAATAACTTTTATACGAATATTTAACTAATAATAAGAGTCAGGAATCAAGAACATTATAATCAACGACATAACAAAGAATCAAACTTGAGTCAAATATATATATATATATATATATATATATATATATATATATATATATATATATATATATATATATATAATAATAATAATAATATATTATTAAACAAATAAAAAAATATAAAATATAAAATAAAAATAAAATAAATAGAAATAAAAATAAAATAAAAATATAACACTAGTTAAATAAAAAGATAAAAAAAATAAAAATAAAAATGAAAGTAAATGAAATCCATAAAAATACTGAAAAAATATAAAAATCAAGAATATAAGGCTGGAATCCAGCACCTGCTGATATTCCAACCGTCATCTCTATTGAGATTAATGGGTCTTTTTTTCTATTTCAATGGCCTCTCTCAACTTACGATGATGGAAATGGTCGATCCATTCCTTGTTCCTGTGGGACTCCTTACATTGATGAGACTGGTCGGTCCATTAATGAAAGGATCTGTGAGCATGCTGCTGATATCAAACATAGAAGATCCCGCTCGTCTGCCTTAGCTAAACATGCAGAAAAGACTAACCATCATGTTTGCATAGAGGATGCTAAGGTCATTGCTAGGATCGACCATTTCCATCATCATAAGTTGAGAGAGGCCATTAAAATAGAAAAAATACCCATTAATCTCAATAGAGATGATGGTTGGAATATCAACAGGTGCTGGATTCCTACCTTATATTCTTGATTTTTATATATTTTCAGTATTTTTATGGATTTCATTTAGTTTCATTTATATTTATATTTATATTTATATTTATTTAATTAGTGTTATATTTTTATTTTATTTTTATTTAATAATATATTATTATTATTATATTTTTATTATTATGCTTATTATATATTTATTTATTTATTTTTGACTCAGGTTTGATTCTTTGTTATGTCGTTGATTATAATGTTCTTGATCCTTGACTCTTATTATTAGTTAAATATTCGTATAAAAGTTATTTATAGTTATAATTAATAATAATAATTTATTATTAAATAATTAAATCAATTAATTTAATAAGAAAGATATACATATATATAACCATTATTGGTTATATAACTTACTATTACATTAATTTGATTGATTAATTATTTTTGTAAATATATTAATTAGTTTATAATTAAATAAAATAATAATGAAAATAATAATAATAATAATAAATAAATAATTAATTAAATAAAAATTAATTAAATTAATAAATAATAGATTAATTATTTTTTCAAAGTCAAACTAGTTGTTATCCTAACGGCTAGTTGAGCCATTTCTACATCTATTTATACTTAATGACTTGATCTGATCTCTCACATAGTCCTGATGATGAACCACACTAGTTGGTTCGAAATGCGTCGACCACGTTTTATTTCATGTGATTATTACCGAAAGAATTTTGACAATTTAGATTTTACATATTAATTAATTTAATCTAAACTTAACACTGAACTAAACAAACTTAAAACTATGTTAATATTAAACTAAAACACAACACTATATTAAATTAAAATCAATGTTAAACTAACCTATCACTAACATAATACTAACACTAACTTATAGTTAACACTACACCTCCTTTAAAACTAACCCTAACACTAACATAACCTTAATAATATATTAAAATAAATTTATTAATTTATCATTCCACTAAAATTAAAACTATCCTAATTAATACTCCACTAATCTACTATCAATCCACTATACTAATATTAAATTAAATTAATATTATACTAACACTTCACTAATATAAAACTAGACTAAAATTACACCTATGACTAACTAACACTACTTACCTCTAAACTAACATTACACCTATGATAAGACTAACTTAATACTAACAAATACTAACTTAAAACTAACATTATCTTCCACTAACGCTAATATTTATAAACATTAAACCAACACTAAAACTAACCTACCTATCACTAACACATATTATTTAACACTATCGTTAATAGTAACAACAACTCATCGCATCGGGGTTAACAACTCATCGCATCGGAATGTTACAAGTGCGACTCATCACATCAGAATAAACTCATTGCATCGGAATAAAACAAATGTGATTCATCGCATCGGCATAAACTCATTGCATCGGAATAAAAAAAATGTGATTCATAAGTCATCGCATTGGCATAAACTCATCGCATTGGAATAAAACAAATGTGATTCATAACTCATTGCATCGGGGTTTTTTAAAAGGGTGTGACGATTGAAATTTCCCGATGCGATGTTTTGATTAATTTTATTTCTATTTTTATAAAATTTTAATTTAATTAAATCTAATTATATTTTAAATATTAATTAATTTAATTAATTTAAACTTGAATATTGAAAATTAGTTTTTATTTTTGTTTTGTTTCTATTTTAATGATGTTAAATTAGATTATGAATTTGTCTAAGGGATGATTTGCCTAAATAAGCTACAACCACTTTGACATTTGGATTTTTTTCGAGATTAGTAATTTATTTAAAAATTGAAAATTGGAATAAATGACTAAAATCCCGATGCTTTATTATTTGGATGTATAAGTAAAAATAAGAATTGTTAGTAATAACTAACTAGGGGTTAATATTTAAACTAAATGCATTATTGGACTAATTTAATTAAAAAAATGGAATATTGTACATTTTACACAATTTTTAACCCATGCGACATAATTGATTAAACTTCAAAGGAGTGCCATTTACAAACCGGTTGACCAAATGAGGTGAAACAAGTGTCAACAGGAAGCTTATAAAAAATAGATTTCAACCAAGCAATCAAAACAAAAATCTAAAGAAGATGAAAAATCATTAAAATCATGAGGTAATTAACTTAATAAAAAAACTTAAAAGGCACTTAGCCAATATTTTATAGAAAGGGTCCCCATTATTTGAAGTGAACAAATTAAAAATGGGGGGGGGTTGTTGTACCGTACAACAAGTTCTTGGTGATAGGCTAGTTTTTTGGGGAGAGATACTAGTTCCCAGCATGGGGTCTAGTATCTTTTCCTCTCTTGTCTTTCCTTCACTATATTTTTCTTGCTCTTCCCTCTCTTTTCATCTCCTTCTCCATTTTCATCCTTCTCTTCCTCCTCCTCTTTTCCTTCCTCTATTTATAGGGTTTCTATGTGTTCTACTTCTATCTCCATTTCCTCTTCTTCCTCTTCTTCCTATTTCCCTTCAGTCTCTCCTTCTTCTTCTTACATACCCCTCTCTCCAAGACTATAGGAATGGATTTTTCCAGGAGTGACAACTTGCATCCCTATGATTGCTTCTATACCCATATCTATGAAGGTGGACCAAGGTACAAGGATGTTTAGTCTATTGATAGCATCTCCTACTATAATCTTGATGAGGCCATGGTGAGCTAAGTGCTGATAATTTATTTCCCTCACTCTTTGGCTCATGTCTCTGATGGAAAGTTTAGTCTCTGCTCTATTGGAAGATATCCTTTGAATCTAAGCTCATGTAATAATATGAAGTGGTATCCATAAACCACACTGAGTCTTCCCTCGTAGGAAATGTATTTCATGATGTGATATGCTACTTCATCGCATGGGTAAGGGAGGTTTTCCTTTCTCACACCATTTTTATCCTCTATGTATTCCTCATTAGGAAAAAATAAACTCTTTTTAGAGGTAGTGTTGGACACACTATCTTCTCTGTTCCACTTGACTCCTAGAGGCAAGGTTGTAACTAATCAATTCAAGGGTTATGGTAATGGTTAGTCCTCTAACCACAGTGGTAGACCTATCATATGATTATGATTGCAACCTTCCTGTAGGTTTCTTGTAGCATCAACAGACTTCTTGCAGGCTCACGATCTTGCATGAAAAATTTGACCTTGGTGTTAAATTCCTTGATGGCTCCTATCTCTTTCCATCTCTAACTATTTTAGAAATTCACAATGGAATGAAGGATAATGAGCCAAATCACACCTTTATTCCAAATTGAGTGGACTTGGGTTAGAGTGGTGATTTGGATTTAGCATGGGGTTTCCTCTTTTGGACCGTTGGTCCCACTCGAGCCAATCATTTATATCTACCTCAAAATCACTTCCAACACCTCATAATATCTTTATTAAATAATTTGACAGCCCAGGTGGCATGCAAAAATCCACTTCTCCTTCACTTTAACTTTAAAAGGGTGGCCAAGTTATCTGCTCACTGTTTTTTCCTTTTTAACTCTCTATTCTCAACATTAATTCATTTTAGCCAATATGATGCATATCAAGAGGGTGAGGGAGACATACCTAAGCCTACCTATTGTTGAAGAGTTGTAAAATTTCTTTGATGTAGGGAGCTGGAGTCTAGTGATATCCATCAATGTTTTTCTTTGTTGTGTTTTTCTTTTCATATTTTCTAAGTGAGATGCTTATTATTTTCGTTTGATGATTCTTTTTACAGGTGTTTTTGCTAGTGTGTATTAGCTCATGGAGTCCTCTAGTTATCATCTAGAGTCATATTCATCAACTACCTCTTGCATTTTTGGTTTGTTGTTACATGTACGGGATTGCTACAGGAAGTGATTGATGCAGGAGAATTCACCAAAAATTATAGGACCCATGAGTATTATTTCACATTTACTAAGGGGAGTGGGTTCCCTTAATCATTTTATTTATTTTCCTAAGTTTAGTTGAGTTTGAGAAAATTTTAAATTGTAAATTAAAATTGTAGAGAATATGTCGTGAATGAAGAGATACTAGAGACCGTTGAGTAATATTAGGAAGAGTGAGGATTTGAGGGATTTGAAAGTTTAAATTGAGATTTTTTTTGAGGAAGGAGTGGAGCTGACGAGATAATTTAGGAAAGAATGAGAAATTCCTGGATTTGAACCAAATTGGTTCATGAAACCGTATTTGTATAAATTGTGACCTTTTGAAAGTGTGGAGTAGCTAGAGGTTAGAGAGTAGAGGAGCATGTGAGATGGATATTATGAAGGCCATTTAATTGCATATCATTCCTGTGAATTTTGTGAATGTGTGCGTAAATGCCAAATCCTAGAGGTTTATTTTCTTTTGAAATATTACTGAGTTTTGATTTAATTTAGTTTTTGTTTAGTTCAATTGATTTTTTGCAATTCAAATTATATTGAATGTATTATAACCTAGCTTCTATTAAGTGTTAAAACATATGTTAGATTTCTGCATTGAAATCCCATAAGCTTTCGCAAAACCTGCTATTCATTTGGACCTGCAAATAATGTTAATCTGGCGAAAGTAATAAAATGATATCATATTCACAAATCATTTCAATTGGGATAAGAACTGTTCGATCAAGGCGGAAAACAAATTAATGGATATTGCATTTAGATATGCTAGGAGGCTAAACTGAAAATTGGATGCGATGAATTTATAAATCCAAATTGATAAATTAAGTGGAATCTCTAGTGTCTATGAAATCTAACGACCTTCGCATGAGAATCATTGATTCAACGGTTTTCACATCATTAAATTCATATGGGTTCATCATTTAAATGGATTCGATATAGAATTATAGCAAATATTTAATGTGGTTTGGGGTCTGTCATTAACCCAAAGTAAAGAGAAATTGTAGTTATCAATTAAATTAGTAGTTACACCATTTAAAACAAAAAATATTTTTGTAGTTTGGCATATATGGTAAATGAATTAAAGAAGTAAAAAGAATGGAATAATAATATCATGAAATATCGGGATTAATCAGAATTACATTCTGATTTAGGTGAAAACATTATAAATTACTGTTGGAATCCAACATCATTAGAGACTATAAGGTGCAGCTTGGATACATTAGAGGGATTAGGTAAAACTGGGCTGCGTCATTTGTGGTATCAGAGGAGACTTTAATACTTTGTGGAATTTGGTTTAGAAATTTAATTTTATTGCAACATGTATATAAATTGTATCTGACAAAGAGGAGTATTTTTTTTTAAGGAAAAGATATTTGGAATGATCATAATGACAGGGATACTTGCATGCTAGAGTAGGAACAATCAAAGAAAAATCAGAGTATAAAAGAAACTGAGATCAGAATGGGGAAGAAGAATGTCGAATTTTGTGAATTACTATAAGGTGTTGCAGGTCGCATATGAAGATTTATTTTGAATTTGTTTTGAATGTGTAAAGAACAATAAGGAAGTGAAATTTCAGAGAAGAAGATATTTTCCTTACACGCAGTTGAAATTACCATGTTTGAAGTCAGTACTTAGTAATATTTAAATATAAGTTGATTGAATGGTTGATTTGATTCAAAAATTAAATTGAGAAAGGTTTTGAATTTAAATTCAAATAGAAGAGTGGTTTGCTATAACATTGGAATTAATTTAAATGATTTGAAGAGTTTTGTGGAAAACCGAAGAATGATTGAGGATCACTCAAGTATTATTGAAGGCAATGATATTTGAAGAACAGTTAGACTGAATAATGGATTCAATAGATCTGAAAGAAGAACCACTACAAGAATTGAAATTTGAAATTTGCAGAAGCAAGACAAGATTTTCTTACAAAAACATTTTCAGAAGAAATTTGTAGTGTGTTTTATGAGTTTGGTAAATAGGGTTGAAAGATCATATTGAATCTTAAATGATCTTAAAAGATGAAGTGTTCATTTTGAAGATTAAGATGAGAAATAGTTGCTGACTCTATGAAGTCTTTTGAATGAAGAATGAAATAGTGGACACATGAATCATTTGACAAAGATTTAATTGATGGAATGTGAATTAGCTTTAAGACATCTTTGAAGAAAATTGGCAAGTTTGAAAAGATACTTTGATGTATCTTGAGGTAATATTATATAGGTACAATAGTGATATGTGAGAGAAGAGCATATTCTAAATCTGATAGATTTCATCACATAGAGATACAGTGCAGATGACTGGTGAAACGAGATCACACAGAGATCTTGGAAGTGAGATGGTAAGCGTTATTTTAACTCTGGTTTGAAGATTATGTTTGTATATATCAATATGCATACAAGGAGGATGTATCTCAACAAAAAGAGGCCAATGGAAGCAGTGAAATTGCTGAAAGATAGAATGAGTTATAGCAACATCATAGCACATGAGCTATGTTAAAGAAGATGAAGTAAGAAGAACTCTCAGATGGATAAAAGGTGGCAGAAGCCAACAATAAAATGAAATTACTGAAGGTAAAATGAAGTGAGAAATTGGAGATGCAACATCCAACATCTTTGGAAGCCGAGCTAGAGTGCTCAAGAAGAAGAAATGATTCTAGTATAGAGAGCCTAGAATAGAAAAGATACCAAAAGGGTGATTTGGTGTGGTTGAAAAGTAACAGACTTGTTACAGAAGAAAGAAGGGCTAGTTGTAGCTCACCAGTGAATAAGGAAGGTTCACCAAAGGAAGAAATGAATTTTACTATTGTTAGTCATTACAGGGGTACAGAGGAAAGTCACAAATAGAGAGGGAAAAGTGTCAAAGTAGTTGGACTCAAAATAATGAGTAAAGAAGAAATTGACAAAGAGATAGCTGAGATGAAGACAAAACTCAGTCATTTGAAGAAGCTAATTAGAGAGGAATGGAAACAAGGATTTTATGTGGGGAAAAGAGTTAAGTGGCCCGTCAAGGAATTATTTGCTGAGAAATTAATATTATGAACAATTGAGAATGTGAAAAGAGAATCTATTTGTAAACTAGAGAAAGGACCTATCCTTGGGGAAAGAGACAATGATTATAATGATGAAGAGATGCTCTATATAGATCAACATGAGGGAAAGGTGTTGGTAGCAACTACACAGACAGGATAGTCTCATATTTTTGGGATTAATTATTTGTGTGAATGTACATTTGCAGGTATGAAATTTAATGAAATTGAGCCTGAGCATGAAAAAGTGAAAGACACAGAAGAAAGAAAAACAAAAAAGGAGATTCATAAAGAAGTTCAAGACTTGAATTGGTGGAGAAAAATAAAATGTATGAGTGAATGGTTGTGTCTTCTCTTATTAAAAACTTATTGGATCATGTTTGAAGGAATTTTAACATGGATATAAAATTAATGGAAAGTAGACAGAGAAAAGGAAATAAATGCATTTCATATTTGTGAAGTGAAGAGAAGAGAAGCTGACATAGAGAACTGAGCTTAAGAAGTTAAGCTAAGAAATATTTTGAAAAATCAAAGTCTTGTCATTGAAGAGAGAAAGGAAAAAATATCTTACTTGGATAAAATGAGTTTTGGAAAGAATTGTGTAGAAAAGGAAGGTATTCTATAGACCTATGATAAAGTTGCAAAGCATAGTCAATAAACTGCAGTCAAAGAAGTATTCTTCGAAGAAAAATAAATTAGAGGTGTTGAGGAAGAATTTATCAATAACTTATTGAACTATCAGAATATTTCAGAGAAGCATAAAGATCTATTCACTGAGGCTTCAAATGAAGAGCCTATTATTTTTAAAAATGTTATGTTGTGTATGTTTCTAGGTTTGACAAGTAATGAACAACAATGGGAAAATGTGCTTATGCATGTTGATGAAGAAGTGATATTACTGGAAGAAATGGCTGGACTAGAAAAATATTTTGAAAATCTATTTAATAACTTTGATAATAATGACATTGGCAAGGAAATTTTCATAATTCCAGAAGCAGGAGACAAGAAAATGATATTTTGTGATGATAACCAGAACGAGGCATTTTCAGTAGAGGATCAAGATAGAATTATCATGGAAAGTGTGAAGGAATGTATGATGATGTTGACACACACAAAAGTTTAGGAATTCTGTGATTTTGAAATTGATTATTTTATGAGTCTGTAACCCATGAAGAAGCTTTAGAAAAACAAGATTTTTGTTATATATGAAGATGAAACAATATTATTTTGTTGCAATGGTATCAATACAGAAGATGAAAGGATATTTCATAATGATATGTTCTACGAGATTCTAGCTATTGAATTTTTGAATGAAAACCTTGTGTCAAAACATGGGAGAGAGTGCAATGCAGAGAAAAGTACTGAAACAAAATTTGCTGACAGTTTCATGAATTTTGTAGAGTATCAACAGAAAGACTGGATGGTAGAATTAGTTGTGGAGAAAGAAAATCATAGTAATTTTAAATCTGACAATTGTAATGGAAATTTTGTTTTATAAAGAGAAGAGAAGCCATATGAAAATGACATGCTTATCAAATATGAAGAAATATTTAATTTGTTGGAGAAGTTATTAACTGAACCTGAAGATAAAGAGGAAAATTTTGACTTTCATAGAAATGAAGGGAAAGAAGTAAAGTGAAACCAATAGGTTATAAATGAGAGAGGTAAGGTAATTTTGGATATAAATTTTACAATTCCTATGGCAAAAGAGAATGTACAATAGTTATTTGTCAGTGGAGTTCAACTAAGGGCAAAGTGTAAAGAGGAAATTGAGAAATTGTGGATGAAGAAGTCAATCAAGAAGAGAACCAGCACAGAAGAGAAATTGAAAATAAATCTAAATCGACAAAGAAAGAGGACAGTTGCAGCATAATATTTGGAAACCCAGAAGGACTAAAGAAATAGTGACAGAAGAAATGAAGCAGTGACATGATGAAAGAGATGAAAAGTTACAAAGTAAGGTTTGGGATTCTGGATGATTTCACAGAAGAACACATGACCAGGAGGTCATGAAAACTTTCAACTCAGGAAGTCTGATGTAGGAGCATTTGACAAAACTTGTAATATGCATGATTCTTAATTGAAATTTATTAAAGGGGGTGGGTTCCCTTAGTCATTTTATTTATTTCCCTAATTTTAGTTGAGTTTGAGAAAAATTTAAATTGTAGAGAATATGTCGTGAATGCACAGACCTTAAAGACAGTTGAGTAATCTTAGGAAGAGTGAGAATTTGAGGGATTTGAAAGTTTAAATTAAGATTTTGTTGGAGGAAGGAGTGGAGCTGAAGAAATACTCTAGGAAAGAATGAGAAATTCGTGGATCTGAACCAAATTGGTTCATGAATCCATATTTGTATAAATTTTGACCTTTTGAAAGTGTTGAGTAGATAGAGGTTAGAGAGTAGAGGAGCGTGTGAGACAGATATGATGAAGGCCATTTAATTGCATATCAGGCCTGTGAATTGTGTAAATGTGTGCGTAAATTCAAAATCCTGGAGGTTTATTTTCTTCCAAAATATTAATGAGTTTTGATTGAATTCAGTTTGTGTTTAGTTCAATTGATTTTCTGCGATTCAAATTATATTGAATGTATTATAACCTGGCTTCTATTGAGTGCTAAATCATATGTTAGATTTATGCATCGAAATCCCATAAGCTTTTACAGAACCTGCTATTATTTTAGACTTGCAACTAATGTTAATCTGGCGGAAGTAATAAAATGATATCATGTTCACAAAAAAATTTAGTTGGGATCAAAACCGTTCGATCAAGGCAGAAAATAGATCAACGAATATCGCATTTAGATATGCGAGGAGGCTAAACTAAAAATTGGATACGATGAATTTATAAATCTGAATTGATAAATTAAGTGGACTATCTAGTGTCTGTGAAATTTGATGGCCTTCGCATGAGAATCATTCGTCCGACGGTTTTCCGATCATTAGATGCATATGGGTTAATCATTTAAACTGATGCGATATAGAATTATAACAAAGATTTAATGTGGTTTGGCGTCCCTCATTAACCCAAAGTAAAGAGAAATTGTGATTATTAGTTAAATTAGTAGTTACACCATTTAAAAAAAAAAGGAGTTTTGTAGTTTGGCATATATGGTAAATGAATTAAAGAAGTAAAAGGAATGGAATGACTGATATCATGAAAGATCAAGATTAATCAGAATTACATTCTGATTTAGGTTCAAACATTATAAATTATTGTTGGAATCTAGCATCATTAGAGACTATAAGGTGTAGCTTGGCTGTGTTAGAGGGATTAGGTACAGTTGGGCTGCGTCATTTGTGGTATCAGAGCAGACTTTAATACTCTGTGGAATTTGGTTTAGAATTTTAACTTTGTTGTAGCATGTATATAAATTTTATTTGACAAAGAGGAGTGATTTTTTTTAAGGAAAATATATTTAAGAATGATCAGAACGACAGGGACACTTGCATGATGGAGTAGGAAAAATTAAAGAAAAATCAAAGTACAGAAGATACTAAGATCAAAATGGGGAAGAAGAATGTTGAATTCTTTGAATAACTATAAGGTGTTGCAGGTCAGGTAAGAAGATTTATTTTGAAGTTTTTTTGAATGTCTAAAGAACAATAAGGAAGTGAAATTTCAGAGACGAAGATATTTTCCTTACAGGCAGCTGAAATTCCCATATTTGAAATATTTTCCTTACAGGCAGGTGAAATTCCCATATTTGAAGTCAATAATTAGTAATATTTAAATATAATTTGTTTGAATGATTGATTTGATTCAAAAAGTAAATTGAGAAAGGTTTTGGATTTAAAGTCAAACAGAAGAGTGGTTTTCTATGACATTGGAAGTCATTTGAATGATTTGAAGAGTTTTGTGGAAAACTGAAGAATGATTGAGGATTGCTCAAGTATTATTGAAGGCAATGATATTTGAAGGAAAATTTAGTCTGAAGACTGGATTAAATAGATATGAAAGAAGAGCCACTACAAGAATTGAAATTTGAAATTTGCAGAATCAAGACAAGATTTGCTTACAAAAACATTTCCAGAAGAAATTTGGAGTCTCTATTATGAGTTTTGTAAATAGGGTTGAAAGATCAGAATGAATCTTACCTGATCTTAAAATATGAAGTGTTCATTTTGAAGAGTAAGATGAGAAATAGTTACTGACTGTATGAAGTCTTTTGAATGAAGAATGAAATAGTGGACACATGAATCATTTGGAAAATATTTAATTGATGGAATGGGAATTAGCTTTAGTACATCTTTGAAGAAAATTGGTAGGCTTGAAAATATACTTTAATGTATCTTGAGGTAAGATTATATAGGTACAATGGTGATATGAGAGAGAAGATCAAATTTTGAATCTGATAGATTGCAGCACATACAGATACAGTGCAGATGGCTGGTGAAACAAGATCACATAGAGATCTTGAAAGGGAGATGCTAAGTGTTATTTTAACTCTGGTTTGGAGATTATGTTTGCAGATATCAATGTGCGTACAAGGAGGAATTATCTCAACAAAAAGTGGCCATTGGAAGTAGTGAAATTGCTGAAAGATAGAATGAGTTATAGCAGCATCATAGCACATGCGCTATGTTAAATAAGATGAAGTAAGAATAACTCTAATATGGATAAAAGGTGGCAATACCCAACAATAAAATGAAATTACTGAAGGTAAAAGGAAGTGAGCAATTCAAGATGCAGATTCCAACATATTTGGAAGTTGAGCCACAGTGCTCAAGAAGAAGAAAGGATTCTAGTACAGAGAGGCTGGAAAAGAAAAGATACCAAAAGGATTATTTGGTATGGTTGAAAAGTAACACACTTGTTACAGAAGAAAGAAGGGCTGGTTGTATCTCACCAGTGAACAAGGAAAGTTCACCAAAGGAAGAAACAAATTTGACTATTGTTAGTCATAACAGGGGTACAGAGGAAAGTCACAAACAGAGAGGGAAAAGTGTCAAAGCAGTTGGACTCAAAAGAATGAGTAAGGAAGAAATTGACAAAAATATAGTTGAGATGAAGACAAAACTTAGTCATTTGAAGAAGCTGGTACAGAAAGGAATCATAGAGGAATGGAAACAAGGATTTTATGTGGGGAAAATAGTTAAGTGGTCTGTCAGGGAATTATTTGCTGAGAAATTAATATTTTGAACAGTTGAGAACGGAAAAACAGAATCTATTTGTAAACCAGAGAAAGGACCTATCCTTGGGGAAAGAGACAGTGATGATAATGAGGAAGAGATGATCTATATAGATCAGCATGAGAGAAAGGCGTTGATAGCATCTACATAGAAAAGAAAGTCTTATAATTTTTGGATTAATTATTTTTGTGAATGTACATTTACAGGTATGAAATTTAATGAAATTGAGCCTGAGCATGAAAAATTGAAAGAGGTAGAAGCAAGAAAAACAAAAAAGGAGATTCATAAAGAAGTTCAAGACTTTAATTGGTGGAGAAAAATACAAGGTATGAGTGAATGGTTGTGTCTTCTCTTATTAAAAACTTATTGGATCATGTTTGAAGGAATTTTAACATGGATAGAAAATAAATGGAAAGTAGACAGAGAAAAGGAAATAAATGCATTGGAGATTTGTGAATTGAAGGGAATAGAAGCTGACACAGAGAACTCAACTCAAGAAGTTAAGTTAAGAAATATTTTGAAGAATCAAAGTATTGTCATTGAAGAGAGAAAGATAGAAATATCTTACTTGGATAAATTGAGTTTTGGAAAGAATTGTGTAGAATAGGAAGGTATTCTACAGACCTATGATAAAGTTGCAAAACATAGTAAAGAAACTGCAGTTAAAGAAGTATTCTTTGATGAAAAAGGAATCAGAGGTGTTGAGGAAGAATTTCTCAATAACTTAGTGAACTATCATAATAGTTCAGAGACGCAAAAAAATCTAATCAGTGAGGCTTCAAATGAAGAGCTTTGTATTTTTAAAACTGATATGTTTTGTACATTTTCAGATTTGACAAGTAATGAACAACAATGGGACAATGTGCTTATGCATGTTGATGAAGAAGTGAGATTAGTGGAAGAAATGGATGGATTAGAAAAATATTTTCACCATGTATTTAATAAATTTAATAATGACATTGGCAAGGAAATTGTCATAATTCAAGAAGTTGAAGACAATGAAATGAGATTTTGGGATGATAACCAGAATGAGGAATTTTTAGTAGAGGATCAAGATAGAATTATTATGGAAAATGTGAAGGAATGTATGATGATGTTGACAGATACAAAAGTTCAAGAATTCTATGATTTTGAAATTGATTATTTTTATGAGTCTGTAACCGATGATGAAGCTTTAGCAAAACAGGATTTTGTTTCTATTATATATGAAGATGAAACAACATTATTTAGTTGCAATGGTATCAGTATAGAAGATGAAAGGATATTTCATAATGATATGGTCCAGGAGATTCTAGCTATTGAATTGTTGAATGACAACCTTGTGTCAAAACAAGGAACACTGTGCAATGTAGATTAAAGTACTGAAACAAAATTTACTGTTAGTTTCATGAATTTTGCAGAGAATTAGCAGAAAGACTGGATGGTAGAATTATCTGTGGAGAAATAAAAGCATAGTAATTTTAAATATGATAATTGTGATGGAAATTTTGAATTATACAGAGAAGAGAAGCCATATGAAAATGACATGCTTATCAAAGATGAGGAAAGATTTAATTTGCTGGGAAAATTATTAATGAACCTAATGATACAGAGGAAAAGATTGACTTTCATAACAATGAAGGGGAAGTTGTAAAGTACAACCAACAGGTTATAAATGAGAGAGGTAAGGTAAATTTGGATAGAAATTTCATAATTTATATGGAAAAAAAGAATGTACAATAGTTAGTTGTTAGTGGAGTTCAACTAAGGGAAAAGTGTAAAGAGGAAATTGAGAAATTGTGGATGAAGAAGTCAGTCAAGAAGAGAACCAATAAAGAAGAGAAATAAAAAGAAAGAAAGAGGACAGTAGTAGTATAAGATTTGGAAACCTGGAAGGACTAAAGAAACAATGACAGAAGAAATGAAGCAGTAGCATGATGAAAGAGACGACAAGTTACAAAGTAAGGTTTGGGATTCTTGATGATTTGACAGAAGAACACATGACCAGGAGGTCATGAAAACTTTCAACTCACGGAGTCTGATGCAGGATCATTCGCCAAAACTTATAAGACCCATGAGCCATATTTCACATTTACTAAAGGGAGTGGGTTCCCTTAAGAATTTTATTTATTTTCCTAAGTTTAGTTGAGTTTGAGAAAAATTAAAATTGTAGAGAATATGTCATGAATAAAGAGATCTTAGATACAGTTAAGTAATCTTAGGAAGAGTGAGAATTTGAGGGATTTGAAAGTTTAAATTGAGATTTTTTTTGAGGAAGCAGTGAAGCTGAAGAGATAGTTTAGGAAAGAATGAGAAATTCCTGGATCTGAACCAAATTGGTTCATGAATCTGTATTTGTATAAATTGTGACCTTTTGAAAGTGTGGAGTAGCTAGAGGTTAGAGATTAGAGGAGCGTGTGAGATGGATATGATGAAGGCCATTTAATTGAATATCAAGCCTTTTAATTGTGTAAATGTGTGCGTAAATGCCAAATCTTGGAGGTTTATTTTCTTTCGAAATATTACTGAGTTTTGATTGAATTCAGTTTTTGTTTAGTTCAATTTATTTTCTACGATTCAAATTATATTGAATGTATTATAACCTGGCTTCTATTTAGCGTTAAAACATATGTTAGATTTCTACATCAAAATCCCATAATATTTCACAGAACCTGCTATTCGTTTGGATCTGAAACTAATGTTAATCTGGCAGAAGTAATAAAATGATATCATATTCACAAACCATTTCTGTTGGGATCGGAATCGTTCGATCAAGGCAGCGAATAGATAAACATATATAACATTTAGGTATGCAAGGAGGCTAAACTAGAAATTGGATGCGATGAATTTATAAATCCAAATTGATAAATTAAGTGGATTGTCTAGTGTCTATGAAATCTGATGACCTTTGCATGAGAATCATTGATCCAGTGGTTTTCACATCATTATATGCATATGGGTTAATCATTTAAATGGATGCGATATAGAATTATAGAAAAGATTTAATTTGGTTTTGGGTCCTTCATTAACCCAAAGTAAAGAAAAATTATGATTATTAGTTAAATTAGTAGTTACACTATTTAAAACAAAAAAGAGTTTCGTAGTTTGGCATATATAGTAAATGAACTAAAGAAGTAAAAATAAGGGAATGAATGACATTGTGAAACATCGAAATTAATCAGAATTACATTATTATTTCTGTGCAAACATGATAAATTACTGTTGGAATCGAGCATCATTAGAGATTGTAAGGTGCAGCTTGGTTGAGTCAGAGGGATTAGGTACAGTTGGGCTATGTCAGTGATCATCTTCCTGTAGCAGTCTCTTTTCTACTGATTTGGAGATCCACTTAGTTGAGAAATTAGGAGAATCAGTGCATGGATGCTAGGGATGGATTTATGAAGTGAATGGAGTAGTGTAGAAATGAGGGGAGATGCCCTGTTTAAATATTTAACTAAAATAGCTCACTATGGCGAATGAAAAGGTTTAGTGAGTGAATACTTATGGATGGAGTGGAGTGATGGTTAGGAGTGGTAGGTATGGGAAAAAGAATGCTTATAATGTCTTCCTTGAGGGTTAGGTGTCCTTGAGTGAGATTTTTCTCTCTCGGATGACTTTCCTATAGTAGTATAGGGTTTCCTGTAGCATTGAAGGAAATCCTGTAGTAGCCTAGGACATCCTGTAGCAATGTAGAGAGTAAGGAAAACATGGGTTTTTTTCCCACCTGGAAGGGGAAATGTATGGATGGATGCATATTAGGGTTGATCATGGAGTGGGTAAGTAGAGGAGAGAGAGAGAAGAGGTTTTCACCCAAGGATATTTTATTTTTTGTTTTTTTTTTCCTTTTTTTTGCTCCAAGATCACCTCATGGAGGTTTTCAACCCAGGAGTTGGACTTTTATGTCTAAGAGAGGTTCTCACCCATGCCTCTTTATTTTTTCCTTTTCTTTTGTATTTCTCTAGGAAGTCAAGGGGCTAGAAACTATGGAGCTTCCAATGACATTCACCTCCTTGTTTATTGAGTTGATAAACTCAGCCCCAAATAGGGGCTTCTTATAAATTTTTAGCCTATAACCATTAACAAGAATGGGAATTCCCTCCTCATATATGGTTCTGATCTAAACAACCCCATTTTCATGTAATTTTTCAACTTGATAATTCCCTAGCCATATTTTCATTATTTTTCCTTTGAATTCCTTGAATTTGGAGTCATAGAGAACCGCCCAATCTCCTCCTTGAAATGTCTTTTCTTTGATATGCTTGTCATGCAAAAATTTCCTTTGTAGCTGAATTGTCTCTATGTGAAGGAGGGCCTGCATTCTAAGCTCATCGAAACCATTTTATTGTAGAAAACCTTCTTATTTTTCCTTTGTGATTTCCAGGTATAACTAAGCTATCATTCTCAGGGTGTTTTACTAAAACTCAATGGAAAGCAGAGCTTTCTTCTCATCAACTAAATCATATGGAATAAACCCGATGGTTGTCTTCGAAGTGGTATTGTAAGCCCAAGTGGCTTCCACCAATCTACTTGCCCAATATTTTCTGCTGTTGCTCACAACATTAGTGAGGATGTTCTCCAAGGCTCTATTTTTCACTTCCACCTGACCATTTTCTTGAGGATATAGGAAGTGGAAATCTTGTGCGTTATCTTGTGCTGCCTCAGGAGGTTTTCAATGAGGTGAGATGTAAATTGAGCCCCCTACTAAGTGACTACCTCTCTGGGGTAACCAAACTTGTATAACACATTCTCTCTCAGAAAATCAACTACCTTCTATTTTTTTGGTACCTTTACAACCCTTGTTTCATCCCACTTGGTCAAGTAGTCGGTGCATACTATGATATACCTTTTCTACCCTGATGGTGGATCAATGGGTCCAATGAAGTCCATACCCCACTTGTCAAATGGCTTTAAAAACATTTGAGGGTGTAAGGGAATTTCATCCCTTGGTGTAGGTCTCCCCATCCTTTGGCGCTAATCACATCTACTGGTGTATATCCTGGCATTGTGGTGGAGGGTAGGCCAATAGTAACCTGCTTGCAAAGCTTTGAAGGTTTTCCTCTTAGCAGAAAAGTTCCCCCCATAGGGACAATCATGACATATGAAGAGGATGTCAAAACATTATTCTTCCCTCACACATATTTTGAGAATTTGGTGAGGACCCAAATTGAAGATATTTTCACCAATCCAGGTCAAAGGGAAACTTTTTCTGATAATCTTTCTCTTCTCCCTCGATGAAAGGTTCAGAGGAAAATTTTAAGAAACCAAGTAGTTAGTTATGTCGGCAAACCAAGTAGAGATTGATGAGATAGAAAATAGGTGTTCATATGGAATTTGTTCATCCACCATTCCTTCCCCATCTATAATTAGTGTTATTCTAGATAAGAAATCTGCAACAACATTCTCCTTTCCTGGTTTATCAGCAATTGCTAAATCAAACTTCTATAATAACAACAACCATCTAATGGTTCTAGCATTAACATCAAGTTTATTCATTAATTACTTGATGGACGCATGGTAAGCATGTACAAAGGTCTGATAACTAGTAGTATAATTCCTAAAAAAATTTAAGGAATGGAAAATGGCTAAGAGATCGTTTTCTATGACAGTATAGTTAAGTTCAAATTTGGACAGATTCTTGCTAATGAAATATATTGCATAGGGTAATTTATCTTCTAACTTCCCCAAGGCTTCCCCCATAGATTTGTCTGGTGCATGTGTGTGGATGTGGAAAGACAGAGCCCAGTTTGGACCTCGAAGAATGGGGACGGTAGTTATCTTTTCCTTAATGAGCTCAAAATCTTGCTGATAGGGAAGAGACGAGAAAAACTCAAAATATTTGGCCATCTTAAAATCTTGTTGATAGGAAAATTTTGACATCTCTCTGCTTTTGAGGAACATGCACCCTTTTTATGATGGTTATTTTTTTTAGGTCTACTTGTATTCCTACTTGTGATATTTAGTGGCCTAGGACTATCCCTGCTCTCTTTAATAATTCACACTTTTCCAAACTTAGGGAGAGATGTATTTCAATGCACTTTCTCAAAAATTTTCCTAGATTAGAGAAAGCTTCCTGGGAATCATAACCATAAGGTGTGAAATCATCCCTATATATTTTGATAGATTCATGGACTAGTTCAGAAAAATTTTTCAGGATTTCTCTCTGGAAAGTGGCAAGGGAATTGCACAACCAAAAGGGAAGGTATCTTTAAGAGAAAGTGCCCTAGGGACATGTGAAAGTGGTCTTGTCCTGGTCATTGGGGCTAATTTTGATCTGCTTATACCCACATAACCCATCTAGGAAACAGAAAAACTCCTTCCCTGCAAGGCCATCCAGGACTTGATATATGATGGGCAATCTGAAATGGTCCTTCTTTGTGGATTTTTTTAGTTCCCGGTAGTTAACACATATTCACCCCTTTCCATTCTTCTTTGGGACTAGAAAAAGAGCAGATACCCACTCACTGTCTGATATGGGATAGATGAAAATTGCATCCAAAAAATTTTACATCTCATCCTTCACTATGTCCTTTAGAGTTGGGTTCATCCTCCTTTGGTGTTGGTGCACCTGCTTGATTCCTTATTTAATATAAATATGATGTCTGCACACTGAGGGATGCACCACTTTCATGTATTTTTAGTCCCAAGCGAATGAATCAAGGTATTATTTCAAGAGATGGCATAACTTATCTTCTCCTTTGGCTGAGAGGGATGAGTTAATCTTCAAAGATTTTGATGGGCCAAATTCCACAGCCTTGGTGGCTTTAGAGGTTGAATCAACTGAGTGCAGCTCCATCCAAGGGTGGAGTTTAGATTATTTTACTAAGTCATTAAGTGGAATGGTAGTGGGGGGCTGGTTTTGAGTCATGTGGTAAATGAGATCATCCTCATCGAGCTCCCCCCCTCTAAGAACAATATTTATAGTACAAATGGGGTAGGGTGTAGCACTCTATACTTCATCTTCTTCTTATTCATCCTCCAACCACAAAGGTAGGTAATGGTGAATGGAAGGTTGGGTAGGAGGATATAATACCAGTTGCTTAGATAAAGGCCCATTATTTATATTCATGTTTTTCGCCCGACAGCTGATATAATCATCACAGTGGCTAACCAATGTCTTCCTAAAATGAGAGGATATCCATTAAACTTGGTTTTTGGTTGGAGGTTCATGAAATTTGTAGGGCACTCCCAAGAATTTCTTGAGACCATAACATCCTCAAAAATTCCTTCTGGAGCTATTTTGGACCTGTCTACAAGTTACATAATAGTGGTGGTCTTTCTCAAAGCTCCTTGGAGGTTGAGTTTAAGCATAGTTTCCTTGGTCATCACATTGATGGCAGCCTAGATATCAATCAGATTATTGGGGACTATGACACCATAAATATGTACATCCACTACTGGATTTCCAAGTTCCAGTTACTTCAGGAAGATCACACTCCCTAACATTAGGTCGGAAATGTGTCCCAAGACATTGATGGTGGGGGTGTATTTCTTCTTTCTCCTATGTTTATTAAAGCACTTTTCTTAGATGAGCCTATTGTAATTAGGAACATCCTTAATGGCCCAGAGAAGGGATATTTTCACACAAAAACTTTTAATTCTCCTAGAAGTTCAGTATCTTTTTGGATGTGCCGACTAGAGTGGATCAAGCACTCAAGAAAAGGAGGTTGTTGGATCTGAGCGTTTCTTTCTTCCCTTTCCTCCTCAGCCTCTACAAGTGGATATGGAGGATGGTTTTCTTGGAGTACTCTTACTGACCTGAGGTTGATATCATGTATCTCCACATCATAAGTTGGATAAGATGTTTCCCCACAATAAACATGTTGTTCCTACTTGTTGTTCCGGTTCGGATGGGCTGGGAAGGCATATGAGGAAACTTAGGTCGAGAAGAATAGGTGAGTTGAGGTTGAGGTTGGGGTGGAGGCAGTAAAGAAGGTGGTTGATTATGTTGGAGCCTCCACTCTTTTGATGGGTTGCTCCATTGAGGTGGTTGATGAACATATTACTGGAATGGTTCATTCACAGGGTGAAGGTGATATGGAGGGTTGTAAGGCCAATTAGGAGGTGTATGACATGATGGAGTGTATATGTACCAAGACTGCATAGGTGCATTCTGGCTTGTATGATAGTAGGAGTAAGGTGCACCTTGCATACCCTACTAAAATTACTGAGGCCCTTGAGGCCTCCTTTGATTTATGAAACATAGTTGCTCGGGTCCTCCTTCCCCACCTTGATATACATTTTTGAGCCCAGGTAAGGACATAAACTTATCTATGTCATGATTCTCTTCACATACTAAGAAAACATCTATGGCATTTACTGTACATTCATTCTGAGGTTGTTTTCTAGTACATCTAGGGAAGAATATAACCAAGGCCCTCTCTTCTTCCTCTTAGTTCCTATTGGTCTACATTGTGTCCATTTCCAAAGAAAAGGTGTGAAACATCTCACTTTTTAAGTCCAATATATTTCGAATCTCACGCTTGATGGAGGTGGAAGAGGAATGGGTGTTGGTCATGCTTTGGCTAGCTCTACCTTTCTTCCTAGCTTCCCTAGTGTGATTTCTGAAGATATTTTTCATGTCCTCATAAGGGTGCTGGTAGATGTATCCTCTAGACAATATATTAATCGTTTATATCACCTCTTCCTCGATCCCTTGGAGAAGTACCAATTTAAGTGATCTGAGATCAAGGGTGCATTTGGCTCTTTTATAGCTCAGATGCAATTTTTATTCATAATCCTCCAGGGATTCATTAGGTACCAGAGTCATCCTAAATATTTTATCTTTTTTTTCCTTAGACCTACAATAGTATCTATATTTGTTGTTTAAGGACTCTTGCATCCATGCCCAGGTAGTGATGTTTTTCCTAGGAAAACCCACGAACCAACACAAGGTTTCATCCTTGAGGGTGGATTGGAATAGTTTTAGCTTCTGGTCATCTGAGGCATAGTCATAGTTCCTATAGACAATAAAAAATTCAAACATGAAGGTGTCAAGATCCTCAGAAGTAAGTCCATGGAAATGTGGAAGGGTTGAGGGACTGATGTTCTTCATTCTAGTTTCCTTATCTATTTCTCTAATGGGAAAAACTCCTTGTGTCCCAGTCTCAGCCATGACTTGAATTGGTGAAGCAAGTTCCTCTTCTTCTCCAATAGGTTCTTCGAATTTTTCAAGTGGCTCACCTATGGTTTGTTCAGCGTCACAGTCACTGAAGAAGAGTGAGGGGTGATTATGTGGGGATGTGGGGGTTTTTGGTAAAAAATTTCCTTGGTTATCCCTATTAATATGAGGCATGAAAGTCAAACTATTTTTTTATTTTTCAATATTTTGGAACTAAATGAAAAATAAAAGAAGAAAATAATGGTAAAAAAAAATCAAAGCATATACTTAGAAACCTCCCCTGCAATGGCGCCAAAATGTGGTGGGCCATGGTATTACACCAAGAGTGTTGCAACTATGAGAGGCTACTCTACTTTACTTTATCAACCCAGGGTTCATAAAAACTTGGAGGTGACACTGCTATATACACAATAGATACATTATACTCGTGCCATCCTCTTCTTACTTCTACGATGAGGTGCTACTGCTAGGGTTACTTTTAGGGAGTGAAGTATGTCACACTTTTGGATGAAAAATAAGACTAAAAATAACTCATTACCATTACTCTATCAGCAATAAAAGAAACTATTCTAGATCATATCACTCATCTAGCTAAATGCAAGAAATGAAATCCACTTAAGATAATGCAAGAAATAAAGTTAAACTAAGTGGGATTCTTGATTTTAAATTGCAGAATTGAATTTTCAGAGATGGAAACTAATCTAGATGGACATTCTAAACCAAATTACTGATTGAAATCTATCTATCTCATGCATGACTACTATTCTTAACAATTCACCTATCAATGGGCTAACTATGCTTGTAAATAAATCTATCTTTCAGCAAAAAAAGGAGGCGCTAAGGTGATATAAGAGGGTACTGGACTCATGTTTTCGGAGATGAAGGTGTCTTGGAGGTTGTGCCAGGTCTAGATGAGGTGAAAGAGAGGTTTTGGGTTGAAGAAGTGACTGACTAGCGTTGCTATAGGATCTTCTAGAAGATTTTCTATAGTGTTACAAGAAGTTCTGAAATGCTACAAAAAATAGGGCAAGGGTAGCTTTAGGCCAGAAATGGTTAGGAAAGGGATATGAGAGGTGAAATGATGGTGGTTCTAGGTGGATGGAAGGTATCCAACCATTTTTCCAAGCTCAAAACTTCTCTCAAATCCTCTCTTGCAACTCCAAGGTGGCTCTTGGTGTTGTGGTGGAGATGTCCAAAAATAGGGTTAAAGATGATTTGGTTGGAATTTGGTTGATGAGGGGTGGAAACTAAAGCTAATGGTGTTAGTGGAGTCCTCCTCTGCTGCTTTACTCAAACCGGCAATAATACTACCTACCCACACATTCATTATTGACAAATATATCATGAAAGTGGTGGAAGAGATGAGTTGAATTTAAACAAACCTACCTATGCAGCTGAAATAGAAAACTAACTTTGCATCTACAACATATTCATGGTAAAAAAAAGAAACCTATCTAACGTTTCCAAGAAATTACAAACTCAAAGAAAGTTTGGGTCTATGGTGAAGATCTACACTCCTCAATCTCCAATGGAAGGGGTGACAGAGGGAGGATTTAACACACAGTTTTGGAGTTTTATATGCTAATGAAACATGAACTAAAAGAGTCTAACTACTACAACATGAGAGGTAAAGAAACTAATGACAGCAACATGAAATGGATGCAAACTAAATACAATGAGATGAAATGTAAGCAAAATGACTACAACTACATGAAAGCTGAAGACAAATACATAAGAGAAACTGAGGCCAATTGTTTGGTCCCTAACCCACAAACTCAACTCCTTGAAACTAACTCAGTGAAGAAGAATCTGAATACTCATTTTATTTCATAACCAATCTTGTTACATAACTTATGAAATTAAAAATGTCTATTACAAGCACTAAGAGTGCTCTATATATCGCCAAAAATCAAATCCTAATGATATATTTCTCTTCCATATTTACCCTAAAGGGTAGCTACCAATATCTCCCTAAAAAGTAGGTGATTTGTCTCCTTGGAACTCGAGAGAAGTGGAGCTTGGCTCCACTTGATCTCCCACTTGCTTAGATGCATTTGATTTGATTTGTTGGAGGAGAATCTCGAGGATCCCTTGGTTGTCTTTAGGAGTTAAGGGGGTGGTCAACCCCCTACAGTCACTCCTTGATGTCTACTCCGAGCCCTTATTGTGCAATCTTCAACAAAAATGGCATATTCTCTTGAGTTTCCTACACTTAAACCACATTAGGCCTTCGAAGTATGACACTCTTAATACACCACCTACACTAAGCAACATATTACCATAATGCAATTAAATGTGATAAAGAGAGCTAATAAGGCTAAAAAGGTGACAATTAACCCCTTCAAATGTACCTAATGATGGTTCTCATCAATTAACCCAAAATTAAAAATGCATACCCTTTATAGACAATAGAATCTCAAATAAAACTGACACTGACATTGAAACATCACACATAACACATAATGACACTACTGAAACTTTCCATGTTTCTAGACATTGATTTCCATTTCCCACAACATTCCAATTATAGATATTGTAAATGTCATTGCAGTGGCAAGTATATCGAACATGCCATAGTCCCGGATGTAAGGGAAAAGAGAAATAAACATACCTGGCTACAAACACCATCAACCAGGAGGGCTTCGATCTAGAATGAACGTTGCTTCACCAACCCGTTCGAACCAACTTGAATGAGAGATTTGAACATCTTCCACTTCTCCTTAGAAACCAACACTAGGAAAAGACCAATGTGGGAAGAAGGAGAGCTGGTTGTTCCACCTATAATCTATGATCTCAACAGCTCATCGTTTCAACATTTAACCTTCCACTATTGTCTGCCATCCCACTAGCTCATTCACACATGCGACACCTGGGAGGTGGCCACCATTAGCCCTTGCCAAGGGTCGTATCCTCAAAACCCGAGAATGATTTTGCACTTTATCACACCATGATATAGGATTAAGTTTTCTTATTTCAAAAAAATTATTATTATTATTAAAAATTTCACTTTTCTTTATTTATGATAAATTTGAAGTTATAAATTACATATCTCTTATATACTAAATAACATTTTATATTGATTTTAGAAACTTTAAACAAGGGGTCTTATATATTAATTTGGTGTTTAGTTTAACATCGACTAATACTTAATATGGTCTATCAAATCCTAAGAAGATAAGAGATTAGTCGAAATCCTTTAAAATTTTATTTCCATGTTAGAAAAGCATTAAGAAAAGTGTTATGAGATTTTTTTCCTTTTTTTGTAAAATTAAGTTCTATTCATTTATTAATATGAAACATTATAAGAATTTTTTTTATGCCCTAATCTCCAACTTGGTAAACTAGACTAGTGGTAGAACCAAATTTTTTTTAACTTCCAACCATAAAATCCAAAAAATTATAACAAAAATACATGGAAGTTGTAGCCTAGAAATTTTCATCCTAATATAACTTCAAGCATGTAGACGAAAAAGAGATGAAGAGATGAACGTAGCTATAAATTGTGATTGGTACTTGGCTAAGTTCGATGCATCCACAACTATTGGCTTCTTGTTGTCACATAGTGAGCCACTAATATTTGATGAAGAACCAGATGGTCTCCAATATGATGCAATGACATGTCCAAGTTCTTCATAAAGAGCTATATAGCATCCATTTTGATGATTATTTCCTCCTTATATGATCTAGGTGGATATCAGTGGCCACCCACCTATTCCATTTGGACCAGCACCATCAATTCTTAGCAAGTTTTTGGGTCCTAAACATTCGGAGTTGTTTGGAGGCCCTAATGATCCAGGTGGATATTGGTGGCCACCCACCTATTCCATTTGAACCCCCACCATCGGTTCTTTCAGTTTTCAATTTCGGAACAACTTACTATTTTTAGTAGTTTTTCAGGTCCTGAAATTCTGGAGTCTTTTTGAGGCCCTAAACGACGTTTTTTGGGAAAATTGGGAGCAACATGGGTCAATGGACCGAGCTGCTTCTATTTAAAAATTTGTACTCCTTTTGGATATATCTTTCTAACGAGCTATTGAGCTCGTCAAACAAAGATCGGATGCCAAAGTTAAGTCCCTGGGAAGTTGAAACACCAATTTACCCAAACGGGACCCACAATTTTGGCGCTTCATCTCCTAGGGTTAGGTTTTTGCTTAGAGTTCTCCACACTCAACAATAACAGTTTCTAGCCCTCATTCTGTAGCTAGTCGTAGGTTCCGTAGCCATCTTTACATCTCTTCTCGCAGATCTGCCACCAACACCCTAGCTATTTTATTTCGTTCATGGCCTGTAGTTGTATCATTATTGATATTAATGAAATGAAGCATGGTCACAGACTCCCATGTTTGTGGTTATTTCTCGTATTTTGTTGCATTCCTGTTACAAAAACTGGATCAGTGGTATCAGAGCGGTCTAATATTTCTTTGTTTTTATTTGCATGTCCCAAATGAGGTCATGGTATAAGGAGTTAGGGCTCAAACTGATTGAACCTTTGCAAGACCAGCTTCGCAAACCCCAACGACCTCCCATGGTGGAAGAAAAGAAAGACGAGGGAATAAGAGATTCCTTGAAAATATTTCTCAAGGAATCCCTTGAGCGACAAAGGAACGCGATGATTGATAATTTTTCTTAGATTCTTCAACGATCGCCACATATGGCACACATCCGCATCCAATGTGCTCAATCAGAGGGCACTCTACTCCCTCTGCCAACATAAACTTTGAAATTCCTATATTTGAAGGAAAAATAGATGCAGATGCCATAGACAGATGGTTAAATTTGCTGGAGGGGTATTTCTCGGTCCATGACTTCTCTGACTGAGAAAAGATTATTTTTGAACTCCTGAAAGCCGCCCCCCATGTCAAAGATTGGTGGGAAACCTACCGTGAGAAAGAGGGTGAAGGGGAACCCTCTATGTTCTTGACCACACCCACTTGGAATTCGTTCTGAGACAACATCAAGGAACAATATTACCCCTGTGGGGAGCTATGAGGACAAATACATCCAATGGACCATGCTACGGCAACAAAAGTATCAAGATGTGCACGAACTGATGAATCTGTTCCATACCCTGCGCACAAAGTTGGGTATTAAATATTCAGAGAGACATTTGGTGCTCAAGTACCGTGGTTGTCTGCACAAACACATTCAGGAGGAAGTGGAGTTCCTCGACATTACATCTCTTGGCACAACATATCGCTATGCTGCCAAAATCGAGCAGAAATTTAAGCAGAAGAAGCGAGACTTTGATTTAACTATCCGAAAGGTGCCCAAACCAAAGAACAAGGGGCAAGGCCAAAGTAATGCGACCATAAAAATAAAAATCCAAAGAAGGACAATACTCATGGTGTGAATTTCAACAAATTTCACTCACAACACAAATGAGTGTTGGGCCAAACAATCTTTGGTGGCCGAACCAAAGGTACCCGAATCGATGCATTTTCTGTTATTGTGTTAGAACTGAAGATAAAGGCAATGAAAAAGGGAAGCATATCATCGATGCAGATCCCGTCATTTTTGCCACCACCAAGATCCAGAGGGAGGGTCCAGAGGATCCAGAGGAGGGGGAGTGCCTCTTCCAGTCGCAAATGTGGGTGAAGGGTTCTCCGCTGCAATTTCTCGTCAATAGTGGAAGCCAAAAGAACCTCATTTTAGCAGAGGTCATGAAGTGGCTCGGCCTACCGACCATAGCACACCCGTAGGTGTATACCATCGGGTGGCTCCACCCAGGGAGAGATCTCTACATCCACCAGCAGTGCCGCCTTCCGTACAGTATCAAGCCATTCACGGATGAGGTATTGTGTGATGTTGCTACTCTTGATGTAGCTGATGTATTATTGGGCCAACCATAATTGTGGAGGAAACATGCTATGTATGAGTCTAGGCCTCGTGCTGTTACTATTACTTTGGGAAATAACCTGTACAGGATACCAGAGGTAGTACCACCTCCTGTCATCTCTTTGGCTACTGCAAAACAACATAGTAAAAAATTTTTCCCAAACGAGGAAATTCATTTCCCTTACAACTCACTCATAGGGAAAGAAGAATATTTTGGCCACAACGTCGAAATAGAGATCCCTTGCACGACTGCAGTAGATGGACAAAGCCATGGAGGAATACGAGGACATTTTCTCCTCACTCATAGAGGTTCCTCTACACTGTCAGGACAAGCACTCCATGGATCTGACTCACAACGCACTACCGCGTGATGTTGCCATACATCCTACAACTACACATACAGAATCCAAACATGTACTATCTGAGGCTGATAAAGAAACCAAATTTACTAAACGCATCCAACATGTCCACTTGCAGGTCCATGACATCTTCAACACATCTAATACTCAGTTCAACAGAATTTGCCTCATCTCATGGAGGATCTCAATGCAATGGGGACCATCATTTCAAGGAGGGAGGAATGATCTAGGTGGATATCTATGGCAAGCCACCTATTCCATTTGGACCGCACCATCAATTCTCATGAATTTTCACATTGAGCACAACTTACTATTTTTAGCGGTTTTCGGTCCTCCACTCCCAGAATAGAGCTCATTTGGGGCCTTACTGATCCAAGTGGGATATTTTTAATACCCATCAAGTCCATTTGAACCTCCACCATCAGTTATTTCAATTTGTAAGTTTCGGCACAACTTACTATTTTTAGCAGTTTTTCGGGTCTTAAACTTCCGGAGCCGTTTTGAGGCCCTAAACGACGTTTTTTGGGAAAACGGAGAGCAACATGGGTCCATGGACCGATGTTGCTCGTTCAAAAGTTGTACTCCTCGGATAGATCTTTCTAACGAGCTATTGAGCGTGTCAAACGGAGATCGGATGCCAAAGTTACG
The DNA here is from genome assembly GCA_034641835.2 of Pinus albicaulis. Classification (NCBI taxonomy): domain Eukaryota; kingdom Viridiplantae; phylum Streptophyta; class Pinopsida; order Pinales; family Pinaceae; genus Pinus; species Pinus albicaulis. The sequence continues at coordinate 460,195,484 of CM076583.1, read as the reverse complement.
CCCCCGGGAAGTTGAACCACCAATTTACCCAAACGGGCGCCCACAGTTTTGGCGCCTCATCTCCTACGGTTAGGTTTTTGGACGTTTCGGATTCTACATTGTTTCTCAACAATAAATAGGCCCTCAAGCCTCATTTTAACACAGTTCAGAGGTCTGTAGCCATCACATCTCTTCTCAGAGATTCGCTACCAGCACCCTAGCTATTTTATTTCCATTATGCCTGTAAGCATATTTCTGTTATTTGATATTAATGAAATGAAGAATTATTTCCGCTGCATCTCTATGTTCATGGCTATTTCTGTATTCTGTTGCGTTCTTGCATAAAATCCGGATCATTATACTCATTACATCGCAACAAGACACATCCCAATAAAATTTTTAGATGCCAATAGATATCAACCGTATACATATCTTGATTGTATTAACATATATCATGCACAATATATAACATCTTCTCAACTAATTCCCTCAACACTTTAGTATTTGTTAAACGCCCATGCTTGCCTACAATATCTTAGTCCACTCATGCAATTTCGTCCTATATGTTTTGTGGAATGATCTCTTAGTATATCCTAGCAAATTTTTCCACCCTCCCTTGGGTTGGAGAGCCTCCTTGCTCTCTGAAGTGTGTCACACCCCTTTGAAGCCATGCTTTCTAATGGTGCATCTTTGGCATGCACTACAAACAACTCCAACCTTTCCAAAGAAAGAATCATGCTCTAGAGGAAAGGACAAATAAAATGGGAGGCTAAGGAAGGGATACACTAAGAGATGTCTATTGGGTAGAAATATGGCAATCTTTGAAATAATTATAGCAACCCAACCTAAACAAACTAGAATAACCAAAAAAGATATTGGACACCAGTACCATATGCAAGAGAAGGGGAAAAAACTAAGTTTGTTTCCCACAAACTCACTTGGGAAGAACTGAATAGACAGATGAAAAATAGAGTATAAGGAGAATCTCGTGGAGGTTATTTAAGGCTAGATTCTAGGGAGAAGTCCACTACAATGATCTAAAATTTAGGGAGATTCACCCTATGCATGCTGATAATTCATTACTTTGAGAGTATTAATAGTTGGTTGAACCTTTACTTTGTGAAAATTACCTTCACCACATATTCCAAAAGGCCACACATGGTTGATGAATGATAGGATGGGATAGGTCTCAATGGTAAATCTTGAAGACCAAACCCCCACATCATAACTACAACAACCCTCTGCATGATCTCCTCCATTAAGCCATCTTGAAATCTAGAGATTACCTTCATCAAAATCATGTATGGTTGCATGATTAACTCTGAAGGATTCCAATGAATTAATGATATCAGGGAGGGAACATGGCCATGTCCTCAATCAGTAATTCTTGGTGGGAAGGCAGTCATGTGCCCTCCAGCCTCTCTCCTCTTAAACACCCCATTTAGGAAGGAATGCATTTCCTTGCCAATTCTTTGCATTCTTGTTTTAGCTTTGAGTTAGGGGATGATCAATGCATTAAATTGGATTCACATTTCTTGTTTAGATATTTTTCATGAGTATAAGGATAAATTAGGTAACTTTATAATATTTAAAATTAATTTATTTTATTATAATATTTTTTATTAATATAATTTCAAATTATATATATATATATATATTCTATTTATATGATGGTGCAGAGAAAAAAACCAGAAATACACCATAAAATTTATTAAATCAAATCACACACAAAATTTGGCTACACAAATGAATTCGATGATTATTTATCCTTGAGGAAGAAAAGTATTGAATTCCTCAAAGAAAAACTTCTTCTTGGCTATTTGGAGGAAGTTGAGAGTAATCCTCTCAATTTTAGGAGTCTATATTAAATACCTAATCTCTAAAAAATTATAGAATTATTCATAAAATATAGAACTTTCTATTTTCTCCTAATTAAATAAATACATAATTTTAAAACATGAGATGCTCATGCATCATACTACCGGGGAGGAAAAGATACATTCATGTGTTGAATTTATTCAATACTGGTAACACATTTTTAACTCTTTGTTGTCGTCATCCAAATATAATCTTCAATTATTTGATTCTTCTATTTAAACACATATGGAAAATACTCTTTATTCCTGGTCCTTTTAGCCACTCTGTGATCGATGATTGATTCAATCTACTTTGCTGGTGCTGAAGGTAGTTGTTTCTCCCACTGAAATTTGTCACTAACAGGTGAGTCTATATAATCATGCATTGGTTCCTTAAAGGGGTATAGATCTGAAACATTAAATATTGGTGATGTTATCACTCCAAAGTTTCCCAAGGGTTGTTGTGTGTGTTTAAAGAAATATTAGAGGTAACTATCAACCACTTTTGGAGATTAGGATCTAGCCTTCCTAATGCTCAGAGAGGGCTCTCTCTTAATGATTTAACTTTGTTGTTTTAATTTATTTTAGGCTAGTTATGTAGGAAATATTTAGTTTGATTTTGATTTGTTGGTGGAATTACTGATTTAGATGGATAGGTGCTTTTCTATTTTCCATTGGGCTATGGAGTCAATATATAAATAAAATAGAAAAAAAACATGTTCTAAATGAAGTGTTACAGGGCATGGTAGCTGAGAAAATTCAGATCTTAAAGGTTGAATGGTGAAATGGTTTTCAATCGGGTTCAAGGAGAAATTAAGGATTCCTTAAACCAAATAATGAAGGAAGTTGAAGGAGGTCAATCGGGATCAAAGAGCAATTACGGATTCTCTAAGCTAGATATCAGAAGAAAACATGAAAATGAATAACAGTTCAAAACAAAGTGTATTTAAACAAGTTCTGCAATAAAATTTCTGTTATAACATTATAATTTATAAAACATGCAAGTTTATAGAATACTTAAAGAAAAGAACATGAAAATTATAATATACTTCACTAAAGTAGCTCAACACATGAATCCTAAAAATAAATGCCTTTATTACTTGTCTTCTCTGTCAACTTGGAGAAATGTACAATAAACCCTTAGGTAGTAGATCAATTCAACTATAGAAATATTCAGGAATCCATGCACAATACTTCAAATTGATGAGGTATTTATACAAAATTTAAAAAATATCCTATCAACTAATTTAGGATTTATTTAAGGAAAATAAAATATCTTCATGCAAGAAGATAGAGACACTTATTAACTAACTGCAAGCTGTCCCTGTTTTATTTGATTTGTTGTTTTGTTGTTGGTTTCTCTTATGTTAGTTATCTTTCACGTTGTCTACACTTTTACGTTGTATTTCATCTAAATTCTCTTTAACCTCTGAATTCTTTTACCTGGCTACTTTATTTTCTCTTTAAATTATCTTTCTTTTACCTGTATATGTTTTCATCTGTCACAGTAAATCACACCATTTTTTCACATGTCTCTTCATCTAGAATTTTGATTTTTACCATCCTCCAGTAAATCTCATCTGCCTCTGTATATTTTTCAAATGTAGTTTTATTCACAAAAAGGTGATTTACCTCATGCTGAAGGAAGAAGAAGTTCTCTAAATTTTGAATGAGTACTTTTCCTGTAAGAACCCCTTTCATTGCTAAATTGTTGGAAGTCTCTTTAGCTACCTCCCTGATCTTTTTATCATAGTCTTCCTACCTCATAATTTTAACATTAATTACCAAAGGATTGGGTAGACCTTTCTGCCTCAAAACATCAAAATTGTTCATAAACCTATTTATTGAAAGCTCCATTATCTGACATTTGTCTTCAAGATGTACCATCATATTTATTTTTGAAATAACCTTTTTCACCTCTAAGATATTATCTGTTCTTTCTGTTATAACAAGTTTTTCTAATTCTTTCTTTTTTTAGAGTTTAGGAATTTTATTTTCTCAGAGGCTTCATTTCTTTCCAAGCTCTTCTTTGACTTTTTGAATTTCATCACTAGCTTCCTTTATCAAGTCCTTCTATTAAAATATAGCCTGGATAGCAGGACAAATATCATTAACTGAGTTAATGATATTTTCTCAAAAATGTTGTTTTTCTTTGGCAAGAGGCTCTTTCTATGATAACTCCTTTTCTAACTTGTGGATTCTTTCAGTTAATATGTTTTCTTTCTATGCTTCAGCTTGATACATTGCTTCTTCAAATTTCTTAGTATATTCCAAACTCTTTACTTGTTCTTTGGGCTTGTTAATTTTGGTAGTTTGAATTGGCATATCCTGCATTACCTTAATCAATTTGTTGGCCTCATTAGTGGGATGGGTTGTTTTTACTACTAGTGGTGTTGCTGGTGTATTTTCTGGATCTGTCATTAACACTGGAGTTGTTGTAGGTAGTGGAGCTGATGTAGAAGCTATAGGAACTGCTTCCATGATGGATTGCTTTTCATGCACTAGTTTGTCCATTGTTGTTTCAATCTATTTTAGTTGAGCTGTCAACTGAATGATGAGATTCATCATTTCATCCTTTTGAATTTATTTTTCCAAAACCTCTTTAGCTTGTGGATGCTCTGTATTTGGTAACTTCAACTGTTTCTTCAATGCAGTTATTTCTGCATTCTTCTTTTTGATTAGTTCTTTTGTTGATTTAACATTTTTTGGATCATAACCAACTTCCATTACCAAATCTTCAAGTGACTTTATCATGTTATCCTTTTCTTGTGAATAAGCCTTTTCTAGTTTTAACTATGTCCTTATATTTTCTAGAGAATTTTGTAACATATGTACACTTAAATATTTGTGTGTCATGGTGGAATAGATCATCTCTCCTTCATGTTTATGAAACTCAATCTGGTCTATGGGATGTACATCCTTGGCAAGAACTTCAAAGGTTTTTTTAGTATAATCTTCTGAATTTTTAGGAGCTTGCATCTTTGGTTGTAGAAATGTCACCTGCATCTTCCCTGTCTTGAGGTCATAGGCTGAAAGAAACCTACTCTGATCACTAGGAGTTTGTTTCCAATATTGGGCATATGTTACAACCTTTAATGCTTCATTTCTGATTTTGATTTGTTTGTATTTATCCATTATATCTTTCTCTTCCTCCACTGGTTTGCTAATTATGAAACCTTTGCATTATGCTATTTCTGAATCATTTGTGCACTGGAGTTTTATGGTAGTGTTGACGGGAAAATTTGTCCGGCCAACAGTAGGGGATCTCCCCGGTAGAAAGTCCCAATTAGACCTTAAACCGTTTGGAGTAGGGATCCCTTCCGGGGTGTGGGTCCGGCTACCACTTAAGACGCCTTCCCTTCTGGTCTCAAAAGAACCTGATTGAATCTACGAGCACAAACTTATTCATAGGATACAAAATACATGATTGATGCATTGAACATGTTCACAACACTATGCGTAGCAAGAGAATAAATAAAACATATACGCCCAAAGAGATGCAGTTAACGACACGTCTTTGGGGTTATGCTTGTAAGGTATCTGACCACAGATGAAATAATTCTTAATGGAAAGATTCCTCTTTACTTCCTGAAAGATAAAACGAAATGCTAATAGACAAAGGTATTAACATCCATTTAGAAAGCGATAAAAACTGAACATCATTAACACAAGCATAGATAAACATGATGCATAAATGATGTTATTGGAAATGCAGTTTCATTAATCATAGGATGTTCTGAAACTATTCAAGAAATACACACAGTACTGTCAGAGCAAAACACATCATCCGACAAAGGGGTTTTAACAAGTATTCGTATTCATATGCCTAAGAATATGATCTTTCAATACAATGCAATGTAGCTCTTGAGTCTCCAAAAAGAAAAAGCCCCAGGTATAAGCTTCCGAAGGAGTATTTATAACACAAAACCTGCCCCTTGGGCATCCTTGACCTTTCATCTTCCTAACCGTTGGGCTGCCTTGCGACCCAATCCTTTTGCGACCTGTGACCTGAGCTGTTGTTGCGACTTGCGACCTGAGTTGTTGTTGCGACCGAGTCGCGGGGTCGCAGGTTGTAAGAAAATGAGAGAATGCGACCTCACGACCTTACGGCTAGGTCGCTGGGTCGCGAGGTCGCAAAGGTGTAAAAACTGAAGAGATGCGACCTTGCGACCTTGCGACTAGGTCGCTGGGTCGCGGGGTCGCAAAACGGAGGAACACTGAAGGGATGTGACCTTGCGACCTTGCGACTAGGTCGCTGGGTCGCGGGGTCGCAAAAGGCGGAAAACCGAAGAAGTGCGACCTTGCGACTAGGTCGTTGGGTCGCAGGGTCTCCAAAGGGAGAAAAACTGCAGGAATGCAACCTTGCAACCTTGCGACTAGGTCGCTGGGTCGCAGGGTCGCAAAAGGAGGCAAAACCGAGGATATGCAACCTTGCGACCTTGCGACTAGGTCGCTGGGTCGCGGGGTCGCAAAACGGAGGAAAACTAACAGAATGCGACCTTGCGACCTTGCGACTAGGTCGCTGGGTCGCTGGGTCGCATTGTCAGATTTTTAACATGGAGTGCGACTATGAGACCCTAGACTTACGATCATCCCTTCTGCATTTCTCTTTCAGCGATCTCATAACCTTGTTCTCCGGAGGCCAGCCTTAGCCTTCGCCATGGTGAGGTAGCAACTTCTATCTGCCGGTGATGTTGAGCATCCACATAGCACAAGGTTTTGAAGTTGATTTGGAACACAGATTCGCATCCCCCGGAGAGAGCTAGCAGTCTTCTTAATTCAGATGGGCATTACTGTTTCCTTATATTACCTGCAAGACAACAGAGCTGAACAGCATCTTCTCATATAACCTGCTAATAAGCGAATTAAATTAGCCATGTGTAACCTGTTAAATCATCCTTACTTATACAAATATTTATGCATGTTGAGGAAGTAAATGAATATATAAACGTAGATGCATAAAAGGTATATTGGCACATAAAACCAAGAGATTTTAAATATCAGCTTGGACCCCTGTATAGTGCTGTTCTGAAGGCAGTATATGAACGATCGGGCATATCTACTATGTATTCCTCCACTGTCGCAAAAGAATGCCTGAAGGCACGTATAGCTAGTCTTTAACAATTGTTAATGGAGACCACTGAAGCTCGGGAGCTCCCATGCATTGCTATGTGCTGAGCCAGGCTATGATGCACGACCCCCCCCCCAAAGTGTTTCGGGGCTGCGATAGGCCTCACCATAGCTAATTGCCATCATCCCTTGCTTTCATCAGATGGGCATCAATTCACCGGTTTAACTGATTTCTTTCACAATGAGGTGATCAAGATGCATTGTTCTTCATATGTAGGGATGCTAGGTTTGCTACCAAACACCCTGTGATGTAGTTATTTCGCCCAACCTTGAATCATACGCAGGTTCTGAAACAAAGAATTATAACCTTTTATATGCAGACATTCTTTGCCATGTGCTGTGCTCCCATGCCTCATGATATGCTATCCTTCGGTGGCCAGTAAAGAGCATGATCTGTTGGGGAGGGCATTGTGTCAATGCATTGTACTGAACCTTCTTTCACCTCCCAGGATGATTAACTATCAGGATGCTCATTACGTTCTAATGTAGATGACTCCAGCTTGCAGCTAGTGACCGTCTGCATCAAGGCGTTGGAATTACTGGTCGAAATACTTTAAATTTACGGGGTGAGTAGATTGAACTCAGCGTAACATATTGCAGAGGGTTAAAATTGACTCAGGTTTTGTTTGTTGTGCTAACACAGCCAGCATCAAAGGAGTTCGATCTCTTTCCTGCACTGAAAGTCGACCAAGCTAAACGTTATTACTGCATGCCAGACCTGAGTGGCTCAGAAAGGCATCAGCTCCTTGCATTTCGGGCTTTACTGCTAATGCAGAGCGAACGGTTCCTGAAAAATAGTATGTTAGCGATCTCATCGATTAGAAACCTCCGTTTTGGGTATATCAGCGTAATTGAGTTCATGCATGGCAGCATGCATGGGAAACTTTCATGGCATGCAAAAGATGGACTCGTTTTTTCCAGCTCGCCGTGGACGCGTGGAAGATTACTATGGCATGATTTTAAAACTCTGCATTTCGTTATACCACACTGGCTGCCACTGCAGGTTGGTTATGACCGTGTGTTGAACGTAGGTTTTTCCCGTTGTGCATATACGTCCGCTCCAGCGTTTACTGTAGTTTGCAATGAAAGGTTTCAGTATGAAAGTTAACCGACGCTCCACGCAATGTGGACATTGATCATTGGACTCCATGTTTAAATGCCTTTTGACCCATGCTTTATTACCACATCATCGTCCATTTGTGAGGTCTTGATAGTCCTGCATTAATTTTGATCACACTAGCTCGATAATTATTATATCGTGGTCGTCGTAGGTCTTGCATAGGATTCTGTTTCACGTTCAATGCAGCTTTTACCGCTTATATATTCCTTTCGGATTGCAACCTCAGCATGAAAACATTAGAGCCAATCAAAATAATTTACGCCCCATGCAACGTGGACATTGATCGTTGGACTCCATGTTTAAATGCCTTTTGACCCATGCTTTATTACCGCATCGTCTTTCAAACGTAAGGTTGACCGCCCACGTGGATTAAAACTTGTAGCATCAAAATGTGTGCGCCCATTTATAATTATCCTATGGTTTTGAAACCATATATCTTTATCCTTTTCGCGCCTGAATCATAATGTTGGACCGCTTATTTTATATGTTTTGGAAACTTCATTGTTTTTCGTTTTGGTATTTATATATACAACATTACCTTGTGCCCTTCATAATGTTATGATTGAGTTTTGCTCTAAGGTCACTTATGGTTTTAAAACCATGTGCTTCCGAGCCTAGTTTTAATTTGATCATTAACTTTTCCTCATAATACGAAAGCTTCTCATTTTGAAAGATCGAGGGTCGAAATATACTTCTCAAGCCACATTAATGACTCTTTTGATATGAATCCTTTCTATCTTATGGTTCTGGAGGCTTCCTTTGCATATGCATCAATGTGCCTAGCTACAAGAGGTGTATGTATTTAAACATGACCTTTTAGGTTGAATCTGAAATTCTTCATCTCATATGGTCACACATAGCCAAACTTTATGGATATGGAAGGGCAAAGAAGACTAGGGCTTTAAGGCCATTTCATTGCTCCAAATTGTACTCCTTGTAGCGTAATTGATTCTACACTATGTAGCTTAGGATCCATAAATGTTGCTTCCAAAGTGTGCGCTCACATATTTGAAACCCTGTCGTTGGCTTGCCACAGAAACACGTATGCTTTCGCGCTGCTGCCTGGCACTAGCACGCCTTGAATGAGATTTTCATTCCGTAGGGAAACCTTCTGAGTCTACTTCGTTCATCAGGCTATAATTCAGGCTCTTGAAGTGGCGAAATATGTTTCTTTGCGTGTGCCCATCAACATTGAGAAGTTATGATGCAGGATCTGGACAAGTCCAATGGAGCGCACTAGTGAGGAAAGCTTTTGCATTAGTGACATAGAAGGTTCCCTCCGATCAAACATGCATCACACTATTATCCTTTTAACGGTATTGGTCGCTTGCTCCTCCTCCTCCCTTGTTCCACAACTTGGCTTTGTCGTCGAGCTCAAATTTATTGCCCTCGATGTCATGACAAGATTGAGGATTTTGTCACCCGTAGGGTTGACCTGCATGGAATATTACAACATCATAATTACTCTTCAATAGTGATGGTCATAGATAACATATATGAGACTAAAAAACTTAAAATACGTATTCAATCAACATGTTTAATGACCCACGGTGAGAGGGCATTTAATCGTCAATACACAAAAGGTTCCCATTCAAATGTATGTATGGCAGTCTCATTACATATGGCGCGACTGTGATAAGAATGTTTGAGCGTACGCTGGATGATCCTTCCCACATATGGCATGATTTCAACAACGACACCTGATCACGATGACGAGACAACTCATGAGGGGTTGGGGATAGGTCGGCGGGATGTCACTGATTGCAGGGTTCGTGAAAGACCTTGACAACTAAGCGAGCATAGGGGGACCCAAAATTTTAAATATACCCAAAATTTTGGGTGGTGTTGTAGCGGCTACAACAAATGGCGAACCACTGGTAGAATCCAGCATCTCTGTCAATATCACCACAATATTCTGAGTCCGGATAATGATGCAAGGGAATATTGAACCAGTTCCGTGGGTACCCTTTGTATTACTTTGGCCCTTTACAGGTATGCCTAATCCTTGTGCCTCAACTAAGTCCCGCTAATCAGAAACACATCAAAGATAAAGCTCACAAACGCGAGTAGCTTGATGATGATGTGAAGAGCAGGCACTGGGTTTATTATTCTCAAGATTTTTAAAGTAAGCTTCTGGTGTTGCTCCGCTGCCAGTAGGCCTAGACAGTACCCCCGCGGAGTCACTTCAATAAATCACAAACGTTGCTCCACTGCCAGCGAGCCTGGTCAGTACCCCGGCAGAGTCGTTGAATTACCTCTCCGCGCAGGAAGCCTTTCTCGACCCTTTACCCTTATTTGTTTCATGTGCTTACAACACTTATTTTCATGTGCTCGTGGCACTTATTTTCATGTGCTCATGGCACTTATTTTTCATGGGCGGATGAGGGATCCTGACTTATTTTACTAGCAAGAGAGGTTGTTTCTCATGTTACAGAAACTGAAAGATATCCTAATTTGGGTTTTCCCTTGTGCTGAACCTTCACATCCCATCCACCACAGTAGGTGAAGCGAGAAAAATAGATCATTAAGATGTCCAAGAATATGCTGGGCACAAGGCTTAGGCTATGGGTAGGGGTCATTTGAACTCATTAGGTCTCCCATGAGCAACCGGCTCGTATCTCCATAGCTAAATGAGTTTAGACTCATAGGCATCCTATTGAGAAAGCGACTTCAATGGCTCATCCTAAGAGAAAGCTGCCTGTTGAGATAGACACCACCACTTCACGCCAAAAAAATGGAGTTACTGCTTCAGCAATAGGGGCAAAACAAGACTGCAAGGTGATAGGGTTGTAATGAGGGCTCGTGCAGTGGCATGCGACATGACAGAACTGATGTGAGGAAGAGAGAATACAACGCAATGTAAAAGGCGAGGCTCAGGATGCGATGCAATGCCATGTGTGAGAATGATCAACCAGTTGTAGGTGGCATAGAGGCGCAATACAAGCAATGATTATTTATGCAACAACAAGCAACTGAAAAGGACATGAAAGAAAATACTTGTAACATGATGATACCTAAAACATTAATCGTAAACAAAAATAGCAAACACGATTTTAAATCATAAAGTAAAAATTTGGCAAGTAAACCTAATTAAATTCGAACTAAAATTTTATTAACAGGTCCTAGCTAGCCTACACCTAATCCCTAGTTTAACCAATGATGCGGTGCGGTTATGTAAAATCAGCTTTCCAGTGCAGCCACCGCATTAGTTCCTGACCTGCAAGAACAATAATGATCAGGATCAGAGCTAGTATCCAAAAAAGTGTAGCAGCAACAAAACTTACCTGAGGAGCAGGTGCAGCGTCAACATGATCATAGATACTTACCAAAAAACATGCCAGAACAGATTGTGCAAGCTGAATCCCACTCTCATCTTGATACACAACAATATGTTCTTGAAACTCAACATTATTTATAAATGACACAAAATCATTCACGCACGATCCTGGATCTGAGGGATGATGGGTAAGCCAATTCCTATTTGCAAGCACATTCACTGGATGGGGTTGGTCGAACGAACCAGCATGCTCATTATGGTAGTGAGGATCATCAGTTTTATCGAATGGAAACAATAAGCAAGTTCCAGGCGAACTATAGATGCATGCGCATCCAAGCGTAGAAACCCCAGTTTTGAAAACCCTAGTTCGGGGTTGCTCTTGGATTTGGTCAAGAATTTGAGGATCTGAACCCACTTTTAGTGGGGGCTGCAATTACTTTCCGTTTTGAACAAAATCCATACCTTCGAGCGGGGGGTTTCCCAACGTCGATTGCTTGGCGAGATAAACAGGCGAATGGGTGTGATCATCAATTGTAGTGATTGGAAAGATGTCAGTGGGCTTTGTATCAATTTGGTCGAATGTTTGCACACTGACAGATTGATAATCCAAAATGTCGGATTCTCCAGATTTTCCAGGATGGGGTGAATTCAACGCGTTTATGTTGGAAGGAGCATGGTACTGGGGAATTTTCATTTCAGAAACGTTCAGCGGAAGCTGACACGTTTCGATTTTCTGGTGGGTACTTGAATCTTCCCAAAGAAGATCATTGAATTCGGGTGTCTTCATATGGTCAGCAAAGAGATTTAAGTGACGGTCGTCAGCGGTATGATTGAATATGTTTTCAGATAAGGAGTGATCACTGCAACCATCGGTTTGGTCAAGTTCAGTACCTGGAAAGTTAGGCTCCCTGGGGTTTACTAACTGGGATGGATCGATAACGGGGACATATTGAAGTTGCCCATATAGGAAATCACTCCCATGGTTGTCTAAAGATTCTGAGTGAGATAGATCAGATTTAAAAGATTCATCAATTTTAGACTACGATTGTGAGACACCACTTGCATGCTTATGATTTTCGCCAATACCAGTATAAGAAAACTCTGAATATCTAGACAAATTTACTGGTGTGGCGGGATCAAGAAAAAAACTAGGGAACAATGAACGAAAAGATTGAGTCGCAGGGGCGTTAACCCTACAAGGCTTTTCAACACGCGCATTCAAAGGACACAAAGATCTGGCAGACCTTGACAGGGAATCAACTTTGTGCGGGGTAGGAGTCGATTCATAATCCGTATGTGAACCAGATTCATAGTCCGAATGTGAACCATATTCATCATACGAATCTGAACCAGATTCGTAATCCAAATATGAACTAGATTCATAATCCGAAGGTGAACCAGATTCATAATCCGAATGTGAACCAGATTCATCATCCGAATGTGAATCTGATTCATAATTCGAATGTGAACCAGATTTAGGACTAAGCCCAGGGAGACATCGAGTGGGCTCAGGGTAGGTTTCATGAGCCAAAAGAGATAATGAGCCACTGGGGTATTCAGATTCGACATGGTACGTGAAAGACTCAAAGTCATAACGATCATTGACCTGCGAGTTGTCATAGGGAACAATAGGCTCAGGTCGGGTTGCTAACTGAAATGGTTCAAGGGAAACGAGAATTGCATACACGAACTGTTCTCTTAACAACCTCCATTTGACATCCTTTTCAGGGAACTCAAAACAATAATGAACGAATCTGATAGAGAACTCATCTAAAGATTCCTGAGGTTCCATTCTGATGTCATTCATCTTTAGTAAAACGTTATGAAAATCATACCTGTGAAAAGCTTGTTGTAATTCACTGGCGAGTTGTTCAAATGAATGGATGGAAGATTCCGGCAAAGTGCAGCACCATTGCTTAGCACGACCTTCGAGGGTGAGGAAGAAAAGAAAACAAAACAAACCCTCATTGTCAATTTCATAGCACTCACCAAAGTCACAAAAATCTGAACAGTGTTGGGTTATGGACACCCCATTTTCACCATCAAATTTTAATTGGGACAAGTGATACATAAGTTCATCAGAGATGTAGTATCCAGGCTCATAAAACACGGACAAACATCTCGGGAGAATGATTTGGGAACGAGCCATTACAGATATGAGATTTACTGCAGGCTCTAAGGGCTCATCTTTTCATCTGGCCCCCCCTTCTTGTTAAACATATGGTCGGAAGCTCAGCCCTCCTTCTAGCGCCAAATCTGTTGACGGGAAAATTTGTCTGGCCAATAGTAGGGGATCTCCCGGTAGAAAGTCCCAATTAGACCTTAAACCGTTTGGAGTAGGGATCCCGTCCGGGGTGTGGGTCCGGCTACCACTTAAGACAACTTCCCTTCTAGTCTCAAAAGAACCTGATTGAATCTGCGGGCACACACTTATTCATAGGATACAAAATACATGATTGATGCATTGAACATGTCCACAACACTATGCGTAGCAAGAGAATAAATAAAACATATACGCTCGAAGAGATGCAGTTAACGGCACGTCTTTGGGGTTATGCTTGCAAGGTATCTGACCACAGAAGAAATAATTCTTAATGGCAAGATTCCTCTTTACTTCCTGAAAGATAAAATGAAATGCTAATAGACAAAGGTATTAACATCCATTTAGAAAGAGATAAAAAATGAACATCATTAACACAAGCATAGATAAACATGATGCATAAATGATGTTATTGAAAATGCAGTTTCATTAATCATAGGATGTTCTGAAACTGTTCAAGAAATACACACAGTACTGTCACAGCAAAACACATCATCCAACAAAGGGGTTTTAACAAGTATTCGTATTCATATGCCTAAGAATATGATCTTTCAATATAATGCAATGTAGCTCTTGAGTCTCCAAAAATAAAAAGCCCCAGGTATAAGCTCCTGAAGGAGTATTTATAACACAAAACCTGCCCCTTGGGCATCCTTAACCTTTCATCTTCCTGACCGTTGGGCTTCCTTGCGACCCAATCCTTTTACGACCTGCGACCTGAGCTGTTGTTGCGACCTGCGACCTGAGTTGTTGTTGCGACCGAGTCGCGGGGTCGCGGGTTGTAAGAAAATGAGATAATGCGACCTCACGACCTTGCGACTAGGTCGCTGGGTCGCGAGGTCGCAAAGGTGTAAAAACCGAAGAGATGCAACCTTGCGACCTTGCGACTAGGTCACTGGGTCGCAGGGTCGCAAAATAGAGGAACACTGAAGGGGTGCGACCTTGTGACTAGGTTGCTGGGTCACGGGGTCGCAAAAGGTGGAAAACTGAAGAAGTGCGACCTTGCGACCTTGCAACTAGGTCGCTGGGTCGCAGGGTTGCAAAAGGGAGAAAAAATGTAGGAATGCGACCTTGCGACCTTGCGACTAGGTCGCTGGGTTGCAGGGTTGCAAAAGGAGGCAAAACCGAGGATATCCGACCTTGCGACCTTGCGACTAGGTCGATGGGTCGCGGGGTCGCAAAACGGAGGAACACTGACGAAATGCGACCTTCCGACCTTGCGACTAGGTCGCTGGGTCGCTGGGTCGCGTTGTCAGATTTTTAACACAGAGTGTGACTATGCGACCCTAGACTTACGATCATCCCTTCTGCATTTCTCTTTCAGCGATCTCATAACCTTGTTCTCCGGAGGCCAGCCTTAGCCTTCGCCATGGTGAGGCAGTAACTTCTATCTGCCGGTGATGTTGATCATCCACATAGCACAAGGTTTTGAAGTTGATTTGGAACACAGCTTCGCATCCCCTGGAGAAAGCTAGCAGTTTTCTTAATTTGAATGGGCATTACTGTTTCCTTGTATTACCTGCAAGACAACAGAGCAGATCAACATATTCTCATATAACTTGTAGATAAGCGAATTAAATCAGCCATGTGTAACCTGTTAAATCAGCCTTACTTATACAAATATTTATGCATGTTGAGGAAGTAAATGAATATATAAACGTAGATGCATAAAAGGTATATTGGCACATAAAACCAAGAGATTTTAAAGATCAGCTTGGACCCCTGTATAGTCCTATTCTGAAGGCAGTATATGAACGATCGGGCATATCTACAATTTATTCCTCTACTGTCACAAAAGAATGCCTGAAGGCACATATAGCACATATAGTTGTAATGGAGACAACTGAAGCTCGGGAGCTCCCATGCATTGCTATGTGCTGAACCAGGCTATGATGCATGACCCCCCCCAAAGTGTTTCAGGGCTGCGATAGGCCTCGCCATAGCTAATTGATGTCATCCCTTGCTTTCATCAGATGGGCATCAATTCACCGGTTTATCTGATTTCTTTCACAATGAGGTGATCAAGATGCATTGTTCTTCATATGTAGGGATGCTAGGTTTGCTGCCAAACACCCTGTGATGTAGTTATTTCACCCAACCTTGAATCATACGCAGGTTCTGAAACAAAGAATTATAACCTTTTATACGCAGACATTCTCTGCCATGTGATGTGCTCCCATGCCTCATGATATGCTATCCTTCGGTGGCCAGTAAAGAGCATGATCTGTTGGGGAGGGCATTGTGTCAATGTACTGTACTAAACCTTCTTTCACCTCCCAGGATGATCGACTATCAGGATGCTCATTACGTTCCAATGCAGATGACTCCAGCTTGCAACTAGTGACCGTCTGCATCAAGGCGTTGGAATTACTGGTCGAAATACTTTGAATTTAGGGGGCGTGTAGATTGAAATCAGCGTAACATATTGCAGAGGGAAAAAATTGACTCAGGTTTTGTTTGTTGTGCTAACACAACCAGCATCAAAGGAATTTGATCTCTTTCCTGCACTAAAAGTTGACCAAGCTGAACGTTATTACTGCATGCCAGACCTGAGTGGCTCAGAAAGGCATCAGCTCCTTGCATGTCGGGCTTTACTCCTAATGCAGAGTGAACGGTTCCTGAAAAACAGTATGTCAGCGATCTCATCGATTAGAAACCTCTGTTTTGGGTATAGCAGCGTAATTGAGTTCATGCATGGCAGCATGCATGGGAAACTTTTGCGGCATGCAAAAGATGGACTCGTTTTGTCCAGCTCGCCGTGGACGCATGGAAGATTACTATGGCATGATTTTAAAACTCTGCGTTTCGTTATACCACGCTGGCTGCCACTGTAGGTTGGTTATGACCTTGTGTTGAACGTAGGTTTTCCCGTTGCGCATATACGTCCGCTCCAGCGTTTACTGTAGTTCGCAATGAAAGGTTTCAGTTTGAAAGTTAACCGACGCTCCATGCAATGTGGACATTGATCATTGGACTCCATTTTTAAATGCCTTTTGACCCATGTTTTATTACCGCATCATCGTCCATTTCTGAGGTCTTGATAGTCCTACATTACTTTTGATCACACTGGCTCGATAATTATTATATCGTGGTCGTCGTAGGTCTTGCATAGGATTCTGTTTCACGTTCAACGCAGCTTTGACTGCTTATATATTCCTTTCGGATTGCAACCTCAACATGAAAACATTAGAGCCAATCAAAATAATTTACGCCCCATGCAACGTGGAAATTGATTGTTGGACTCCATGTTTAAATGCCTTTTGACCCATGCTTTATTACCGCATCATATTTCAAACGTAAGGTTGACCGCCCACGTGGATTAAAACTTGTAGCATCAAAATGTGTGCGCCCATTTATAATTATCCTATGGTTTTGAAACCATATATATTTATCCTTTTCGCGCCTGAATCATAACGTTGGACCGCTTATTTTATATGTTTTGGAAACTTCATTTTTTTTGCGTTTTGGTATTTATATATACAACATTACCTTGCACCCTTCATAATGTTATGATTGAGTTTTTTCTAAGGTCACTTATGGTTTTAAAACCATGTGCTTCCAAGCCTAGTTTTAATTTGATCATTAACTTTTCCTCATAATACGAAAGCTTCTCATTTTGAAAGATCTAGGGTTGAAATATACTTCTCAAGCCACATTAATGCCTCTTTTGATATGAATCCTTTCTATCTCATGGTTCTGGAGGCTCCCTTTGCATATGCATCAATGTGCCTAGCTACAAGATGTGTATGTATTTAAACATGACCTTTTAGGTTGAATCTGAAATTCTTCATCTCATATGGTCACACATAGCCAAACTTTATGGATATAAAAGGGCAAAGGAGACTAGGGTTTTAAGGCCATTTCATTGCTCCACATTGTACTCCTTGTAGCGTAATCGATTCTACACTATGTAGCTTAGGATCCATAAATGTTGCTTCCAAATTGTGCGCTCACATATTCGAAACCCTGTCGTTGGCTTGCCACAGAAACACGTATGCTTTCGCGCTACTGCCTGGTACTAGCACGCCTTGAATGAAATTTTCATTTCGTAGGGAAACCTTCTGAGTCTACTTCATTCATCAGGCTATAATTCAGGCTCATCGAAGTGGGGAAATATGTTTCTTTGTGTGCGCCCATCGACATTGAGAAGTTATGATGCAGGATCTCGACATTTCCAATGGAGCACTTTTAAGCATCTGGTGTGCACTAGTGAGGAAAGCTTTTGCATTAGTGACATAGAAGGTTCCCTCCGATCAAACATGCATCACACTATTCTCCTTTTAACGGTAATGGTTGCTTGCTCCTCCTCCTCCCCTGTTCCACAACTTGGCTTTGTCGTCGAGCTCAAATTTATTGCCCTCGATGTCATGACAAGATTGAGGAGTTTGTCACCCGTAGGGTCGACCTGCGTGGAATATTACAACATCATAATTACTCTTCAATAGTGATGGTCACAGATAACACATATGAGACTAACAAACTTAAAATACGTATTCAATCAACATGTTTAATGACCCACGGTGAGAGGGCCTTTAATCGTCAATACACGAAAGGTTCCCATTCAAATGTATGTATGGCAATCTCATTACATATGGCGCGATTGTGGTAAGAATGTTCGAGCGTATGCTGGATGATCCTTCCCACATATGGCATGATTGCAACAACGACACCTGATCACGATGACGAGACAACTCATGAGGGGTTGGGGATAGGTCGGTGGGATGTCACTGATTGCAGGGTCGGTGAAAGACCTTGACAACTAAGCGAGCATAGGGGGACCCAAAATTTTAAATATACCCAAAATTTTGGGTGGTGTTGTAGCGGCTACAACAGGTAGCTATTTTTATTCTGAAATCGTTGGAGGTGCATCATCTCTGACAACTATATTTGTATCAATGACTTCAACTACATCAACTATCTCAATTGTCTCTATCACTAGATCCAATTTGGCTTTCTTCTTATACATAAGCTTGAACTTAGTATCAGAAGTGGTTTCTGCAGAATAAGATCCTTCTTCTCTTTCCCTCTTTGAATTTTTGTCCTATGGTGCTGGAGTAAGTAGGATGGAACTAGTATCAACCTTCTTCTCCATATCTTGCAAAATATTTTCCAACCACTTTGATTGGTTGGAATACTTCTGAACCTTAGGCTTTGACTCATGAATGAAAGGGGTCAATTTGAATTTGATTCTTAACTTACTTATGACACCCAAGGGGTAATATTGCCATTTCAAACTGCTACTGAACTTGAAATCTTGTAAATATTTTTCCGCTTGCTGACCAACATTGCTACTATTGCAAATAAAAGGCCCTAACTGGTTCTTGATCTTGAATTTAGTCTTTTTCTTAGCTAAAAGGAAATTGACTTCATCCGAATTTAAGATTTTTCTGATGTATTCCAAAGAAAATAACCTCATTAGGAGTTATTTGGGAAGTTTGTATGGAGTTAGTTGCCTTCCATACACTCTAATTTTTGTATGATTCTAGTATAAATACCAGTCTTATGTTCTGTTGTGCTCTCACAACTGTAAAACCTTTTTGATCTCTTCACTGACTCTAGGTTGAATGCTACTGCTTACCATATTAACAAATGGATAAACAAATGAATCAATGAAGTCTTTATAGCTAAATTCAGTGGAATACTTTCTTATTAGGGATTTCAAAAAGACAACTGATTGGGGATTACCCTCAGTGTCCAGTTTTTGGAGGTTAACTGCAAACCTTTCTGATTGGAAATATACAAACATGTGGAGCAAAACTGAGGAATATTTAAATACTCATTCTTCTAGAAATTTAACCAGTTGATCTTGGATTTCATCTGATAGGTATTGGGAAAATTTGAAGGCTAAAGTCGGAGGTTGACTTGGGAAAAATATGGATAGGAAACCAAGGATACATTCATTTACATGCTCATCAGTGAAATACCCTAAAATACACGACAACATTGTAACAATATTTCTGGTTCTCTCTGAAAATATGGAAGCTGAATATGGAGGATTACTTTTGGGGGTTTCTATTGATGGAGGAAGGAAATTCTAGAATATTTGAAATATCTCAGGAAAATATAGCTTCAAGTATAGTTTAGTAAGGATTTCAATATATAATGGCACTTCATCAGGTTTTGGATGAAACTCTAGCATCTTCTTAATGGATTGAGTAGTAATTGTGAATAGGATTTCTTGGTTTGAGGTAAATAAAACTCTTTCATTGGTAAAATAGTTGATCTAGCAGAGTCTAATGAGTTATGGAAATTGAAAGGTCTATGGGAATATGTATTTAGGTAGGGTTGAATCCCACAGATGGATATCATCTGCTTGGTCAATTAATTTATCATGGCTCCAACAATGGAGCTCCAAAAGGTTGAAATCAGTGACAATATCATTGATTTTGAAGTCTTTATCAGCCACAGGGGTGTGGTAAACATCTAATACATGTGGTTGCAGAGGGTTTATGGATATAATACTCTAGGAGGCCATCAATTCATTTAATTTATCGATTATTATTTAATAATTTTACTTGGTGGTGTTGGGCACTTAGGATTACTTGGAAAATAGTTGAATTAGGTCTGCAAAAGGTTGAGGCGGCAGCAGGCTTTAATTATGGTCTACAAAGGCTTTTGGTTTCTTTTTGAAAATAAACAGCAATGGTAAATTAACTGTTTTAACCAGGGTTTTATTACTTTCAACTTTGGTTTATTGCAATGGTGCGGGGTTGAATTGTTTTAAACATCAATGGTTATATCACATAACATAGCCGTGAAGAATGGTTTGGCGGTTTTGGGACTAGGGGTATGATAGAATATGGGAGTGTCACGTGGCAAGGGGAGGGGGTTGTGAAACCACCCATTTCACAGCTCCCCATTGGTTTTAAACATTGGACATGCGGGGGTGTGAAAAGTCTCGGGAGTGGTTAGATCTGGGTGGCGCCAATAAGACGGTTGACGGGTGGTAGGATCAGTTGTGAGCTTTGAAGCAATGGGGTCGGGTAAATTACTTAGGCAGAGGGTTAAATGTAAGGTGTGTCGTGGATTAATATGCGATGGGTTGGGGAATATATATGTGGGATTTTATAATGATAGCAAGGAGTTAATGTAATATAAAACTATAGGTTAAAATTATATAAAGGGCATTGGAAAATATGATGGTGCGATGTTAGAAACACACTAGGAATAGGTTTTAAAATGATATCAGGGAGGGGTTTTTTAAGTGGGGCTTGATAAATTTCAAGCATTTAAAACTATGTAAAAAGTGGGTTTTTCATGTTTTATTGAAATAATGCGGAGTTAGTAAAAGGAAAGTGAATTTTCAAAGGGAAATGGGATTTTAACTAGGGAAAGGGGTTTTTGGAAGGAAAAAGGGTTAGAATAAGGGGAAAGGGATTTTTTGACAAGGGGAAAAGACTTTCAAGGGTGGAAATAGGATTTTTATAAAGGGGAATGTGTTTAGAAGGATATTAGTGATAAAGATAAACCATTTGATGCTTTCCATGACTTGTAAAAAGTATTCTACCTACCCTTTATTTACCCTAACACTTTTTACTTCCTTTATTTTGAGCTTGTTGGCCCTTTTATTTTCTTTTGATAATAAAAATAACCTATTTCTAACCTTATATCTTCTAATGGCTCAGATTAAACTTATGAGCTCATTTTTATTCTCTACCTAACTACTTATCTGCCAAGATTGAATGCAGGTTTGGTCACATATTTATTCACTAACTATCATGACATGAAAATTAAAGGCATGAATGTATCAAGATTAAACTGTATGATCATCATGAATTGTGGAATTTTGAACAAGTTGCACACAATTTTATTTGAAAAAGTAAATTAAGAGTAGTGGAATTTGAATGTGCAACACTTTCAGGATATATTTTTTGTTTTTTTTGTGGGGTTCATATTTTATATCCTTTTTTAATCTTCTTTTCTTTTGTTCCTTTTATTTTCCTTTTAGGACATACCCTCTTTTCATTATTTAATATGGGAAAACATTTTCAGAAAGTAATGGTATGTACAATATTACAAGAATTAACATAGTCGATTTCAAATTATGATCCCAATTATTATAGAACCTAACAATGGCTCCACTTGGGGATGGCATCTCCTAGTGAGATGTCAAAAACCTTTTGATCAGTGGCCTTGGAATTTGGACTTTGATTGCCTTGGAAATGATTTCTATGATCTCCTTTATTCAAACATATTCTTTTAAATATTAGGGCCTTCAATTTGGGCTTCAACTTTAGAATACAATCATCCAATCCAATCTAAACTTTTGCTATGGTATTTACAATGAGAAGAGTAAACAAAGTAAAATGAACTACTAGTTAATCTGGTGAAAAATAGTGCTTTAGCATTCTATCGTTGACTGGTCCACCTGGTATATCTGTTCTATCTAACTCTTTCAAGAAAAGTGCATCGTTTCTTCTATAACCATAAATGATGTATGGGCCCTTCCAAAGAAAATAAAATTTCCCACGTTTTCTTTTTTCTTCTCTTCTGGAATCCCATTTGAGTACTTGATTACCTATGGAAATATCATATTTTTTAGTTTTCTTATCAAAAATGTTCTTGATTTTGTCTTGGATTGCTTGAGATTTGACATAAACTTCTTCCTTGGTTTGCTGCAAATGAATTGTATTATTTATCCTCATTTGGATATCATTTGGTTCTACTTGTAGCTCTTGAATCATTTTCATCACTGGCACTCCTTTTGAAGATGGAAAAAGAACATCCATCCCATATACCGATTTATAGGGAGATGTACCAATAAATTTCTTTGTAGTTAGTCTGTCTGCCCATAAGGCATTAACTAAATTTTTATTCCAGGTTTTCTTCTTATCTTCTAACAACATTTTGATAATGTTGACTAAGATTTTATTTGAGGATTCTGCTAGTCCATTACCTTGAGGGTAATAGTTAGTGGAATGGCCAAGGGTGATATGGTAGTTGTTACAAAAGTTAATAATTTTCTTGAATTTGAAGGCAGGTGCATTATTAGTAATGAGATTTTGTGGGCATCCGAATCTAAAAAGGATGTTGTTCTTAAGAAATGATATAATGACAGATCCTATGGCTTGTCTAGAAGGGATGGCTTCTATCCACTTGGTAAAGTATTCAATGGCTGTCAAAATCCATTTATGCTGGGTAGAGGAGGGGGTGAAATTCACCATTGAAGTCTAAACCCTATTTTTGAAATGGCATATCAGTTGAGATAGGTTTGAGGGGTAATGGTAAGAGTTTCTTCTTCCCTTAAAATATCCAACATTTGTGACAAGAGGTTACATACTTTATAGCATCTGAAAAAGAGTGGGCCAGTAAAAACTTGCCCTCAAAATTGTATCAACAGTTTTTTTCCAGTAAAGGTTTCCTCCATAATCCCCTGCATGAATTTATCAAATTTATATTTTAATAAACAGTTTAATAGAATTCCACCATGATATTTCCAAAATGAAACATTATCTAAAATACAATATTTCATTGCTTTCATTTTCAAGAATCTGCTTTTAGTTCTAGATAAACTAGGAGGAGATTGTAAGTTTAGTAAAACAAATATAATGTCTGCATACCAGGGTGAATCTATAAAAGCTTCACTAATTTTTTGAGTCGCCATCTCTTCATGATCATCTAGTTGAGAAATAAAATTTATGTCTAAGGCCTAATGTCTAAGGCCTAATAGTTCGATTCAACCATGATTTTGGCTAAACCTTGGCCTTTGATCAATATTGTAGGCTTGCTTTCAATGTTATATTATAATATAGTGGAAATCCATTTCCCTCTCATTCCATCAGGCCCATTCTGAGTTAGAATGTCCTTTACAACTAAGTTTGGAACATATGAAATTATGTGAGAGTATAGAATGTATACTCTGAAATATTTTATGGCTTTCACTGAAGCAAGTGATTGTTTTTCCATGATATTATACTTTAGTGTTTCATCTCTCAAGTATTTACTAAAAAAGAAATGGGTTGATCATAACACACATCATTATTTTGCAACAAGACTACTACAATGGTGTGTTCTAAAGGAAACGAAAAAATTATGAAATATTTTTGAAATTAGAACTTATGAGGAGAAGTGGTTTAGTAAGTGCTTCTTTGACTGCTTCAAAAGATTTTTTATCCTGTACTGTCCACTTAAGTATTGAATCTTTTTTCAACATGTTATTCAAATTTCTAAGTAGTTCTTCTAAGTTAGAGATGAATCTTCTAAAAAAAATTATTTTGCCTAGAAAATATTGTAATTTTTAATGTTCCTAGGATGACTGATATTCAGGATTGCTTCTATTCTAGTTGGATGAATTCTAATTCCCTCTTTTGAAATAATGTGTCCTAGGATTTTTCCTTCTTCTAATCCAAAAAAGTGTCTTTTGGGATTCAAGGATATGTAAAACTTTATGAATTTTATGAATGTCCTCTTCTCAAATGATCTAGATGTTCATTACTCTGTTTCATCTTTTGTGATATCATCTAGATAAACTGACTCTGAAGTCATGGTTCCTTAGAAAATGCTATGTCCATAGCTCCTTAGAATGTGGTTGTGGTATTCCTTGATCCAAAGGGCATTTTCGGTATGAAATTTCCCGAGGAGTGGTAAATGCGGTTTTTCTTGATCTTCAAGTTGGACTAGGATTTTGGTCATATCATAAAATCATCAAGTAATGAGGTATAGTTTACGTTGTATAATGTGGTCCATTTTAGGGGTAGATAGTTATATTTTCTGTGATACTTTGTTTAAGTTTAGAAATAAACACGGTACGATTTCTCTATTTTCTTTCTAGTGGGGAATAAATTTGGTTAATCGAGAATATCTAATGGGTGCTATGATCGAGCCTCTCATACATCCTTTGAACTTCTTTTTCTATCAATGGCATGAAATGGTTAATTATGCAACTTTTGTTTTAAAGGGCTTTTTATTTTCTTTGATTGGTATCTTATGTTGTATAATGCGGTGTCTTATGCTTGAGGTCTTCATAACTCCAAGCAAAGAGATCTTGCAGAATTATTTAAACAAACTAATATGTACTTTAACTTTTCTTCACGGGTAATGCTTGGGATATCTTGACAAACTTGGGATTTTATTCAACCTGTATTCATTCTTCTATCTGACCTCGGGGCTCATTTTGGGTTTGCAGCCATCATTGGAATCAAAGAAGATCTTCTATTAGGGCTAATCCCTTATGAAAAATTTTATCTTTAAGGTTTAAAACCACGATTAATCATTAATTAATTCTTCAATTTCTACTCTTTCTAATTTGTCTGTTTCTATGAGAATCTAATTGGTTCTATTTTATTTACAACATTTACATCAACTCGTTATTCATGGAATAATCTGTTGTACAATCGGTGTCTATAGTACATTGGAAATTATCCTTAAAATTCATAAATCATAAATTTGTGAGTCTTGTGAAAAAGATTTAATGACACTTCAAATTATTCGTCACTGGTTGACCTATATACACGATAACGTGATAGCGATTTGGCTAAAAAGGTAATGTTGCACTTATTGCTGGTAAAGTGGCCAAACTGTATTGCACGTAATACTTTCTTGAATAATAACAAAGTTAGTTTCAAGAAACAATTTATCAAGTCTATAATGGTTTCTCTGTGTTGGCTAAGTCTGGATTATTCTTTAAGATATACTCACTGATTTTTATGATAATTTGTTTGACTCCCATGACAAAAATATTTCGACTCCAGTTTTCTTACAATTTTAGGTCCCCTTGCTAATGTTATATTCACAGGTTATTAGTGTTATGGGCAATGTTACCCTAAGGTCTTGGGTTGATAAATCTTCACATATATGAGGCCATGTCATCACAAGAAGGACTCAATTAACCAAATTCTATGCTTTAAAATAGGGAATAAGGAATGCAGATCTTCTGTTTATTCTTCGATTTATTAGTATATCACAGGGTTCAAACCCACCAACTCCTTGTGATTTGGAGCACTGCAAAAACAACAAATAAGAAGCATAAACCTATTTTATGCACAACATATATATGTTCTACAGATGTGTAAAAAACATACATAATATCATAGTAATAAAAACTATTGAACTATTTAGATCATTAAGCATGTATGAGATATATATGACACGTAAACATTAGGAAAAAGATGGCACTTCTTTTAATTTATAACATGTAAAATAAGTAAATAGTGCGGGGATCACCTAAAATCTACCATGACCTTGAAAACCATCCTCTAGATCCATCCATGCCTAGCCTCAAAAACTACATCCAAGAATAGTGCACAATGGATGTCATGTAGTATGAGGATTTAACATCTCAAGGGAATAAGGGTTTTACGAAAATCTAAAGTGTAAGAGGTATAGACGAAATATCAGACTTTGACAAGGCTGTAATAGGGTATAATATCTATAATTCTCTCCTCATCCCGCAGGCCATTCCCTTCGAAGAGTATTTATACCTCCTCAAATTAGTTTAGTTGGGGAAAAAGTTAGGCCACGGGTTGGGGTAGTTAAGTTACGGGGAAAAATCGTAAACCTCGCCTCAAAAATAGGGAAATTATATGTTTTTATATTTTAAATATGTTGTACGCGGGTTTTTATTTGTGGAACCATGTTATACGTGGAAAATTTTGGGCGATTCGCGTGGGTTTCGGGGAATCTTGTTTTTAGAAGTAGCAATGAGAAGTATGAATGGAAGGGTTGCCCAAGGCCAATGCATAAGTCATCAAGTATATAATGGTGATAAATGATGCTATAACCTTTGCCCTAATATGAGGTCAAAAGGGTACATGTTGGCCGAAATATGACTGGTGCATAGAAAGAACCTTGTGAGGACTAGAGAGGACTTCACGAGATTTGACTGTAAAAAAACTGGGTAAATAGAAATAAAAAAGAGCTCATATGCAGGAGGTAATACCCCATTAATAGTGAGAAGAAAATTATGCATGAAGTATGGAGTGGATCATGTATATAGTATAGCTAGTATGAAAACTACATAGTGAATCATACGAACAGGAAGTATAAGTCAAAATCATGTCTAAAATACCTCACATGTATCTAATGACCAGCCACAACTAAATATCCAAGTGTAAATCATAAGTGGTGGAAAAAATGGTACAATAGGCAACTCGGGGGCCAACATATCAGATGTTCTGTTAGCAAGCGCAACATATAAGGGTGGATGGTGCCACGGAAGAAAGGTGGAGCTATCGAGGTGAACCAAAACATGATGATGCAAACACAGGGGTCTTCAGATGCCATGGCACAATTCTACACAATGGGAATAAATGAGATGAGGTTTAACACGTGAGAAATCATTTGATTACTGATCATTGATGTATACCATTAAAAAATGTGAGACAACCCACGATAATGATAATGTGTCAAGGTGCTAATACAATCTGTAAGTGTGAATGAATGAGTTGAAGTGCGAAGACTTGAAATAATATATCAATCATTGAGCCAACAGTGTTATTCTCACTATCGATAGTGAAGAGTTTGCCACGGATAGTGTAAACCCTAAGGTATTGAAAAAGGACTCTAGACCTTGCTCCCGGAAGAAATGGAGTTTGATCTGTGGGAAAATATCTATTGGAAGGAAGGTATTAAGGCATCACATCAGTCTAAGTGGGAGTGTAGCCTAGTAAACCAAAGAATTTAGAAAGGACTCGGATGACTTAAAGTGAAGTAACCAGCATAAAGTATATGTTTACGGCATGCAAAGATGAAGCTAGCACATGGAAAAAACCCTGCACCAACCAATAGTGATGCTCACAAAGAAGCTGAATATCCACAGGTAAGGGAAAATGGAAATCAAGGTACTACATGAATCCCGAGGTGTGGTAATGTATTAACAGAGTCGAACACAAGGAAACCACTCGGTTAAAGACCCATGATGTTGATCAAATGCGAGCACAAGGTCACCTATCAATTGTGTAAATAGGACTGAGGTGCGACTCTAGGTTTACTCTCGGGCAATATGTTGTAGTTGATAAAGAGCAAACATACCAGCAAAAGTGGTGGAGACCTTCTCAAAATAGCACGATGAGAACCCGGATAAGTGTGGAGGTAAGACAAAGATCTTGACAAGACTAGGAAGGTCGAATGAAAAATGAGTCAAGAGACACCACGGAAAGGCCAACTGGGTGAAATTCCCTTGAACAAAAGCATGACTCATGTTGACTATGGTAGCAAATGATAACTTTGTATAAGTTTCTCATGTAGGAGGCATAAACAAACCCTTCATATGATTGGAAGAGATAACCAGCCGAGGGGGGTATAGACTCAAAAATAGGACATTCTAGCTTCTCCTAATTCAAAAATTAAAACCATCCCAAATGGAGAAAAGACTTAGATTTTTTGTGCTTTGTGCAAGGGGTGACACACCTAACTGCCCTTAGCGCCATCAAGTATGGAAATAATATCCTATTCATTTCTTTTTAAAATATATAATTTTTTTTTCCTTTTCATATTGTAAGCACAGAAAAAAAGAATAAAAGAGAATTCCTATAGTACAATGGATAGAATGAGTGTCACGAAATAGATGCTCTAGTTCTTAGGATGAAGACATTCTATGTCAATGCAAAGAAATCACAGAAGAAAATGATGATGAAACTCAAGGAATGTTCCATCCATGGGTAAGGTGTCAAGTCGCAAAAGATAAGTGGTTGCTGCTTCTTTTATGAAAATACATGGTCAAAAGGGGCTTAAACGCAAGTCCCAGAAATGAGTCGACTAAAGGCGGTAAAAAAGTAGTCAATATGCAATGCAATAATACAACTCAACAACACATGGGAGCCTGGGGTAAATGGCCAAAATAAATATGAGAAGAAGAAGAAAAATGAATGTTAACGCATAATCCATAGCGAGGAATAAAAGGAACTCGAGGCTTTTCCTGGGGTTGCGGCACATGGAGGTGACAAATGCTAGCGACGAACTAGCTAGAAGCCCATGTAAGGGATGTCTCTACCCACAAGTCATGGATAAAATCGATGAATGGAATAGGTTAAATACTTATGACATGATGGGATTGACCCTATGGAAAGTAATGGAGATAGAGGGAGGCTAGTATGAAAAAAATGCAACAAAAAGTGAATTCCTAACCTATGGATTCAAAAAGTCTAATACTGTAGCAGCGGAGTTGGCGGTCATGGGTGCGAAGAAAAACTAGGAATACCTCCAAATTCAACATAATGTACTGAAAATTACTTAACACTTACGAGCCAAGGTTAAACAACCTTTTAATCAATTAAAAAATAAAAACTAATGAAATGTGTGAGAAAGTTTTTCAAATTATGGGCATAAATAAACATTTTGACTCACCTTTTGATCATTTGTGCATTCTTCCGAAGTGGAAAAAGGGCCATTTTCTTAGTTAAAGACCCTATTCTTGAATACGAACGTCGATACCAAATCACTACGAATCGTTCAGATAGCTGTAGGAACATACTGTTGTCAATTTCAATTTATGTTTTAAGTAAATTTATAAAATTTTGACCGGAAGAAAACAGATTTTGCTGAAACCCTCTATGTGTCTGTGATTTTCTATGCAAAACTTGCATATACACATGTACGTGTAAAAAAGCGAGGTCGCGTGTGCATGAAGTGAAAAAAAAAATTGCATCTATTAATCGATGATGCATCTGTCAAGGATGTTGATCATTTGGATAGAGCATGAGCATAGTGCCATTGATAATGAAGTGATGCAAGACCAATAGTCCTTAGATAATCTTGATTACTTGGTTGCTCAAATTATTTAAAATTAGGAATATGAAAATAAATTCTTGTTTGCTTCGAGATGTTGGTGGAAATTCTTGGGAACCGGAAGAAGATTGTTTTATGATTGATTAGATGCCACTACAAATAGAGGTGGAAGGTATATACTTTGTTGTAGACTCTGAAGGGGGACCCGATGGATTTCTCGGCAAGCTGGTGGAGGAGCTTAGTAACAGGGAATTATGTCCAAATCTGTTAAATATAGATGATGCAAAGAGTCAAATGAGATTGCCATCAAATATATGAAGGATTATTACATGAAAACCCTTATGTTTACCGTTGGTAAAGTGGCGGATCAAATTCTCTACACATGGGGCTGCGCACACATACGGTATGTGATCAGAATGTGATACATATTTATAAATTGATGCATAGCCTTGTAATCAGTACGAAAAAACAATTAAACTACTGTCACGAAGGAATTCAAAGCTAAACATTTTTTGAATCGGCCGACGTTCCTCTTCAAAGAGGGTCCCAAGACTTTGTCCCAACGTCACCTCTATAATACGGTATCCCTAGAGATCCAAGAATAGCTTGATGATGGGAGAGAAAATCTAATGAAAGGGTTTGGAGGAATTGAAGTTCCGCGGGCTTTGAGATATCAGGTTTATTCCCGTTAATTGAGAAGAAAAATTCATTTAGTGAGAGACTATCCCTATGTTGGGATGGGGTGCAGGCGGACCCTCATCTAGTCCTTCCTGAGCGAGCATGGGGTGCAATCGATGAATTGCATTTTTATTTTTTGTTACTATGATTTTTTTTTTCCAACTTATGTAGAGAAGGTAATTTTTTTTTTTTTGATGGGGGACAATATGACTTACAAAGATTTTAATGATCATGATGGAGACATGGAATTTGGTTGGGCCGGAGGGATAGCCAAGGCATAGTGACGCAGGGTGAAGGCAGATGTTGAAGACCCAGTGAAGGACCCTTCATGAAGTACAAAGAAACTTGAAGTTTAACACAAGTACCTATGGCTTCTATGAGTGACCTAGAGCTATCCAAAGGTTGTTGGTAAGTGCCACAAAATTTGGATGTGATTATTCGCTGTTAACCCATTGCCATTATTTTCTGTAAAACACAAATGGGACGGGGACCTTAGATTTGATCGGATAGTGTAATATTTTTGATGATAGACATCATCGGGCATAGAATCCCAATTTTCTAGGATTGTGATGGTCCCGGATTTGTATATTTTAAACACTATGATATATATGTGTGTGTGTGTGTGTGTGTGTGTGTGTGTGTGTGTGTGTGTGTGTAGATATATACACATACAACAATTAGTATGATGTGATGTCCCAAATATGTAATCTTGAATGATGTTTTTGATATTTCTTCCAAGTAATGAATGATCAATATGCCAATCAAGTGTATAATTATCTAATGAGTACATACAACCAAATTTATCAAATTGAGGAATTTGAATGAATGTAATAAATCGAAATGAATGTTGTAACAAGCTGCCCTAAAAAAAAAATCTGATGCAAAAAATGGGTCTACTGACATGATGGGTGTTGTTTAATTGTGAAAATACGATTTGTGAATCCAAGTAAACCACTAATGAATCAACACCAAAATATATTTCTTGGGAAGTAGGTTGACCCTTTTATGCTCTCCTACATTTTCAAAAGCAAGGCCAATGGGACACCTGTTGAAACTAGTGAAGTGGATGGATAGTGGATTACCAAGGCTGAAGCCAAGTTCTAGGAGTATGTCTACTACCAGAACCATAAACAAAACCAAAATTACTCATAAAACTCGACGGTTATTACTCTCCTCTAAAATTATCATTTTCATACGATACTACACATAACAAAGTAGATCAATACTGTCAAAAAACCACACCAAACTATTTGGAAAACCTGGGATATGTACAAAAGTACAATATATACAACAAAGCAAGTACTGAGCCTAGCCTAAGCATAATACTTTAAATAGAGCCCATTTTAAGGCTACTTTAACCATTCCCATTTAAAGTCAGCAAGGCATAGGTCCTTGGCACCAGGACCTTTTTGATGATAAAGGGGCCTGCCACATGGTTGCAACTTACTTGCCCCAAGGAATCCTTCTCTTGTGATCAACCAAGACAAGGTTACCTTGAGGAGAAAACGCTAGGTTTGGTAGCCTTATAAATATGAGCTTCACATTTTTATGTGCTTCCATTCATCGTAGGCATCCTAGGTGCTACTCATTGAGGTCTTCTGTAGATAAGGAAATTCTTTGAGACTAGAAGTGTCATGAAAGAGGTTCAACAACTAACGAAATGGATTTCATATTCAATAGGAAATATGATTCCAATCTTAAGCTGGTTGAAATAGAATGAACGGTTGCATCTAACCAGTTGGTATGCCCAAAGTGCGAGGATACAACATGATATGCTGTTATGTCTAGCTTTATCAATTATCCGTTTGAAGAATTGTCTTCAAAGATTTTTAATGACAACTTACCCATTGGCTTGAGGATAATAAGGAAGTGAATGTCCTATTTAAACGCAATTTCGAGCCAATTTAGCCATCATGTTGATATAAAAGTGATTGCCATGATGGGTAGAAAATCTCTTTGGAGAATGCCAAAATGAGGAAATGAATTAATTGAAAAGGAACGGGAGTTTAAATCCCGTTATTTCCAAAAGTAGGCATAGCCTCAACCCACTTAGGTAAGTAGTCTATGACCTGACAATGTATACGACCTTTGGCCGAAAGGCGGGTTACAAGTAGTATAATCAATACCCCACTTTGTAAAAGGACCAAATGTGATGATAGGAAAGAATGAAGGTGGATGAGCACACATATTTTGGTGGCATGACAAGGATGACACTATTTGACCGCTTCCAATACGATGTTTTGAAAATCGAAGGCCAAAGTATCACGCAAGATTTTTGGGATGGCAAGCCAGGATAAGCTGACCACCACAAGATCCACTATGGCAGTCATTCAACAACCTTCGCTTCTTCGAGGTTCGCCGTTGCTAAGGATGGAATTGACCCCATGAAAGATATAGTGTCACCCATGATCAAATAACTTTTGGCTAAGTGTAGCGCCAGAAGTTTTCGCCTAAGTATTTTGAAACGCTTCAAGGAAACCCACGTGGTACGGAGATAAACTATCGGATATCCATACCAAGGATCTTGATGAGATGGAAAAAATAACATTCATCGGAAATGAATTATTCATAAACAATCTCTTCTCCACAAGGCAACTTAGAAATCAAATCCACAAATACTAATGATTTCTTGGACTTGGCGAGAAAAAAACTCAAGATCAAATTCATATAAAAATAATCCATCGATTGTGTTTTCCCCAATCACTTTCTACGAGAAAAAATTGAAATGGATTGTTTGCTGTCAAAAAATATGCTTTTCGAAGGAGAATATAATCTACGAACGGCTGAACAACATGAAAAGACTTCCAAAGAAATTTTTTTCTTTATCGTGAAATATAACGAGTTAAGGGACCTACCAAGCCTCGACTATGGTAGTATATAACATGCTCGGAAGAAGAGCATCATGTTCATGAAATAAAACCATACGAATAGTGGATGCCAACGTTGAGATACCAAGAAAGTCACCATAATCGGTGGACAGCTAATCGAACGTTGGTCAGCACCTTTTTCAAAGCATCGAATGAACGTTGAGAAAATTCATCCCAAAATAAGGGAATCTTTCTTTAACAACCTCATAAATCCGTTTGTAATCTTGGCATAATTCTTTGAATCTGTGGGGGGGGGTACTTATCTTTTCCTTCCGGACACAAGTTGACAAATCGAAGATGGGCGGGACAATTGGTATTGCCTCAACCTTGACGAGATCTCATTGAATCCCTTCGTAAGACACGAAGCAGGTCAACAACTAACCGGATGTGACAATGAAAACATTTATTGGGGTTCAACGAGAATCTTATAATAATGACGTTGTTCAAAAAATTGAGCGAAGGTGGGGAGGGATGATCAGAATTTATCACCTTGAAATGAACGCTAAGTCATCAAAATATACCTCGATAATATGTTTGATGTCATGGAAGGCGTAAAACATAGCCCGCTGAAAAATCGGCTCCAACATTTTTTAAGGCTAAAAGGCATTTTTGTAAGCTTGGTACCCAGGAGATAAATAAACGCGGTCTTATGCTGATCTTTAGGATAGATAGTGATTTGATTATATTAAAGAAATAGTCATGAAGGAAAATCTCATTCCCTTTGCTACCTTGATAATCTGATCTATAAATGGTGTGAGTAATTATCACTTAGGACATGCACTTATTTATGTCACAAAAATACGGTAGAAAACTTAAGTTGGTCCTTGTTTCTTATCCATGATAGGATTTGAAAACCACTCGGTTAATGGAGATAGGGTAAATAAAACCTGCAGCAAGCAACTTCTCCACCTCGCTTTCATACGCTGCCTTCCTAGGGTTGACCAGATGAAGCTTTTTCCTGATAGACTTAGCATTTTCATATGTATTGATCTCATGCTAGACAATAGATGGATCTATACCAAGCATTTCCTCATAATACCAAGTAAACACATCGCTAAATTCTTGAAAAATATTGGTATAAGTATGAAATTATTCAGGGGAACATTCGGCTCAAATGAAGATGTTCTCAATAATGTTGGGATCTCTAGAGATGTCCTTGGGAGTAGTAGTAAATAATGATCATGTTCCCTTTAGAAAAATACTGTGATGGTGCTAAAGGGTTCAAGACTGGGTGAATAGGACCGGAAGACAACCTACAAAAGGCTAGGGAGACTTGATTCAAATTCTCGCAAGTTTTGATGAAAAATAGACCGATTTATGAAGATCATAATATGGTCTCCTACTGCAGTCATTGCTTCGAGGATGGCCTCGTTTGTTAGCGCTCAAATCTGCCTCAGGCTGAAGAAGGCGAGGTTCGAGGCAACATCAAACCAACCTTAGCCTCGTAGCTAGCCCTACGAGGACAGGAGAGGGCTCTCTCCGGGTCAAACTCAGTGAAAGATGTCCAATAGGATCTGAGATGACCTAAATGAAACACTGATATTGATTTTAGGCTATTAAATTGATAGAAAGGGGTTTTTAATAAATGATGGGGTTTTTTGCTGGAGAAATGGGAAACAGATTTTGGGTCCGGGGATAAGGTCAGACCTTTGCAGATTTCGAGTTGGGGCGAGGTAGGTGATTGTCTTGATGCTTTTGATTGGATATACGGACAGATCAGACCGACGGGGAGCTGAAGAGGGCAAAGAAGAACTTGGATCCTCTCCAAACAGTCGAAAACATGAAAAATTAAATGAATTCAAAGGCAGAGCACTGTGAACAATGGATTCAACCTCATCTACTCATTCATTTAATTTAAGAAGCATGAGTGAGAAATGACATACATAAAACATGTAGGACTTACAGTAGACAAAGAGAAAACACCATCAAGAACAGAACACCACAAGAATCCCAACAGGTGCTGCAAAACCTCTGATCTTTCCTTAGCCAAAATATGAAAAAATATGTACAATGATGCCAAAAGTTTCCCAAGAGTCCAACCTGTAGAATATCTCAGAAATTACAATATATAGATTTCACAACCTCTTCCCTCACCTCTAGGGGTCGAATTCCACCTTCAGGGATCAGTTTCAACCAAATTCTAATCAAGGAACTAGAATCTAGGCATCTAACAACTTACCTCTAAATGAGTGGAAACTGATTCATTTACATAATTTTCACTTTTTTGAGAGTGAATCTTCTAGAAGAGGTACAAATAAGCCAAATTTACATGCCAACCATAAATTTACATCAAGAAAACTCAAAAATTTCATCCCCAAGCAAAACTGGGTCAAACTGGCCGAATTCCTGAGCTGGAAGGTGAAAAATCAGCTAAAAATCTCTATGGGTAGCGCGCCTGATCTCTATGGGTAGCGCGCCTTTCAACCTTATTTTGAAGTACTTCCCGACATCCAAATTGAGCTCATGATAGCTCGTTGGAAAGCCCTGGATGTTGGCTATCCAACCCAAGTGGAATTTCCCAATTTGGAGCTCATTTTCCCCTCCAAAACTTCATTCTCCAAGAAGTACTTCCTGCTGGTGCAAAAAGTGGCAGCAAGGTGGTTTTCATGGTGTTTTTGAGCCTTTTGACCATCCAGAACCTGATGAAATGCTTTGCCCCTGCTTGAGCATACATAAATTTCCATGAAAAATCCAAAAATGTAAAAATTTCCTTCAGAAAGTGTCCCCATCGTATGGGTAGCGCGCGGCGCGCTACCCATAGAACTGAAAAATCTGTTTTATGACCAAAAAATTTCAAAATGACAAAACTTTCTCCGAATTTTCTCAAATTCGGAGCGAAGACCCTCCATCATGTATCATGACCTGCCAACGAAGCCTCAGCCAAAATCCGAAGTGGATCAGGCCTTTTTCTCCGTTTTAGTGCTTTGCTCAACCTCCTCTTCAGAATCTTCATTCTTGCTTTGCAGACATGCATGCGAGCCCAATAATGTCCTTTCATGTGACGAAGCATGTCTTTGTCTCGATTGGCCTTCACCAGCAACTTCTCCAAATGAATGTTAATATGCATGAGTTCAGTCTCTCGCTCAACTGGTGTCATGTCACCAGGTCTCTTTCGGTTCCACTGTCGGTCCTCACGGATTCGACGCAGCTCATAAAGTGTGCGCTCATCCTCTAGCTGTTTGTTGCGCTGCTCCAGATAGTTTATCACCCACTGAGCCTTCTGCAATTGATATTTCAGCTTGTCATTCTCTGCTTTCTGCTCCTGGACGGTCTCTCTCATCTTCGAGCTAGGAGAGCTTGCATCAACATCAATAGTCATCGTATCAATATCATGGCCTCCTGAAGGGCCCTCCTCATGCATCGGCCTCTTGCCTCTGTCCTGAACCTGTGAATGTACCTGCAATGAAGAAGGTGAGACCCCTTCCACGCCATGTGGAGCTAGTACTCGCGCTGCTGATGACGTCAACGAGACCCCTTCCACCCCAGGTGGAGATAGTACTCGTCGGGATGCTGCAAACAAAGCTCTAGCACCTCTCTGATATGTAGCACACACTGGAGCACTGATATGCTTGGTCTCAGAAATTTTGAATTGGTGTGAAGGCTCTCCCTCATCATGCACTACCTCAGGAGGTGGCTGTGGCGCTGTGAAGAAGTCACGGGAGATGAAATCATCCCAAGTGATGCCCTGCTGTATCAACTGATGTACCACTACGATCTTGATCAGAGCGTAATGATATATACTCCTATGCTGCTGTGCTGGGGTCGTCCTCTGTACTAAAACCACCATCCTCTCAATGTTGCGATACATGAAATACGGAATGTTCATCATACGTACCCTCGTGAAGTGCATCAACAAACGAACATGGTACGCAAAGAGACGTGCGAATCTACCCTCGCAACTGAAATACCGAATGATGAGTTTCATCAGTGGTGCAAACTCATCCCTCAGAAATCTGAAAGGAAAAACCCTGCTCAAATGTTTCATATGCCTAGGTTTGATGTAGGGCTCATAGTAGGATTTCTCTAGCTGCTGCCGCTTATTCCATTCCTCTCCTATATTTGGTATCCCAGTGGCCTGAGCAATGGTCTCTGGAGACAGAATGAACTCTACCCCAGCAAGATTTACACGGCCATCATGTAAATGAAGAACAAACAGACGAGCTAATTCACGATGAAGCTGGGTTTGTGAAATCATCTCACAGAATCGAAAACAAGACAGATACCGGAAACAATCCATTGCAAGAGGACATGCTTGCAACTGAGCCAAAGAAGTTGGCTCCTCCCTGAGATGTTTACCGCCTTTGCCACCTCTGTGAGGCCTCCGTGGCACATTACCCTCTGTCGTGGAATCAGTGTCTGACTCTCGTTCATAAGCTGACTCTGTCTCTGACATGGCTGTGAACAAGATAGTTGTAATATAGCTGCTGATAAAGGTGCAATGAAAATCAAGATTTTAATGCATGTTCAAAACCCAATAGATATCACCCATATACCCAAGTAGCAAAGGAAAACCACAATCATCATGGAGATGGATTTGTCTTAATGGTATAAACATTGTCTCTGTTTCAGATTGCAAGAAGGTTTGACAATTGACTACCAAATGCAAATGTGTAGTCAAGTTTTAGCAATGGCCAAAATCTGTAAAAGGATTGTGTTTTTTTTTTTTGCAATGTAGATTAGGACCATCATGATAAAGACCTCATGAAACAAACAATGAACATGACAGTGGCAGTCGAAATATGATGACAGCAGTGATATAATGATGGAGGTTTTAAATACAAGTCAACATGACAACTGTGCAAAACATGAGAGGGTATGCTGGCTAGTGATAAAATGATGGCATGAGGGCGTGAGGGTCATATAGACAGTGCGCTAGGGTGTGAACCATTCAAAAGCTTCCAAATTCTTAATATACTATCCATGCAATTGAAAATCCTTGAGAAATTAATTGGCATGTGAATGTAGGGTTTAGATAAATTTCTCCAAGCACGACCACTTTCTTCTACATCAATGACCTTTCAACTACATTAAACATCCATTAGGCAATGATAAAAACCTGTTTGTATGCCGTAGGAAACAATTTGGATCGAATCTGGGCGCAAAAATGAAATTCTGGGTGCTGTTGCTCTGTGGGTAGCACGCGCCTGTATGGGTAGCGCCTGTGTTAATTTGCACAGGCTGTAAGTGCCCAATGGGTAGCGCCCGACCCAATGGGTAGCGCGCAACCAAAACCTGTCAAGAATGCTGTTAACTTGTCTTCTGCCTTCCAAAACTACGATTCGACTTCTGTGCTCGGATTTTTGGCAAATGAAATTGATTTCCATTATTTATACATGAGAAAAATATCCTTCCAAATCAGATTTGATTTTTGAATTTGTTTGATAACCCACATTATAATGTTTTTGGCATTTTGTCCTTTGGTCCTTTAATATAATGTTTTCTCTTTGGCTTTTTCTGAGTTTTTTGACTGATCACTTTGCTGTCTTTTGCAGGGACGTGGCACGTGGCTTTGGAAAAGATCATAGGCTTGCACTGAAGTCTTATGATGATGAAATAAATACATTTATTTACAAAAATAAAATTAGACAATTTCTAGTTTCCAAAACAGAGTTTTGGACTAGAATTGTCTTCAAATGCTGATGATAATAAAAACATGAAATCAAAACTTGCGGAACCAACCTCATGGCCTGCGGGCTTTATGACATGTATGCAAATGACTCGAAAACCCTAGACTCTAGGACTAAAGACACTTTTTGACATTTAATGACCATAAATGAAATGACGATGAATTTGAGTGATTTTTGAGGAATTTTTTTAAATAGCCCTTGCGAGTTGTAGCATAGAAACATAGACCATGAGACCCCTCATCGGTCGTGCATGCTCCTAGCGAAATGCAACGAAGTGGAACAAGCGAGACACTGAGAATGAATATGCAAAGCGGCTCTCGACGAGGAGGGCTGTGAGGCCCGTTCCTATGGCCTCTTCAGATGGAAGAGTGGTATCAACAAAATCCTGAGTAGAAGATGAACTAAGAGTCCAAGCCCGAGCCACATCTCCATCCAATTCATCCGGTGAAAGAGAAACTGGAATATAATTTGTAGATTCAACAATAGATCTATAAGCAATCTCAGATGTAGACATAGGAAATTCCATTCCACCCACTTAAACTTCTGCTAACGTGGAGGTAGGAGAAGATAAGGTCCAAGGATCCGAAGAATAATGAGTTCGAAAGAACTCTCTCCAAATAGGAACCCTGGAGGATGAAATATCATTGATATGACCCGAAGGAGGTAGAAAATCAAAAGTGCCCATCAAGGATGTATACATTCCAACCCCCAAGTTCACAACATGTGGCTTGGTATCACTCACGAAGGGAATGGTCGAGTCAGAAGATGCATTCAGATCGACAAGAGAAAAATCAAACTGATCCACTGTGACAATCCTCCCTTCATGAGGGAACAAACAATACAAAATAATGAAGATGCAATAACATCCATCTCATAGATCCAGTTTCTCCCCAACAGAAGGTTATAGTCTAAGCTTGCATCAACTATCTCAACTTCAATATTGACAGTTTTACCCCCAACAGAGATGGGTAAAGCTGGAATAATGCCATGCGGCCTGTGAGAATGACCATCAAACATAGTCAGAAGAGTGGCAGAAGGAATAGCTAAAGGAGATCCAATAGCCTTCCAACATGCAAGAGACATTACACACATGGAAGCACCCTCATCAAAAACCGTTCAAAAAATATTAAATTTCTGATATGTTGAATTGATATGAAAATCCATATGAAGAGGAAGTCTCTTTTTAAAAGTCGATATATCAAATGTGATAATCAAATATTTCTTCAGATCAATAGCTCCAATGGAAGTGAGAAATTCACTCCTTTGTGCAGGACATGACTGGATACCTCTAATGCACACATGGCACAAGGACTTTGAGCCAGATCTTCTACAATCGAGTAGTCCTAGGAAACCTTGGCATTAGGGTTGATCATCATATGCTTTGTAGACCCTTTCGACATCCGAGGTATAGGCTCAACTGCAGGCCTCTCTATATGGAATGGCTCAGCATTATTAGGAGCACCCTTAGCTTTAGAAGACTTAGCTTCGCCATAATCACAAGATCTCGTAGTGATATCTACATGAGAACTCATCATGTATATGTTTGATGGATTTACCCCTTCCTAGTTGCACCCAGAGGGAGTCTCAGCATTTGCATTCGCACCAACAAGTAATTTCTGCCCTTGGGGAAAATATTTTGTCAGCACAGCCGGGGAACAAGAAGAACCCTGTTGAGCTAACAAGTGTTACACATCTTGAATTTTAGGGCAGAGGTGAGTAAGATGGTATCAAGTGCATAACTTGCATGGACACTTGAATTTATTTTTATTATCCTTCTTACCCTCTCCAACATGATCGTTGGATTTGTTAGCATTCCCCTTCCCATCCTTGTTATTTTTCTTATTATTTCATCCCTTCTTCTTCCCATCAGATTGTTGATTTCGTTTGGGGTCAGAAGTTTGAATAAGATTAATTTCCAACGTTTGGGAAGGAGCTAACATTGAAGGCACAACCTAGCCAGAAGGAGCAGATTGTATAGAAAATTGTTGTAATTGATTGAGCAGGTAAGCCGTACCGCTATCGATCGAACTGATAAGCCTGTCATCATGAGGACCAGGTTTATTTTTGTCTAAATCTAATTTGGAGTGAAGATCATACGAAATTTTTTTATTAAGGACTCCTGACTTAGAATAAATCAACTCTAGCTGCTAACCCATAAAAATAGCTTGCTCTTCAGAGAATACCCCTGAATGGGATACATCTTTTGAGATTTCTGGTTGTAAATATTTCAAAAAACCATTCAAGAAGGAATTAGTTTGGGATTTGGGATTTAATAAGCCTCTTCCTTCTTCTCCATTCCTGAATGTGATCAGAAATGTGAGTTGCTTTGTCCTGCTGAAAATTGGCCATGAGGTCAGTCCCGGCGTCATAGCGGACAGGTAACTGAAATTAGTTTAAGAACATTGTAGCCATCTCTCCAAAAGTAGAAAAATGGCCCCCATTCAGCTCAATGTACCATTTTACTGCATTTCCAATTAAGTTTTGTTGAAATAATCTCAACCTAATAGAATCATCGATAAGGGAGTTTGACGAACACCATAAAACGAAAGTGGTGACATGATCCACCGAATCCTCGCCAGCCTTCCCTTCAAACTTTGGAATGTTTGAGGAATGTTTGGTGGGTATTGGAGGCCAACCTGGACTATATAGAATAGGATCGTTAGTCAATTTCGATAGATCTGTAAAGTTTAACATTGCTAGAAATGGTAAGCGTAGAGGAGCCTGGGAATTCCATCCCTCATAGGAAGGATTCCCCACATTCTGAAAAGAATAACCTCGCTTTTTTGAGGCACCAAGTTGCCAAATTTTGTTTGTAGAAAATGATAGACCATAGGAGAAACCTTGTGACACAACATTTGGAGAAGGACCCCCTCCCAACATAGGGTTACTATAAACAGGAATATTCCATCCAACTGAGGTATTGAATGAAGAGGAAACCCCTTGGTAGGGGTTCCAAGCATTTTCAAATGGAAAAAAAGCCTGAGATGTACCCGTTGAAGGGAAAGGAACACTCCCTTGCTAATGAGTGAAAAACTGACTCCTTGCTACCAATGCTGTAAAAGCACGGTCCCATCCTGAAAAAACATTTTGAGCCTTGACCCCCACAAAAAGGATTGAAACCTTGATTTTGAGATGTGAAGGGAATGTATCCTAAGGAAGGGTTTGAAATGGGATATGCTCACTTCCAAAGGGGAACACTTGAAATGAAGCTGATCCACTGGCCATAGAAGGTATGGGTGCGGAAACCACTAAGACAGGAAAAAAGGAGAAATAAGGAATTCCACTAGACGAAATTCCAAAGGAAAAGGGGCCAGATTGAGAAGAATGTGCTTGGGTGTTTCCACTAAAAAATGGAGCAGAAGCGGAACCAAACATAACAAAATTAGAATTTATTGTCGATATGGCAATATTTCCTCCCCATTCAACTGAAAGAGGATTATGAACACTTGAAGTGCTTATAGCCGAAACTGTGTTCCCAGTCGTGGCCATCAAAAAAAAGGGATATGACAGAAAAGGACTAGCCGATCTCTAAGACTCAGGCCCGATGTACAAAAGGATGCTAGGAAAACTAGCAGGAAGAGGAGATGGAAGGGACTTAGGAGGCTGAGGAACTTCCTCTACTTCAACTTCTTCTGTTGGAAACAAGACTCTAGAGATGAGTGGAGCACTTCTCTCTAAACTGACACTAACACCAGGACCAGCTGTAGAAACAACAAGCCCAGTGGGAGGATCACTCTCTGTTGCATTCGAAACCACCAGGTAAAAATCACCTACTAAATTACTCCTACACCTTCTTGAAGAAGGCTCAACACTGGCAGGAGAAAACCCACGAAGCCTCCTCAATCTACGAGGTGATCGGTCAGCCACTTTAAGAGATTAATTTAGACTCAAAAAATATAAGAAGCTAATAAATCTAGGAGGAAAGAGCACACTCTAAAAGTTCCTAAGATATAGTCAATCATGCAGCTAAAAATATATTACCGCTCCGAGTGATGAGGACTGGACACCAAAATATAGGAAAGTGAAATAATAGGACCTTTCGAAAATATTCTGGGGTAATTACACCCAGGCCTACTAGAAAAGGTAACAGAAATAGTCACGCTGACCTCTTGAAAACAACCTTTTCTAGTGCAAGTCCCCAAGGTTCACAAGGGCACCCTCTAGAAGTATTGATGAAAGTGATGCAATGTCTGTCTCACGTACCACGGGTATTCCCCCCCGCGGTCACCTGTGTGGTCCCTAGGAGAGGCA
Organism: Pinus albicaulis; assembly: GCA_034641835.2. Taxonomy (NCBI): domain Eukaryota; kingdom Viridiplantae; phylum Streptophyta; class Pinopsida; order Pinales; family Pinaceae; genus Pinus; species Pinus albicaulis. Next base: position 460,152,716 of record CM076583.1, on the reverse strand, counting down.
ACTAAGGGAACCAATCTGTATCGACAGCTAGGTGGAACGGTCTTAGGTCAAGATTCAACAAATAGGAGAGGGGGTATCTCTCTTATCTACCTGCACTATTCCTCTTGCTTGACTCTCTGGAGGAGAGCTTTCCCAGTCCACTTAACGGAGTTGGATTTCACTCTTTAATAAAATTTCTATGTTTAACAGTTTGAGAGGGCTTAGAGATTTAACTCTCCACTCACCTATTCCTAGGCCCTACAACCTAGCGAGTTGGTGTATGAATAATGACAATGATACAAAAACTTCTACTTGATTTTAATTATAGCACTTGATTTTAAATTGGTTGTTACTTAAATCAAAGGTATATGGAAGTGAAACTGATGGTGTTTTTCGATGGAAAATAAATCAATGAAAATACTACATGCAAATGAAATATTTTCCTTTCGATGAAAAGAGATCTCTATATGGGTTCTACGAAACTAAATAAGAAAAAATCTTTGTTTTACTTTTCAGTTACTCACAATTCAGACACTCCATAAAACTATGAAAAAGACTAAAATTCTTCAGTGCACTTAATGAAAAACTACCAATGACATGCAAATTCTAAGATTTCTAACTTTGAAGAAGCATAAAGAGTCTCTAGAAAGAAATGGTTCAATCACTTTTGACAGTAAATCAAGGCTAGTTCCAAACAGAACTCCTATCCATAAAAAAATCCAAAATGTACTTGATGCAAAAGAGAGAAATCGAGAAAATACTTCCCTCAAAACCAAGCCAAGAACCAAAGACTAGAAACCAACAAAAATGCTTCAAAAGATATGAAAAAAACGTAAAAATTAACTCAAAGAAAAAGCAACAGGAAACAATAAATGTTTTTGAGCTTTTCACTTATAATGGAAGGAAAAAGATTTCCAGAAGACAAGAATAAAACTACCCAAGAACCAAAATCAAGAAAAAGGAACCCCAAAAGGGCTTTAGAGTGCTCAAGCCAACTATGCTACTTTTGTAGCAGGACCCAATTGAAGAAGAAGAAGAAAATTATTTAACTCAAACAGCTGATTAAGTATAGCAGCACAATATTTCAGCGAATAAAAACTCAAAATACGAAGAAAGGTTTCTTCAGGGTTCGCTACCAAGCTAGTCCAAGAAATCAAAAAAACCAAGGTAGTCAACAAGAGCAAAAACCAAAAGTGAAGCAATGCATAGGGCCAAGAAGAACAGACAAGCAGAGGCTCACTTTTCTGAATGGTTAGAATAGCCAAGAACTCCATGAAGAGATCTTAGTGCAATAGCCGCAATTGCAATCACACAAAATAGGAAATTTTACCAAATGGATAGGTTTTCACAAGAACAAGAGAGAAATGGATATGAAACCACATTAAACATTGTCTAGACACCTTAAAGACACCACAGGAGTGGTCCACCATAGACAAAAAAAAAAAATAGAATTTTGAAACTCAAATTTTTAGTTTTCCCCAAGCATACACGGTTTTGTTTTATTCAACTAGCATGTATACGTGACTGTAACCAAAGAAACTCATGTATACACGGGTTCTTTTGGAAAATTCAAGAGGCATATGAGACTGTGAAAAGACTAAGTAGCGTATGTAAACAAAAATAAGGAAAAAATAAAAGAAAAAGTCAAGCCTAATGAAGAGACCAAGTCTTTTGTCTAGTTGAAAAAAGACTTACTAGATTGTAAAAAGTGATATAACTATCAGGGAACCTATAAGACAAACAAAACAACCCAAAATAGGAATTACACGGATGTAATCCCCAGCGGAGTTTCCAATTCTGTTATGGGCAATGTTACCATAAGGTTTTGGGTTGATAAACCTTCATAGATCAGGGGCATGTCATCACAAGAATGACTTAATTAACCAAATTCTATGCTTTAAACTAGGGAATAAGGAATGCAGATCTTACCCGTTTATCCTTCGGTTGTAGTAGATCCCAAGGGGTTCAAATCCCCTGCAAACTAGCAAAGAACAAGCACAAAAGCCTAGTTGTACAACATATATATGTTCTATATGTTAGGAAAAAAATACATAATCTCATAGTAATAACAACAAATGAACTATTTAAGATCATTAATCATGTATAAGAGATATATTACATGTAAACATCAGGAAAAATATGGCACTTCTTTCATTGATAACATGTATAATAAGTAAACAGTGCAGAGATCACCTGAAATCTACCACGGCCTTGAGAAAACTGTCCTCTTGATCCGTCGAGCCCTAGCCTCGAAAAAATTCTTCCAAGAATAGTGCACAATGGATGTCATGTAGGATGAAGTTGAACATCTCAAGGAAACAAGGGTTTCCTGGAAATATGGGAAGTGCAGGAGGCACAGGGGAAATACCAGACTTGGACAAGGCTATAATAGGGTATAATATCTATAATTCTCTCTCCTCCTCCCTTAGGCCATTCCTTTGAGGGGTATGTATACCTCCTCAAATTAGTTTTTTTAGCTGGGGAACAGTTAGGCCATGAGCTGGGGTAGTTAAGTTATAGGAACAACTGTAAACCCCACCTAAAAAATAGGTAAATTATATATTTTTAATATTTTAAATGGCATACATGGGTTCTCTATGTATGGACCTGTGCGTATACGCGGAAAAGTCTGGGCAGAGTCGCCTATGGGTTTTGAGATACTGTTTTTTGAGAAGTATGACCAAGTCTGAATGGAAGGGATGCCCAAGGCCAATGCATAAGTCATCAAGTATATAATGGTGATAAATGATGCTATAACAATTAATGCATTTGAATTTTAACCTGAAAACATGTCCTTCTGAATGATCATTCTCTAAATTATAAATCCATACTCTAGCTCCTGCTCCTAATCTATTTACAGAGCCATCAAAATCTAAATGCCACATAGACTCATGAGTTATGTTGTAACATTCAATTTATTTTTTTTTCTCTTCTACAACTGTGATTGTTTCTTTGCCAGTGTCTGAATTACATAAGATAAATGAGCCCATGTTAGAATGCATGGAATATATAGGATAATTATGTGGTTTTTCTGCACTACTAACTATGTATTTCATCAAATTTTCTTTCTAAAGCTTCCTTTGTCGACCAAATATAGAAATGGTAGCATATGACATATCTAATTGCAAATATCCCTGTAATTTTCCTCCCCATGAGTGAGATAGTAACATACCATATGTTGAGAGGGATATCAGCAACTACTATGTCCATCACAATGCTCTTTGTTGGGCATTGGACTAGATTTATACACAGGTCTTTTATTAGGCCAAGGCATTTAAGTTGACTAGAATCAAAGGAGAACATGTATTTGTATGGTCTGGTGATATATAAGTTCACTTTTTCCATGACTACTTTAGGCATTAAATTATGAGATGCTCCTGAATCTAACATAGCATTGTGTAATATTTAAGCATGAACATTTAGGCTAATGTAGAATGGAGGGACACCTCCTTGTTGATGTTTACCATTAACTTCAGGACCAAATAGCAACTCAGGTTGGTCATCATTGAAGTTAACAATATATTTTCCTTCTCATACATCTTTGCCTTCTCCTATGTTTAGTGTTTCAGTGATTTGGTCTTTATACGAATAATTTTTCACCAGCTTTGTTAAAGGAACTGGTATTTTCAATTTGGATATTTCAATTTGAATATTGAATGGTATTTGATTTTTTCCTAATTGAATTATTTCCTCTTTACCATTGTGGTTTGAGTGTATTTATATTTTTTTTACCAACAATTGGTAATTCAGATTTTGTATCTACTATTTCTCTTTCAATTTTCTTTTCTGGAAAATTTTGAGTAGAAGTTGAAGTTTGAGTAGCAGATGATGATATATCTGCAATTTTTTGACTGTAAGTATTCTAAGTTTCCCTAGGGATAATTTGTAGAGTTTTGGTCACAGGAGCTTCTATTGTTTTCTTGGTTTGGGTTTGGATTATTTTCTTAGTGGGGGAATCTATGTTCTTTTTGTTTCTAAGGTTATATTGTTTATGAACTTCATCGATAAAATATTCATAACCTTGTTTTTAGTCAAAGGACTCTACAGATTCTAACTGTAATTGTTGTAAAATGTATAATTCATGTTCTTCTTGGGTAAGAAAAATAGTATTTTCATCATTTATTCCCATCAAGTTTATCTGGGTGTCTTGGTCTTCTTCACTTTGATGTGAAATTTCAGCATATTTTTCTTGGAAAGGTGGTCTAATCAGTTGATTGGGTACAACCTCTCTTGATTTACCAGTATTAGGATTTTTCCTAAATTTTGGATTTATGATTTGAGGGCCTTGTTGATTTTCCCACTGAGTTTTTATTTCGATGTTTTCTAATCTATCCATTAGTATCTCAATACTTTTAGCTAAACTATCTATCTTAATATCCGATGTGAATGGTTCTTCCTTAATGGTTACTCTCCTTTAATTTCTCATCTTAGCTCTTTTAGCTAACACGTTAGCTTCTACACCAACTGCATCACTTTTCATCTGTTCTAAAGTTCCAGGGTTTCTTTCTCTTAATTGATAGGACATGTGAGCATCAAAACCATTTGGAAATTCGATTAGGGCCAAGTCTGGTGGAGGTATAATATTCACTAGAATTGCATTATAAATGCTATTAAACCTAGTACAATAATCTTGAACAGATTCATTAGTAGATCTCCTAGTGTTTTCATATTCAGAAAATATCTATAAAGGGTTTTTCTTTCTTTCCCATCTATTAATGAACAATTGATGAAAATAAACTAAATCAACAATATGGTTAGAAGGTAAATATTTAAACCATTTCTTAGCATCTCTTGCTAATGTTTGTGCAAATAATATCATTTGTACATTAGCCTCATCAATTTCATGTAATTCAAAGTAATTAGTCATTTTATTTACATGTTGTTGAGCTGTATACTAACCAGTACTATCAAACTGAAATTTTTTTACTCTGGTAATCTTGTGGCATGGCATGTAAAGGGGCATGTAAGACCAAAGGAGCATATTTGGATGCCATGGCTAAGATTCTAGTTTAGCTGGGCGGTAAAATAGTGGTGCTTGGAGATATAATTGAAGTTCTTGTAGATGAGCTTGAAGTGCTCGAAGATGTACTTGGAACACTTGAAGATGAGAATTAAAATTTAGGTTGATAAGGAAGCTTGGGGATGAATGGTTCTATGGAATGAACTGTGGTGGATATTATAGATGAAGTGGTACTAAATAAATTTGTATTTACATTTTTAGAAGGAATGGTAGAACGCTTAGGGGTAGCAGTAGTTAGGGCAGCTAATCCAACAGATTGTTGAAAATAGGCTTCGTCTATATCCTTAATCAAAGTTGAGGTCAAAATATCAAGTTTATAAAAAGTCTCTAGAACCTGTTGATCTAAGTCAATTTGTATAGTTTCCTTCTTTGATTAAATAAATTGAATAAAATTAGGTTCTATTACACTATCATAGATTGAATTTTTAGATTTGGTTCTAAATAAAGAATGCTCAAATGATAAATAAAATTGAATATCCTATATGCTTGATAATTCTTTAGGAAATGAATTTGATTTGATTTATTGACTACTACTTCATAGACTTTCTGCTTTTTTAGGTTTTCTCAAAATTCTGTCAAGATCATCAACAATTGTAGCAGGTTGTGGATCAGGATGAGCCCTAGTATAATATGTTCGTTTAGAAGCCATAATTTTATCTTCAATGATAAATTTTAACAACCCTGAATAAAACTTAAGTTGAAAATATGACGAAAAGTGTTTCATTTAAGATTTATTTAACTCGGGACTAATTTCCCCAGTGTGGTCACCAATACGTTATCACTCTAAAATTTCCCAAGTATTGTTATGTGTGTCTAAAGAAATATTAGAGGTAACTATCAACCACTTTTGGAGTTTAGGATCTAGCCTTCGTAATGCTCACAAAGGGCTCTCTCTTAATGATTTAATTTTTTTTTGTTTTAATTTATTTTAGGCTAGTTATCTATGAATGATTTGGTTTGATTTTGATTTGTTGGTGGAATTACTAGTTTAGATGGATAGGAGCTTTTCTATTTTCCATTGGGCTATGGAGTCAATATATCAAGAAAAAATAACAAAATCAAGTTCTAAAGGAAGTGTTACAGGGTATGGTAGCTAAGAAAAATAAGATCTAATGGCTGAATGGTGAAGTGGTTTTCAAGCGAGATCAAGGAGCAGTTAAGGATTCCTTAAACCAGATAATGAAGTAAGTTTAAGGATGTGAATTGGGATAAGAGAGAAATTAAGGATTATCTAAACCAGATATCAAAATAAAACATGAAAATGAATAACATTTCAAAACAGAGTGTATTTAAACAAGTCATGCAATAAAATTCTTGTTATAAAATTAAAATTTAGAAAACATGTAAGTTTATGGAATACTTGAATAAAATAACATGAAAAATTCAAATATACTTCACTAAAGTAGCTCAACACGTGAATCCTATAAAGAAATGCCTTTATTACTTGTCTTGTCTATCAAGTTGGAAAAAGGTACAATAAACCCTCAGGTAGTAGATCAATTCAGCTATAGAAATATTCAGGAATCCACACTCAATACTTCGAATTGATGAAGTATTTATACAAACTTTACAAAATATCCTATCAACTGATTTAAGATTTATTTAAGGAAAATAAAATATCGTCATGCAAGAAGATAGAGAAGACCTATTAAATAACTGCAAGTTGTCCCTCTTTTATTTGATTTGATGTTTTGTTGTTGGTTTCTCTTATGCTGGCTATCTTTCACATTGTTTGCAATTTTATGTTGTCTTTTATCTGACTTATCTTTAACCTGTGAATTATTTTACCTGGCTACTCTATTTGATCTTTAACTTGTCTTTCTTTTACTTGTATTTGTTTTCATCTCTCACATTAAATCACACAATTTTTCCCATGTCTCTTCATCTAGAATTTTTAATTTTACCATCCTCTAGTAAATCTCATCTGCCTCTGTATATTTTTCAAATGTAGGTTTATTCACAAAAAGTTGATTTACCTCATGCCGAAGGAAGAAGAATTTCTCTAAAGTATAAAGGAGTACTTACCTGTAGGAACTCCTTTCATTGTTGAACTGTTGGAAGTATCTTTAGCTACTTCCTTGATATTTATATCATATTATTCCTACCTCATAAGTTTATCATTAATTACCAAAGGATTGGGCAGACTTTTCTGCCTCAAAACATCAAATTTGTTCATAAATTTGTTTACTACAAGCTCCATTGTCTGACATTTTTCTTCAAGTTGTACCATCAGATTTCTTTTTGGAATCACCTTTTTCACCTCTAAGATATTCTTTGTTCTTTTATTATACCAAGTTCTTCTAATTCCTACTTGTTTTTAGAGTTTAGGAATTTTATTATCTCAGTGGCTTCCTCTAGTTTCTTTCCAAGATCTTCTTTGACCTTTTAAATTGCATCACTAGCATCCTTTATCAAGTCCTTATGTTCAAATATAACCTGGATTGAAGGCCAAATATCATTAACTGGGTTAATGATATTGGCCCACAAATGTTGTTTTTCTTGGGCAAGAGGCTCTTTAAGTGATAACTACTTTTTCTAACTTGTGGATTATTTCAGTTAATCTCTTTGTTTTCTGTGCTTCTGCTTGATACATTACTTCTACCAATTTATTAGTATCTTCCAAACTATTTGATTTTTCTTTGAGCTTGTTAATTTCGGTAGTTTTAATTGACATATCATACATTTCCTTAATCAATTTTCTGGCCTCATCAGTGGGATGGGCTATTTTTACTGTTGATTTTTTTGTTGATGTAGTTTCTGGAACTATCATTGACAGTGGAGCTACTGTAGGAAATGGGGCTAATGTAGAAGCTATAGGAATAGAAGTAATAGGAACTGCTTCCATGATGGATTTCTTTTCCTGCACTAGTTTGTCCATTGTTGTTTCCATCTCTTTTAGTTAAGCTATCAACTGAATGATGAGATTCATTATTTCATCCTTTTGAATTTATTTTTCCAAAACCTCTTCAGCTTGTGGATGTTCTGTATTTGGTAACTTCAGTTGTTTCTTCAATGTAGCTATGTCTGCATTCTTCTTTTTGATTAGTTACTTTGCTTCTTTAATATTTTTTGGATCATAACCAACTTCCATTACCACATATTCAAGTGACTTTATCTTGTTATCCTTTGCTTGTGAAGAATCCTTCTCTAGTTTTAACAGCGTCCTTATATTTTCTAGAGAGTTTTGTAACTTATGTACACTTAAAGCTTTGTGTGTCATGGTGGAATAGATCATTTCTCTTGCCTGTTTATGAAACTCAATCTGGCCTATGGGATGTACATCCTTGGTAGGAACTTGAAATATTTTTTTAGTATAATCTTATGAAGTTTTAGGAGACTGCACCTTTGGTTGTAGAAATGTCACTTGCATCTTCCCTATCTTGAGGTCATAGGATGGAAGCAACCTACTTTGATCACTAGGAGTTTGTTTCCAATACTGGGCATATGTCACAACCTTTAATGCTTCATTTCTGATTTTGACTTCTTTGTATTTCTCCATTATATCCTTCTCCTTCTCCACTGGTTTTCCAGATGATGAAAGCTCTGCACTATGTTGTTTATGAATGATTTGTGCACTAGAGGTTGATTCTAGTTGTGTTTCTTCTGAAATGTTTGGAGGTGCATCATCTCTGAAAACTATATCTGTATTAATGACTTCAACTGTATCAACTATCTCAACTATCTCTATCACAGGATTTAGTTTGGCTTTCTTCCAATACATAAGCTTGAACTTAGTATCAGAAGTGGTTTCTGTAGAATAAGAGCCCTCTTCTCTTGCCCTCTTTGAATTTATGTCCTATGGGGCTTGAGTAAGTAGGATGAAAACTAGTATCAACCTACTTCACCATATCTTGCAAAGTATTTTCCAACCACTCTGACTGGTTGGAATACTTTTCAACCTCAAGCTTTGACTCATGAATGAAAGGGGTCAATTTGAATTTTACTCTTAACTTACTTATGACACCCAAGGGGTCATATTTCCATTTGAAATAGATACTGAACTTTAAATTTTGTAAATATTTGTCTACTTGCTGACCAACATTCCTACTATTACAAATAAAAGGCCCTAACTGGTTCTTGATATTGAATTGAGTATTTTTGTTACTTGAAAGGAAGTTGAATTCATCTGAATTTAGGATTTGTATGATGTACTCCAAAGAAAATAACCTCATTGGGAGGTATTTGGGAAGTTTGTATGGAGTTAGCTGGCTTCCATACACTCTAATTTTTGTATGATTCTGGTATAACTACCAGTCTCCTGTCCTACTCTGCTATGAAAATTGTAAAACATTTTTTATCTCTTCACTGAATCTAGGCTGAATGCTACTGCTTAGCATATTAACAAGTGGATAAGAAAATAAATCAATGAAGTTTTTATAGCTAAACTCAGTGGAATCCTTTCTGATTAAGGATGTCCAAAAGACAACTGATTGGGGACTACCCTCGGTGTCCAATTTTTGGAGGTTAACTGCAAACCTTTTCGATTGGAAATATATAAACATGTGGAACAAGAATGAGGAGTATTTAAATACTCCTTCTTCTAGAAATTTAACTAGCTAATCATGGATTGCATCTGATAGGTATTGGGAAAAATTGAAGGTTGAATATGGAGGCTGAACTAGAAAAATATGGACATGAAACCAAGGATGGATGCATCTACATGTTCATCAGTGAAATACCCTAAAATACACGCTATAATTGTAAGAATCTGTCAGGTTCTCTCTGAAAATATGGAAGCTGAATATGGAGGATTACTTTTGGGGTTTCTACTGATGGAGGAAGGAAAGTTTGGAATATTTGGAATCTCTTAGGAAAATCAAGCTTCAAGCAGAGTTCAGTAAGTATTTCAATGGATAATAGCACTTCATCAGGTTTTGGTTGAATACCTAGCATCTGATTAATGGATTGAGCAGTAATTGTCAATAGGATTTCTTGGTTTGAGGTAACTAAAGATCTTTTATTGGGCAAATAGTTGATCTGGCAGAGTCTAATGAATTTTGGAAATTGAAAGGTCTGTGGAAATATGTATTTAGGTAGGTTTGAATCCCACAGATGGATGTCATCTTCTTGGTCAATGAATTTATGATGGCTCCAGCAGTGGAGCTCCAAAAGGTTGAAATCAGTAACAGTATCACTGATTTTGAAGTCTTTATCAACCATAGGGGTGTGGTCAACATCTAATACAGGTGGTTGCAGAGGGTTTACGAATATAATACTCTAGGACACCATTAATTCATTTAATTTATCGATTATTAATTAATGATTTTACTTGATGGCATTATGAAATTAGGATTACCTGGAAAATAGTTGAATTCGGTTTGTGGAAGGTTCAGGTGGCAACAAGCTTTAATTCTGGTTTGCAAAGGATTTTGGTCTCTTTTCGGAAATAAACAACAATGGTAAATTAACTGTTTTAAGTGGGATTTTATTACTTTGAATATTGGTTTACTGCAATTATGCGAGGTTGAATTGTTTTAAACATCAGTGGTTTTATCACATAGCACGAAAGCAGATTAGTGGATTATCACACTATGAAGAATGGTTTGGTGGTTTTGGGGCTCGGGGTGCGATCGAATATGGGAGTGTCACGTGGCAAGGGGAAAGGGGTGTGAAACCACCCATTTTGCACCCCCCATTGGTTTTAAACATCCGACATGCAGTGGTGTGAAAAGGATCGGGAGTAGTTAGATCTGGGTGGCACCAATCAGACGTTTGACGAGTGGTAGGATCAGCTACGAGTGCTGAAGCTGTGGGGTCAGGTAAATTACTTAGGCAGAGGGTTAAATGTAAGGTATGTCTGGGATTAATATGCGATGGGTTGGGGAATATATATGTGGGATTTTATAATGATAGCAGGGAGTTAATGTAATATAAAAATATAGGTTAAAATGATATAAAGGGGGTCGGAAAATATGATGGTGGGATGTTAGAATCACACTAGGAATAAATTTTAAAATGATATCGGGGAGGGTTTTTTTAAGTGGGGCCCGATAAATTTTAAGAATTTAAAACTATGTAAAAAGCGGGTTTTTCATGTTTTATTGAAATAATGCGGAGTTATTAAAAGGAAAGTGAATTTTCAAATGGAAATGGGTTCTTAACTAGGGAAAGCGGTTTTAGGAAGGGAAAAGTGTTAGAATAAGTGGAAAGGAATATTGTCAAAAGGAAAGGGATTTTTTTAACAAGTGGAAATGACTTTCAAGGGTGTAAATAGGGTTTTTAGAAAGGGGATTTTATTTAGAAGGATATTAGCGATAAAGGTAAACCATTTGTTGCTTTCCATGACTTGTAAAAATTCTTCTACCTACCCTTTATTTACCCTAACATTTTTTACTTCCTTTATTGGGTGCATTTGAGCTTGCTAACCCTTTTATTTTATTTTGATAAGAAAAATAACATATTTCTAACCTTATATATTACAATGGCTCAGATTAAACTTATGAGCTCATTTTATTCTCTACCTAACTACAGATCTGCCAAGATTAAATGGATTGGTCAGATATTTATTCACTAACTATCATGACATGAAATTTAAAGGCATGAATGTATCAAGATTAAATTGTATGATTATCATGAATTGTGGCATTTTGAACAAGCTACACACAATTTTATTTGCAAAAGTAAATTAAGAGTACTGGCATTTGAATGTGCAACACTTTCAGGATCTATTTTTTGTTTATTTTTGTGGGGTTGATATTTTATATCATTTTTTGATCTTATTTTCTTTTGGTGCTTTAATTTTTCTATTAGGACATAACCTCTTTTCATTTTTTAATATGGGAAAACATTTGCAGAAAGAAAAGTTATGTATAATATTATAAGACTTAACATAGTCAATTAAAAATTATGATCCCTACTATTATAGGACCCTAACAGGTGAAATGCCAAAGCCTTTGGGTAGTTCTATTTTCATAATCATTTGAGGAAAATTTCCTCAAAATTTTGCATCGTCCAATATTTCTCAATTTTAACTTATTACATTCCCGTTTAGGAAATATTACTGTCCGAAGATGTGCCATAACCAAGTCTCCAACATCAAAATCGAGTTGTCTTCTTTGAGATATACTCTTCATTTATGCTTGCTGCAACTTTCTTGTAATTGTTTCTTTATGTTGTCTTGTATTTCTTGCGTACTAGCTACAAAATATTCACCCTTTGCACTTCACAATTCTTAATTTCCCAGGTTCCTTAATTCATAAATTCCTCTTGGAGGCATCCCATAAACAATTTGTAATGAACTCAATCTAGTTATTTTGTTGGGTGAATTGTTATATGAAAATTCTAGCTGAACAAGTACATGATCCCATTGTTTGGGATGTTCAATTACCAAACTCCTCAACATATTTCCAAGCCTTCTATTTACCACCTCAGTATGACCACTATTTTGGGGATGATATGTTTAACTCAATCTGAGATTGGTTCCTAACATTTCCCATAGAGTTCTCCAAAAATGACCGACAAACCTTGTTTCTCTACCAAAAATAATACTTGTAGGTAATCCATGCAACCTAATTATTTCTCGGAAGAAGAAGTTTGCTATGTTAGTTGCATCATTTGTCTTTTTATAAGCTATAAAGTGTGCCATTTTTTATAATATTTCAACAACAAAAAATATTGAGTCACTTCCTTTTTTTGTTTTGGGAAATCCTAGTACAAAATCCATGCTCATAGAATCCCACGGTTGATTTGTTATTGGTAAAGGTTGATATAGTCCAGTGTTCTGACTTCTTCCTTTTTCATATTTACATATCTTGCATCTTTCAACATATATTCTTACAATTTTTTTCATTTGAGGCTAGTAATAAAATTCTTGTAATTAAGCTAAAGTATTGTCTTTCCCAAAATGACTTGCTAAACCTCCACTATGTTTTCCTTTCAAAAAATTATCCCTCAATGAACATTTTGGAATGCGTAATTTTATTCATTTTAACATAAGTCCTTCTTTTATGATGTTCTAACCATGGAGTTCTATCTCTACTTACAAGATTTTCACAAACTGCATAAGCTTCCTTCAAATCTCGATCATCTTTATACATATCTTTCAGCTCATCAAATCCTAAGACATTCACTTGGAATTCTTGGAAAATTAGATTGATCCTGCTTAATGCATCTGCTACTTTATCTGACTACCCACTTTTATGCTTGATGACAAATGTAAAATTTTATAATAATTCAATCCATTTAACATTTATTTGACTGAATTTTGTTTTATTGTTGATATACTGTAAAGCATGATTATTTGTGTAAAGGATTAATTATTTTGGCATAAGATAATGTCTCCATTTCTTTAAAGTTTTTATAATGGCATAGAATTATTTATCATAGGAAGATTATTTTTTCTTGGATTCATTGAGTTTCTCACTGTAGTGGGCGACAAGTTTTCCTTCTTGACTTAGAACATCTCCTATTGTAGCTCCACTAGCATCGGTTTCAACCTAAAACAACTTATTGAAATATGGAAATGCTAAAATAGGTTTTTTTTGTAATATTTTTCTTTAATAATTTGATACTTTTTTTAGTTGCTTCTGTCCAATAGAATGGTTGATTTTTCTCTTTAATAGTTTCTACAATTGGAGCACATATACCACTAATTTTTTTGATAAAATTCCTGTAGAAACTTTCCAATCCATGAAAACTTCTAACCTTTGAAATGCTTCTTGGGGTTGGCCGATTGATTATGGCCTTCACTTTCTCTTGGTCCATATTTAATTCGTCCCTTGAAATCACAAACTACAAGTACACTATTTTTGTCTTCGTGAAACTACACTTCTTTAAATTGATTAACAATTTCTCTTCTCGTAATTTATTCAAAACCATCTTAAGATGTTTTAGGCGCTCTTCTTTTGATTGACTGTAAATTGAAATGTCATCAAGATAAACTATATCAAACTTTCCAATGAGTTATTTTAATACTACATTCATTAGTCTCATCAAGGTATTGGGAGGATTATTAAGTCCGAAGGGCATTACCAACCATTCATATAAGCCATTATTAGTTTTGAATGTTTCTTTCCATTCACCACCTTCTATGATACTGATTTGATGATATCCACTTTTAAAATATATTTTAGAAAAATATACAAAATCACTTAGACAATCTATAAGATCATTAATATGAGGTAATGGAAACATGTACCTGATTATGATTTTGTTGGTTGCTTGAGAATCTGTATAAATTCTCCATCGCCATCCCTCTTTGGAGTTAACATTGTTGGAACAACACACGAACTTAAGCTTTCTCGGATGATACCATTATCCAAAAATTCATGAACTTGATTTTTAATCTCTTCATTCTCCTTTGGAGTCATTCTATAGGCTGCTTTGTTTGGAAGGCTAGTGTTGGATACCTAATCCACTATCAGTAGGTGTAGAAGGAAAATGGACATAGGAAGTCTAAGATACCTTGGAATGTGGAATCTAAGGGTTAGATAATTTACTATAATTGAATCATTTATGAATAATAAATGAATCCAACATTTACCTTTCTCATGCCCCGATTGTTTACTGTGTTTTCCATACCCATGTTTAACATGGTATCAGAGTGGGTTCCTTCCTACCCTACTGAAATTTGATTGTGCAGAATTGTCCCTTTGTCAACAATCTCTTACCCAGTATCTGCACTCTCTACATTATCAAAATATTGAAAAGTGTGTAGTCTTTGTCATTACTCTATCATTACTACAACATCTGCGCTCTCCAGTTTGATCCATATTCCTGACATATAGGACCCTACTCCTACTACTCTCCTCCTATATTTTCCAGCGCTCTGCCATCATTCCATAAATATCTCTCCTCCTGTCATGAATATATTTTGTAGTTTTCTATTAGCACTGAATACATTTGCACAGCGTATTCTTCCAACTAAATCCTTTAATTTTGATATATTTGTTGTGCATACAGATGAGGAAAACTTTGGGTGCACATTTTATAGCTAGTTGTAAAATTGTTTATGTACTCCGTTATAGGAAAATCGTCTTTTAAATATTCTCTCAAAATATTTATCAATTTTAGGATGCCATTCTGAATAATATCCCATCCTTCATTAAATTATATAGTTGTATTAATCGTCTTTTTTGAAGTGGCGGCGAATTAGTGAATATCGAATAGGCTCGATGTGTGTTTCCTTTGCACACAAAACCTGCATACAAAAAAAAATCCTCACTGTGACTCCTCCTTTGATCTTTGCAAGTATTGAATAACTGTTACAGGTCTTACATTACTGTACTTTAGCATCCATCACAACCCTCTCAGCCCTCCATACTCTTGCACAACGCTCCTCGACCCACATTTTCAAACTTTGACTGTCCCGTTTGCAGACTCTTGAATAACTCTGGAAGTGTATTGAGGAGAACAAGATCATATTTGAGTGTGTCTTTGGTGTTATATCTTCTTTACTGGATTGTGTGACATCTCTGGGACATATTTTATGTGGTTGGTTGGATGTATGAGGCTCATATTGAAGTGCTAGACTTGAGACTCATTTCCTAGGTAGTATAGTTCAAAACCAAACATTGAAGCATCACTGCAAGTGGACTGATATTTGTATTTACATATGTATATTTTATGTTGCCTATAGTAACCAGATTGAGGGAATATGTGAGGAGACCCAGCCTTGACATCAAGACAAGGGTTCAAATTTGTGACTGGACTTTACACAATTGAGGAGAAAGTGACTCTTGTGTTGTTGAACAAGTTATTAAAACTTCCTCACAGGTTCAAGTCTCATTCTGAAGGGAAGCTCAAGTTCCTATTCAAAATCATTCACACGTTCTACTATGAAATGATTTTCTCTACTCCTTGGAATGTGTATTGATGGAAGAGTGGGATGCTTTAATTGAAAGTTGTTTCCTCTAAGCTCGATGTCGAACTGATTTCCCAAGGTATAATTTTACGTATTGAAGAAGTTGTTTCCAAAGAATTTATTTCTGAAGAAATTTATCTCATCATGAGCTTTAGTTGTGGGTCATATTTATTATGATGGACGTGGAGCTAACTCCTCAAAGGCTGAGTCCCCATTTCTATGCACAAGCATGAACTCTTCAATGTTATAATCATTTCTGCAAGCATCTGGTGTTTCAAGATCTTAGTTGGTTTCTACCATTACCACATGGAGGCTGGTGTTGGCCGGACCATTGAGAACATTCAGATCAGAGTCATGGATTCCTTCATGGCCTGGTGTTAGCCAGAGCATCAAGAACGTTCAGATCATATTCAAAGATATTGTCCTTCTGAAAGCCCCAAGATTTTATCATCGCCATTGTTTGCTTTGACAAAGGCAAGTCATCCCCCAAGCACCCATAGTTTATTCCCATGCTTTGCGCCTTACCTCTCCTCTTGCCCACCATTTCTGCTTTGGATTTCAATGAAAAAAACAACAATAGTGACATTTTGAAGAACAATTCTCCTTTCATTATTACAATATCATAATATAATCCAAAGAGATTTTGCTAAAAAGTGTTCCTGGTAAAAATATTCAACCCTGAGATCTCTTAGATTCTCAGATTTTTCCACAGGTTCTTGTGGTGTTCTTCTCGGGGCTCCTCTATTTATGTTCCCTCGTTTCCCTTTCTAAATTCAAGGGATAAGTCATGCTTTCACTATAATATAATCTCATTTTCCCACTGGAATAACTACTATAAACTGCAATGAGATCAAAACCTGTAAATTTGGTGCAACGAAGCACAATTTTATGGAATAGTATAGTGTTGGGAATGTCTACCTATTTCTTGCTAGTGGAATGAAAGAAGCCCATCTGGTAAGTTCATTGGAGAAATTTTAATAGAAGTTGACATCTTTCATTTCCTTAGATTGGATTGTTAACAAAATGGATAAAGTTAATGAAGTAATAAATTTGTTGAATAATCTTGTGATCTTTACTATTGATGGTATGGTAAATGTTAGCAAATACACTCTCTTCAACATTAAATTATGTCTACAAAATACACATGAAAATATCGACTTTTTTCATCTCCAGTCTCAACATAAGAAAGAGGAATTAAAACAATGGAGTGATCATTCTGAACCTCTTTATGTTCAAAACATTGAGTCAGACTCCCATCAACACCAAGAATATAAAGTTAATTTTGATTCATAATCAATTCTTTCTTGAAGAGAAGATTTTCATGCAGAAGAATAAATTCAGCCTACATCCCAAGCCAATCATCATACCTTGGGAAGAGCTTGTACATAACAGGCACAAAAATTGTCTTGGATATGAAAAGGAGGTGTCCTTTCATATTCTAGACTACTCCAAGCCCATCAAATTTCAGAGTGTTAGATTTCTCCATGATAGCTCACCTTTAGGTGTTGTAGATTCTACTCCTCTTCCAGGGTAGTAACAACAGATTGAAAAATTCCAACACTGTGACCGAGTTGGCCATATGAAATATCATTTTTTTGATCTTCACACGTGCAAGAATTGTGGTCAGCACACTCATTCTTCACACAAATGCTTCAAAAACAAGCCTCCTGCAAGAACAAATATTCATTCTGGATGGATCACTTCTTAGCAATGGGCATCAACCACCAATGTTGTGAAACCAGCTCCAAAAATAGAAGAAAAGAGATATCAACGCATTAGAAATAAGCCACTTCGAGGGGGAAACCTCCAATAAATTACATGAATGAACAATTCTTGGATGATACAAATTACAAAAACTCCTTTCTATATATAGGAGTCCATGGGGCCACAATGTAATCATAGCCAACCTAATAATAATAATTTAAGGGCACACTAATAACAATATGGGGGTTACAGGGGTACAATAATAACAATAAGGGGGTTACACTAACAACAATAAGGGACTATACTAGTAATATAGGGACCTAAGATGCCCCTCTCCTTCAAAAAAGTGTTGTCCTCAATGCTTGAATAGCTTTGGGTGCTGCTGTATAAAATTATCATCCTCCCATGTAGAATCTTCAGTGGGTAAGTTATTCCACTTGATGAGATACTCTGAAATTGATCGATTTTGTAGCTGTCGGGTTCTTGTTTCTGTGACCGCTTCGGGTTCCAATATGATTTTTACTTCCTCGTCAAGTTCTGGAAATATTGTTTGAACTGGAATATTTTCACCTATAACCTTCTTTAAGCATGAAACATGGAAAACTGGATGCACTCGTGAAGAAGCAGGAAGCTCCAATTTGTATGCCATAGTACCAATATTTTACAACACCTTGTAAGGACCACATTACTTTGGCGATAATTTATTATCCTTTTTAGCTTGCTTGAGGTACATTTATTTGTATGGTTGTAGCCATAAAAATACCTAGTCTCCTACATCAAAACTTCTCTCGCTGTGATTTTGATCTGCCTGTTGTTTCATTCTATTTGGTGCCAAATTTAGGTTATCCTTTAAGAGTTGGAGAACTTCTTGTTAATGCTCGATGTGATCTTCCACTGCTTGAACCTTCGAATTTTCTCTTAAAGATGATGTCATGTGTGGTGGATGATATCCATAAAGTGCCATAAATGGGATCATTTTTGCTGTAGTATGGAAGGAAGTGTTATACCACCATTCAGCGAGAGGTAACCACTTGACCCATTGTGTTTGTTTATTAGATACAAAAGAACAAAGATATCCTTCCAAAAATTTATTTACTATCTCAGTTTGACCATCGGATTGAGGATAATAAGATGAACTATCAGCTAATTGAGTGCCCAAACAAGAAAATAAGTCCATCCCAAAATTTCCAGTAAAAATGGGATCTCTGTCGCTCACAATAACCCTTGGGTTTCCATGTAGCTTTTGAATTGTGTTCATTAATGTAGTAGTAACTGTAATTTCTTTAAATGGATGAGATAATGAATAAAAGTGTGCATACTTGGTAAGTTTATCAGCTACCGCCATGATGACACTCTTTCCTTCGGACTTAGGTAAACCTGTGATAAAATCCATTGAAATCTCCTCCCAAAGTTGACTTGGAATGGATAAAGGTTGTAGAAGACCCGAGGTCTTAATTGTCCCAACTTTATTCTGCTGGAAAACGAAACATTCCACCACAAAATTTTGAATATCATATTTAAGGCCATCCCAGAAAAATTATTTCTTCACCCTATGGTAAGTTTTTAAAAATCCTGTGTCCTCCTAAAGGAGAAGTGTGCAATTCCAAAAGAATCTTTTGTTTTAGTTTGGAATTATTACAAAGATATAAGCGATATTTGTACCATAAGGAATCATTTTTCCAACTAAATGTATCAAGAGTACTAGGATCTTGCTGCAAATTTTGAATGAGTGTCCACACTTCTTCATCCTTATTCCATTAATCTCTTGCTTCGGTTATCCATTCTGGTTGGATAATAGAAATGGCACAAAGCAATGCTTCCACCTCTTCATTCTTTCTTGAGAGTGAATCTGAAATAACATTTAGCTTCCCTTTTTTGTAGATTATTTCAAAGTCATAACCCAACATCTTTGTGACCCATTTTTTCTTCTCTTATGAAGATAGTCTTTGTTCCAAAAAGTGTTTAATACTATCATGATCAGTTTTTACCTTGAACTGTCTTCCCATTAGGTAAGTTCGCCATTTCTTTAGTGCATGAAGTATTGCTAACATTTCCTTCTCATAAATAGGTTTCTGTAAATACTTTCCTTTGATTGGAAAACTTTCAAAAGTAATGGGTCTTCCTTCCTGCATTAAAACAACACCAATTCCATTTCCTGAGGCATCACATTCCACAATAAAGGTTTTTGTGAAGTCTGGCGTAGCTAAGACCGGTGCTAGGCACATTGCCTCTTTAAGACGTTCAAAGGCCTTAGTTGCTTCAGGAGTCCATGAAAATGCATCTTTCTTAAATAATGTTGTTAGAGGTGTTGCTATTCTCCCATAATTCTTAACAAACTTGCGATAATAGCCTGTTAACCCGAGAAATCCTCGCAACTGCTTTATTGTCTTGGGGAGTTTCCATTCCTTAATGGCTTTAATTTTGTTAGGGTCTACTTTAACACCCTCGTGAGATATAATATGACCCAGATATTCCACCTCTTGTACTCCAAAGAAACATTTGGATGTTTTTCCATATAATTGTTTCTCCTGCAATAGTTTGAGCACCCTGTCAACATGTTCAACATGATCCTTCCAAGACCTGCTGTAGATTAGTATATCATCAAAAAATACTAGCCCAAATTTTCTAAGGAAGGGTTTGAAAATGGAATTCATCAACCCTTGAAATGTAGAAGGTGCATTGGTAAGGCCAAAAGGCATGACCAAAAATTCATAATGACCCTCATGAGTTAGAAATGTTGTTTTTGGAATATCTTCAGTCTTCATTCTAATTTGATGATATCCTGAACGAAGATCCAACTTGGTAAAATAAATTTCTCCATATAATTCATCGAATAATTCATCAATCACAGGAATGGGAAATTTGTCTTTAATGGTGAGCTTATTGAGCTCCCTATAATCCGGACACATTCGCCATGATCCATCCTTCTTGTGTACCAATACCACAGGAGTAGAGAAAGAACTTTGACTAGGTTGAATTATACCCGCCTCTAACATTTCTGCAATCATACGTTCAATTTCGCTCTTTTGGAAGTAAGGATATCTATAAGGCTTGATGTTTGGAGGAAAACTTCCTGGAATCAAATGAATAGCATGATCATGATCACGAATAGGTGGGAGTCCTTTGGGAGTTTCAAACACCTTGGAATGATTGTCTAAGACTTTTTGGAGATCTGCAGAAATATATGATTTTGATGTTGGAAATTCTAGTGAGCATAATTTTGCAATTACGCCTTTTTTTTATTTCTTTAGAAGATTTGTCATGGCACTAGAGCTTATTATCTTTCCCGACTTCCCTGCAATACCTCGTAATTTGACTTCCTTTCCAGCTGAATTTTTTTTCAAGAAAAGTTCTTGAAAATTAAAATCTACCGTCCCCAAAGATTGTAACCATGGTACTCCTACTACAACATCAGCACCTCCCATATGAATGGAAAGCATTGTACTAGTCAATACATATTCCCCCATGGTTAGTTTGACATTATGGAATTTTCCAGAGCAATTTATTGTTCCTCCATTTGCAACCATCACTTGACATTCTGGTGTTGGGTATAGGAAATAATTCAATTCCTTGGCTACCTTACAATGAATAAAATTATGAGTGCTACCTGAATCAATCAAAACTATTACCTTTTTCTTCTTTATATGTCCTTCTATCTTGAGAGTTTGAGGAGTGGTAATTCTTGCCAATTCATTACATGATATGGTCAAACTCATTTCTTCCTCTTCTAGGGCTGGTTCTTGGTGTATATCCTCTTCTTTTGAAGAGACTTGTTCATTTTCTTATTCCTCTTCACAATCTATGTAAAATAATTTCTTCTCAGCACACTTATGCCCTTTAGTGTATTTTCTATCACAACTGTAGCAAAGCCTTTTTTCTCTTTTTTCTTCCAATTGTTGTGGTGTCAACCTTGTAGGTTGTGGAAATATAGGAGTATCAACACTTCCATCTTTATAGAAGTGAGTGGTAGGCTTCCTTGTCGCCATAATTTTACATTCAATTTTTCTTGCCAACCTGAATGCCTTCTCCAATGAATCAGGTTCCAAAACGCGAACTTCATGTTGGATGTTATCCTTTAAAGTACCTATGAGGAGATCAATCCTATGTTCCTCTAGAATATCAGTTACCCTTATATTCAATTTTTGGAAGTCCTCAATGTGCTCCCCCATTTAACACTTTTGTTCGAGATTTATCAATTGGCTAAAGAAAGTGTTTCTCTTTGTATCCTCATAATGTGCTATCATTTCCTCCATAAAAATTGACCAAGTGACAATTTTTTTACAGGAGCAAAGCCATCGATACCATACAAACGTATTTTGTTCTAAATGTAAAGTTGCAATGCGTACCTTTTGTATGTTTTGCACATTATTGAGATGAAAATATTTCTCCATCTGTAGTATCCATGTTATAGGATCCTTTCCATCAAACTTCCCCATATCCATTTTTTGAATATGGTGGTTCTTCCCTCCAACATTAGAGTTTATGAAATCATGATTAACATTTATTTTGTACCCATCATGAGTTTCCTCTACCATCTTTTCACCATTAGGAAACATTTCTTGTATCAACTTTGTCAAACCTTCCATGTCTACTTTTAGATCATTCTTCATGTTTTCCATCTTAGCTTCCATGTCATCCATCTTAGATTCCATGCCAGCTTCCTTGCCATCCATCTTAGCTTCCATTCCATTCTTCAAACCATCCATCTTAGATTCCACGCCTTTCTTCGAACCATCCATCTTAGTTTCCACACCTTTATTCAAAACTTCCATGTCATTTTTTGTTGCTCTTTGCGAAAGCGAAATTTGTTGCACTTGCTCTTGTAATTTTAATATGTCATGTTGCCATTCTTCATCTTCATGATTCATAGTAGAGCCTTATAAAGGCTTAATGCTTGTTTAATTCTTTTTAGGTGCTATTTGGGAATCCAATACTTATATCTATTCTAAAATATTCCCTTTGAATCAATTCAACGTGATTCTTCAAACAAGATCTATGCAATTCAGAAAAGAAAATACACACCTTTTACTTTCTTTTGAGGAGCTCGATATTGAAATTGACTTATATCTAAACTTGCAAATCCTCAATATCTGAAATTTGGCCCTGTAGTAGTCCCCTGAAGCTTCTTTCAAATGCCATAGGTCTGACTTGATTTGGATTTTTCAAGGCAAAGTTATGTCCAATCTCCAACAATGACCTAATTATGGACTGGTTCAGTAGAGCGAACTTGTACGGTATGCCACATGTCACTTTTTTCACCTTTGGCTCTAAAATGTATAGAAAGGAAACTAAATTCTGTGTACTTCCATTCACTTATTACATAATTCCAATCTGAGGCTCAGAGAGAGAGTTATGAAGATTGTCCCATGATCACTTCTTTGAGATGAAATTCTAAAGCCTAAAAAGGACCTAACTTCCATAGATCATATCTCCGAAAATATTGTGAACCAAGCTTTGAAATTTTGTGATGATGTTCCTCAGGCATTCGGATTCTCTCTCTAAAAATTTTAGCTTCTAAACCTTCGTAGAAAAAAATTTATAGCGAAAATTCTGCGATGACCTTTTGAAGTGAAATTCAGGAGCCTGCAAAAAGCCCTAACTTCCATGGATGATATCTCCGAAAATATTGCGAACCAAGCTATGAAATTTTGTGAAGATTTTCCTCAGGGTTGAAGCTTTGCACTCTAAAACTTTCAGCTTCTGAACCTTCGCAGAAAAAAATTTATGGCCAGAATTCCACAATGACTTGTTTGGAGCAGTGAAACCCTAGAATCCAAAGCTCTGATACCAAATGTTGTGAAACCAGCTCCAAAAATAGAGGAAAAGAGATATCAATGCCTTAGAAATAAGCCATTTTGAGGGGGAAACCTCCAATACATTACATGAATGAAGAATTCTTGGATGATACAAATAACAAAACCTCCTTTCTATATATAGGAGTCCATGGGGCCACAATGTAATCCTAGCCGACCTAACAATAATATTTTAAGGGTACAATAATAACAATATGGGGTTTACAAGGGTACAATAATAACAATAAGGGGGTTACAATAACAACAATAAGGGACTATACTAGTAATATAGGTACCTAACAACCAAGAAGATCTTTCAGTCATATGACGGAATTTCATCTAGAAATTTGAAAAGCCTTACAGTTGAGTTTTTGCCATCATCTCACTTTGTATCTGACAAGGGGGAAATGATGGTCATCTACAAGCTTCAAAGCCACATAAAGCGATCCTGAGCCACAACATGTCATTCGAGATTCAAAGTTGTAGGTAGATGCACAATATTTCAAGAAAGCCTAAGCCATAACTTATCATTCCAGATTCAAAGTTGTAGTCAGAGACACAACAGTTCAAGTGAGCTTGAGCCACAACCTGCCATTCCAGATTTAGAGTTTTATCGAGAGAAACAAATTCCAATGAGAATTCCTTTGGTTGGTGTTCAACCTTAAACCATCTATGCGAGGTTGAGCTTCTCCTTCTTCAAATAATTCAAGACACCTCCTCTAGCATAAGACTTCGACTTCGTGCCAGTTTTGGTAGAGTTCTAGGAAATTCATCAAGCATTCCAAATTTTGTGGTCATCCTTAAACCATCGTAGGTTGTAGACCTCCCTTCTTCCAGGTTGAAGGTGTCCCTCTTCAAAATATGAGGAACACTTTCTCTAGAAGAATACCTCAGTTTCTTGCTAGGTTTGGAAACATTCTGGGAACTTCACTAAGCATTTAAGTGTTGGGGGTCATCCTTAAACCACCTCTTTATGCCAACATTTCAGAGAGCTCATTCAGCTTATTTATGCCATGGATACTTTGCAGATTTGTATTACAACTCTCTTCTTGGACTCACACGTAACCCTTCGGATTAAGGGGGGAATGTTGGACACCTAATCCTCTATGGATAGGTGTAGAAGGCAAGTGGACATAGGAAGTCCAAGAGACCTTGGAATGTAGAGTCCAAGGGTCACCTAATATACTATTGACCCTAATATACTATAAATTCATCATTTGTGAATAATAAATAAATCCAACATTTATCTTTCTCATGTCTAGTACGTTTACTGTGTTTCCATAACAGTGTTTAATGGCTGGGACTTGGAATGAGATCAATATGATGGCTAATACTTCTAATAGGAGGCAAATTATCAAGCAAGTCATCCACCACAACATCAATGAATTCATTCAACATATTTTTAATTTTTTTTGGAAGGTCATTTATATTTGTGCTTCTAAGGACTACATTTGGCTTACCAATCAAAGCAAAATTTATCTCCTCGTGCTTGATTTATTGAAAAAGATATTTTCCACTAAGTAACATTACCTTGGATTGGTATTATTCTAGTGCTTTTTCATTCTTCAAAGGAAAAAATACATGCTTTTCTCCATCATTTTCAAAATTACAAGTGTTACTCCTTCCATCGTGTATTTCCTTCCTGTCATATTCCCATGGTCTTCCAAGAAAAATATGACACACATCCATAGGAATAACATCAGAAATAATTTTATTTTAATAGCATCCTATCTAAAACTCCACTTCACATTGTTCATTAACTAGTTTTTGATGTCCCTTTTGCAACCATGAAACTTTGTAGAATTAGGATGTTTTGTTTTCTTTAAATTCAACTTTTCTACCATTTCTAGGGATACCAAATTATGTGTACTCCCACTATCAATAATGATTTCACAATATTTTCCTTTTGATTTATAGATAGTTTTGAACAATGTTTTTCTTTTTTTGGGTTCCTTTCTTCTTTAGGATACTTTAATAAAGTTATTTTCATCATCAAATATTCACCAGTTTCAAGTGCATTTTCAGGTGTAGAGGATTGTGCACTTTCTGTATCAGTTTGTGATATATAGGTGCTACCCTCACTAGAAAATATTTATGGACATTCACTAGATTTATGGCCAATTTTTACATGTATAACATCTTACCACAAAATATTGACAGTTACCTCTTTGATATGGTCTCCGTCCTCTGAAATCTCCTCTTGATGATGATTCTTCATGATGTGAACTGCTACCTTCTTCTCTTTGAATGGGAAACATCCCACTTGAATATCCTCTGCCTGATTTTCCTCTACTTGATGATCCTCTACTTGATTGTCCTTTGCTTCTTACTGTACTTTGTCCTCTTCCTCTTTGAATCTGCTTCCTTGCCAATGTTTCTTTGATCTTAATGGCTATTTGATAGGATTCAACAATTTTTAGAGACAAAACATCCAATTCATATTGTATTCCAAATCTTAGTCCATTAATATATATAGCATCATCTTCTTCCATATGACCAAATCTTATACTTAATCTATAAAATCCTTATGTATATTATTTTACAGACAAGAATTTATGCTTGAGATTTTGCATCTCACAAAAAATATTTAACTGATAATCTTGAGGAAGAAATTCAATTTTGAGCATGGATACCATCCGATCCCAACTAGCGATCATCCCTTTGTTTTTATTTCTCCATTCGGCTTGCACTCTATGCCACCATAGTGCATCATGTCCTTTCAATTTGGTCACCGCTAAGTTAACTTTCTTCTCTTCAGCTATACTTTCATAGTCTAAATATCTAGCCATGGTGTTGATCTAGTCGATCAATTTTTGAGGATTTAAATTTCCTTCATACATAGGAACGTCCAATCTTGGCTTGGTACTTATTCCCATGATCATCTTGACCATTTTCTCTTATGGATTTTCTTCAGCTTCAACTTTTTCTTCTTAACTTTCTTCTGCTTCAGTGATATCACCAATGTCAACATCTCTTCGGTTTGCTGTCTCCAATACATATAATATTGTTCGAATATGTCTCACTTTATCAAGTAAGACTTGGTTAGAAGTTGGTCTTCCTCGACTAATTCCAGCTCTGGCACCTCTAGCTCCTCTCACTTTATGTTCCATCTTTATATTTTAATTAAAATAAAAAAAATAATTTCTCTCCTTTAATAAATGACCAAATATATATATATATATATAAAATATTCATATATTATATGCTCTTCGCAATAGTACTACACCAAGCACCCCAATAACGTTTACAAAATCTTTCACTTATTCGAGAAAAAGACTAATATCCTAACTAACTAGGAGCCAAATAAAAGAAGAGACCGACTTCTCCAAAAGAAGTTCAAAAACACTAAATGTTTCAGTGTTTGAGCTGTCAAAAACACTGCTCAAACATCCATAATTAAAACATCAGCATTCTCATTATCTCAATATAGATAGGAATGACTTAACTATGGAAATAAAATCTCAGCTCTATATAAAGAGACACATATTCCTCTTTAATCCAAATTATAACTTAGGCCATAAAATATGGTATTGATGCAGTTGAAGATAAGCGGGATACTCTCTTCTTTGCCAAACTCTCGCGCCTACGATCCATTGTACTTTCAACCACGCACATTAAACCACATAACCAGTGATGTTGTGTTCATGTCGTTCTCCACAAAATTTCTATTATAGCTTCAATCACGATTGCAATAAAAAAACTCAACAATCGATGCAAGACGTTGCCCCTCGCATTAAACTTAACGCGCATAATTACAATGCTCCTATCAACATCTGGACAATGTGGACACTGGAATAAAATTCTGAGGAAATACGAGCGATCATTTCAATGCTTGATATAATCCAATGCTCTTCCGGTCGTCGGAGATATTGCGGTGTTGAATGTGGTGGCAGTAGCATCAAAACTACGAGTTCCCTGGTGGGATTGGAGAATTCAATGAGAAAATGTAGCATTCGGTGATCTCTGCTCTGTGATTCTCCAGAAATCACCACGCTTCTGCTACGTCTTTTTACCTTGCTGTCATGCGAATTTCCAGTTAATTATTTTGTCCCTCTATATGTGCTTCTTTTTATCTACGCTGTCGATTATCAACAATGATTCTTGGTAGCTTTCCCACACTGCTCTGATCTCTCCACGGATGATCCACGTGTCAAAAACGCCTTAGACACAATGGCTTTGTGACAAAAATCAACACAACACCAAATTCACAAATTTGGCTCTGATACCAAATTATGTGGTGCAAAATACAAAACCAGAAATACACCCTAAACTTTATTAAATCAAATCACACACAAAACATTGCTTCACAAATGAATTAGATGGCTATTTATTGCTGAAGAGGAAAACTCTAGAATTCTTCAAAGAGAAACTTCTTCTTATATATTTGGAAGACGTTTAGAGTAATCATTTCAATTTTAGGAATCTATCCTAACTACCTAATCTCTAACAAATTCTAGAATTATTTATAAAATCTAGAACTTTCTAGCTTCTCCTAATTAAATAAATACATTATTCTAAAACATGAAATGCTCTAGCATCATATGGTTTTAGAGTTTTTAATTTGATGTTTTACTTATAGTATTTCCTTTTATCAAATAATTTATTTATTTTTAATCAATAAATATTGAATTTTAATTAATTAAAGTTTTATTTATCTGTGATGGGGGTAGTGGGCGAGGTTGTAAATGGGTTTGGGGTGCACTTGCCACCCCATCGACTTTGCATGTCATTAATAGGGGGTGGTGTGGCCGATCGTCCCCTAGCATGAGGCCTGTGAAGATTAAGTGTAGCATTACATGGAGTGTTGTGTCGAGGATCTTCATTGTATTTGATCTGCATTGATGGGAGGGAGTGTGGACCTAGTTGGGGTAATTTCTCTAATGCACGTGGCAATTTTCTTTCCTCTTTGGAGTATATAAAGGGGATGTGGTTGTGTTTATCAACCAAGCACTGGAATTGGATATGGGGAGACCTTGTTCTGAATTTGAATGTTGGGGAAAAATTGGTGTTATGAGCTTACAATGGTTGTAATTTCTTTCTTTTTTGCATTGGTTTGGGAGAGGTATGTCAAGTTGGTGCTCAATATGATGGTGGAATGGTAGATTCAAGCCTCATAGTGATTGTATGAGCAGGTGCAGTGGAGAGTGGGTGGATTCGTTCTGGGTGCAACTCAGGTTCATCAATGTTGAGTTTCCCTTATCCTATCATGTTTCAGTGCATTGTAGTGGATAATTTTCCTTTCCCTCGCTAATATTGTTATTTTCATTTCTTTTCTATGCCTTTGGAAGAGGGAAGAGGGATTTTATCTTTGGTTTCTTTGTTCCTCCACATAGGGAATTGAGGCATTTTTTCCATGTTAAGAGCTCTGGAAGGAGGTGTTGGACCCAAGTTTTTAATTATTATCTCTTGTTTGGTCAATCTATGGGTATTTGTGGAAAACCATGTTAGTTTCTAGAGTGAGTGGCACATGTCTTCCTGAGCCTCAGTTTATTATATTCGACCCTATGGGGTGGTTGTTAGTGTTGAATTTTTGTTATTGGTGGGGTTTATTACTTTGTCAAAGTGTTGGGCTTGTACTTATGGTGACTACAATGTCTCACCATAATGTGCATATGCATTGTGGGACTATTGGATGTTGCCAACCTAATCGATCATGTGACCAACCTAACCGATCATGTGTCCAGTCATAGGCACATGAGGTGGTGATTACTTATTGTTCAACTATATCTTATAGTACTCTAGAAGAGATTAAGATACTTGAGGCTCAGGTTGCAAAAAACTGGCATGCTTATTTTGATTTAGAAATCCCTGAGGAGGTTTCCCATTGGCTTCCTGACCTTGGTCATAACAAGTGAAGGAGGAAATATATACTTTCATTTACTTTACATTGGAAATTAAAGACTCTGTCGGGGTAGGTATTAAAGGAAAAAAGAAGAAGATAATAATGACATTATCTCCTTTTCCAATGGCATTCAATGCAACCAGTGGAAGTAGCGAGGTTGTTTGGATTTCTTAGAGGCATATATAAATCTCATTGAGAAACATATCTAATGTGAGTTCAAGCATGCAATGTGGGGCTATTGTGATGAATCCCGCATTTTTGTCATCATCAAACACATCATTTGGCTATTATGTTTTTGGTTATATTCTTGATTATTTTGTTATGTCATCTCACCTTTTTTGTTGTACTTATTCCTCTCTCACTATGTAAACATTTTGTATGCCTAATACTGGCCAACAAATCTGCTCTTCTATATGGTAGAGTGCCGGTGGTACTTTTGAAAACTGGTTTGGCAATGTTGTAATCTAGGTTTCATAGGTAATAAAATTTAATTAAATTTTTTTTTTACTATATAAATATATTAGTAAATAATGATTTTATAAAATAAATTATTTAATTAAAATTATTAAAGATAATTTTATTATTATGTAAATCTATCATTTTTCAAATGTGATGAAAACTTGATAAATAAACAATGCCGTCAATTAACTTACATAATCAAATTTAATGCCATATATATTTATATTTTAACTGAACAAAATTTTATAAAAACTAATTTTCCTTAAATTTGATAAAACTTATAAATAATAAATTCCATATTGTAAAAATTGGATTATAAATTGATTTTTTTATACAAAAAATGGATTGGATATCAATATGAATGAAAAAAATGATCCAAGGAATATTGTCATCATTTGGATATGATATCCTACCACATAACTTTTATTTTCCATATATAATTAGCACTGTAAGTCTATTTTTATGATATTTCATCAAATAACATGATGAAATATTCTCATCATCTTGATCCTCTATAGGATAGTTTTTGTTTTCTATATAGAATAGTTCTTATTTTCAATATATGGTTTCTATTTTCAAACTATTTTTATGATATTTTGACTAATAATTTAATGAAATATTGTCATCATTTAAATATTTTAGAAAATAATTTTTATTTTCATTATAAAATAACTTTTATTTTGGATATATGGTTTTCATCCTCAAATTATTTTAATGAAAATTTTTCCTTATCTCCACTACAATTCAACAAGATATGTCCCAATATAATTTCCAAATGTCAATAGATATCAATTATATATATTTACATGTTGTATTAACCCTTAACCCTTAGAATGCCCATTATTTAACATCTAGTTATCTACTTCACTCAACACTTTGTTGACTCATTATTGTTCATTATTGTGTATAAAGTATTATGTTATCAAAACGTAAATTACAGGATATGGATGGCTATTTGTAAGTGATGGGACACGTGATTAATGTGTTGAATCCCACTACGCACATGGGACTCTAACCATGTTAGAGTAGTTGGAAACCTGGCCACCAATTTACCACTACCTTTCTTACCACTCTGAGCTCTCTCTCCGAGGATTAAATACAATGATTTTTCTTAAACCCTAGTAACATAAGCTAAATGTTGTAAAGAGCTCAAGGGAACAATTAATAATGGTATATGGTTTTAGTCATATAGATATATAGATGAAGAAAACCTAGCCTCACTAAGTGGATTTCATTTGCATGGCTACCCAACAAGTTTTGTTCTGAGTGAATTTGTTTATGTAGTTAATCCCACTTTCATTATTCTTCCCTTTGCTACTACCCCATGTGTCATTCATGTATTTTATGCTTGCAAATAAATGAGGCTCCTTCTCATTTACACACATTTTGTTTAAGATAAAATAGATGGTAAATGGAAAATTTTAGTCATTATATGTTTATCTCATTTCAAGAAGGAAGGATCATGCTTTCGTAAGATGTCATGTAAGCCCTCCTCTAATTATTATAGTCAGTACTTACTCTTTTCTATTCCCTTTCTTCTATACTTCACTATATTTCTCGAGCTTGCCTCATTTTTGTAGAAACAACTTTGGATTGAAAGAAAAATTATGGAATGTGGCATCCTCGGTTATTAACTACCTCCAAGGGTGGAATGAGGTACTTTTTGTAACAGTAGAGAAAATAATTCACACCCTATTAAGGCACATTCCTTGAATGTTAAAATATGGTATTGATTTTCTCTTCATACTACCATTAAGTAAATTGTTGGGCTTTTCTCACCGTGCTCTATTTTTCCATGGCAACAATGTTAATACAACCAGCCAACCTTAGACTACTAGCTTCTTTCATGGTAAATTTTATCTTACTATTTGATTTCATGTTTTAATTACATTTGACTATATATACCACATGGTTATGATTATATTTTCATATCCTCAATTAAAATTTTTACATGCAAATTCTCAATTTTGCAATTTCGGCTATTAATATATATATTTATCTAAATAAAATTAGGAGAAATTTGTGGAAAGAAGAAAAAAATTAGGAGAAAAGGAAATGGTTGAGACTTAGGGAAAGAAGAAAAAATAAATTTAAGTCGTGAAATTACCAAGCATGTAAATCGAATCACGGAAATAATCAAACCATGGTATTGGAAAAATTAAACCATGGTATGAGGAAGCAAAAACAGCAATAAAAGGAAGCTTGGGGTATCATTTTGATCATTCTCCTTTTGGCATTTCATTTCTAAATTGGAGGTTTTCTTAAGTTGTTGAGCTAAGTCAACCAATGTTGTTTACCACATGATTTCCAAGAGGAGAATCCCAACTCTCTTTCAGTGAACTTATAGTGTCATCCTAGGAGAGAAAACTTGGAGCTCATTGGATACTTTATTTCCTGCATTTTCTGAGCCATTTCATCTCTACAACAGCTAGGTTGCTTTTGCTGGAGTAGTTGTTGAAATATTGTGCTGAGAAATAGCCGTAATTTCACTCTATCTTTTCAGCACTATCCATTAGTGATTTCTCATCTATTTTGTGGAGAATTTTGGTGGAGCAACTGTAAATTTTTTGGTGAGACGCAGACTTGGGTAGTGGGTAATATCACTTGATTTTTGGGTAATTACGAGAGGTACGAATTAGCCAAAAATATTTATGGGTTTTGTTGGATTGGGGTTGGAGATCATTGTCCTAATTTTTCAGAAATTTTTGCAGAAAATTTGAGTCCTCAAATATAAATTTTCCTCCAGCAGCAACATAATTATAATTTTGGGTAATTTTGGGTAGAACGTGTAGCCAGTGAGCCATTTTAGCGTGGAATTTTCTTCATTCTCACTTGGGTTTTTCATTCTTGCTTAAGAAAGCCTTGGTCCACACATTCCACTATATTTTTTACTTAGCTTCTCATTGGATATTTAATAAAATGGCTCAACTCTATTATTTTTTCTCAATAGTGTTATAAACTTGTTGTTCTTGTGGATTTTTCAGATTGCATGTTTATTTGTTTTTTGTAGCTAGTTCGTGTTTCTATATTTCACTATATTTCTCTTGTCAGAACATTATAGTGGTATCAAAGCATATTATTGGCCAGTTGTTGGCTCGAGAGCATGTCATGACTAGAACGTTTTGTGGAGTTTTGCATCATCATTTAGGCAGAGGCAAAGGGAGAGGAAGAGGTTGTGGTAGAGAGGGCGCGCCTGAGCATCTTTCTGATACAGAATTTGAGAAAACTAGAGACTACATGGGGGAAAATATTAAATATCAACCTAGGTAGGGTGGGTGTGACCCACTATTAGAGGAGTTGGAAATATCAAACCAACAAATGATGGAGATCATGAGACTAATGTTGTCTCTACAATTTCAAAATATGCAAGGAGGACATCAAGGTGGTGGGGGAGGAAAAATGAACAAGAAGGAGGTTCTGGAATAGGATATGGGAGCCATATATATCCACGCACAACCCACACATATGGTGAGACTCCTAGGCCTATCATGCCTCACTTCACGGAGGAAGAAAAGTGAGAGAGAGGCGTTGATGCATTCGTGAAGTTAATCAGATCATTTAATGACGATATTGACGAGTATGAGGCCTTGTATCATAGGATCATAAGGAAACACTCTTTTGCATGTTACTGCCATCTAAAGGATAAATATAAGAGTGTTGGACCCTCATCCAAGGAGGATGTCATAATCAAAATTGGGATAATCAGAAGCTAGCAGGGAAGGTGACATTTCCAGGGTTTGATGGCTAAGCGATATTTATAGGAGATCATGGGTTCAAAAACTAGACACTCACCTTAGTTTGAATCCCATGTGAGAGGAAGTTGCCATCATATTTGCTACATTGAATTTGGAGGGTGATGCAGAGGAGTGGTAGTATCACAAATTAGTTACACTTGGGCATGCATCCATCACATCCTATAGTGAGTTCACCCATAGGCTTGTGGAGATATTTGATAGGAAGGATCTAGAGTTGCACTTTAGGGAGTTGGCTAAACTCAAGTAGATAGGCAGTGTAAAGGCTTACATATAAAAGTTTTAGAGGCTTGCGGTGATGGTTTCAGATATTTATGAAGCACAATTGATCATTTTGTTTAGTGAAGTTTCGGTCGAGCCTTTATGAGGTTGGATGCGAGCTAATACGCAAGTATCATTGGAGTATACCATCAGCCAAGCACGTGACATGTTAGATGTTGTTCCAAAGACGATCCTTCCAACACCTACTAAACCCTCTTTCCCTAAAAAGGGAAAAGACATCAAATCTTCACCAAAGGAGTGAACAGGGAAGGTACGGTTGGATGATGAGACTAGGAGGGACCTCTGGCGAAGGAAATCATGCTTTACTTTTCAAGAGCCATGGGCACCATGGCATCAGTGTACTAAGGGCAAGGCCTACTTCATCGAGGAATTTTTAGATAGTGATACAGAGGAGGAGGATACAGTCTAAGAGGTAGAGGTAGGTGAGGGTGGACCTCAGAGTTCAGGAGGAGGTGGCAAATTTCCCCTACCTAGTGGAGGATATTTGTTACCCACAAGAGGATTTATTTCTTCTCTTTGGAGATTTTCGAAGTATTTGACATTAAGGATCATAGGAATAATGCAGGGCCAGTGTGTATCTATGTTAGTGGATAGTGAGGCAACCCATAATTTTATTTATACATCGTTGGTAGAGCATAGAGGCATTTAGACAGAGGATTTTGACGGAATTTTTGTACTGGTGCCAGGAGATAGGAGTATGTAGTGTATATGGTATGTTCGTAGCGTGATAGTGGCCATGGGGAACTATTCGGTGACAAACCATTTCTTCGTGGTGGACGTTCTGGATACTGATATGGTGATGGGAGTTCAGTGGTTGTGTTATCTTGGGCATGTCAATACTGATTGGAGGAAATTGAATATGGAGTTCAGAAGGCTGGATGGAAATCTAGTACTGTTGAGGGGTATGCATCCATATCCACCCCAGACAATGTTTGCACACAGGATGGATGATTTGAGGTGCGGTGACATAGAGTAGGAGGTAGAGTTTAGGATCTCAGATATTGGGGTGTTGAAGCAGTAGAAACATCCAAAAATATTGGCTTTATTCGAGAGGCATCAACTGTTATTTATAGATATTCCGTCAGGCAGGCCACCCAACAAATGGTTCAAGCACACCATTGAGCTAGAGGAGGGGGTTAACACAATCATCGCCACTCTCTATAGACATCCCAAGAATATCAGGATGAGATTGAGAGGGTTAGACAATATTTGTTGAGGTTGGGGAATATCATACCTAAATCAAGTCCATTCTCTTTTTTTGTAGTGTTGGTGAATAATAAGGATGTGACCCTTCACATGTGCATAGAATACATGGACCTAAAAAATAAGACACTAAATAACATATATCCCATTCCACGAATTGACAGAGACAGAGTAGAGAGAAATTTTGAGGTGGGAGATTTAGTTTTCCTGAGATTGCAGCCATACAATAAATCCACAATGAATTAGAAGGGAGCTGAAAAGTTGCAGCCTCATTATTATGGGACATATAGGTTTATCTGACAAGTGGGAGACGTAGCTTTTGAGTTGGAGCTTCCACCAAGAAGTAGGGTTCATAATGTATTCCATGTCTCTTTCCTAAAAAAGGCCTTGGAACAATGAGTGATGACTGCCACTTTTTTACCACCATTATATGATGAGGGAATTTGGTTTTGACATCAGAGGACATGTTGCAAGATAGGGAAAGGAAGCTGAGTAGCCAGACCATTAGATAATTCCTTGTCAATTGGAAGGATTTTCCTAAAGAATATGCCACTTGGGAAGTTGAAAAAATTTTGCAGCATCCAACACTATAGTGGCTTGAGGACAAGCAACATTTGGGAGGGGAGGATTGTCATATGCACAATTAAAATTGAAATAGAAATTCTCAAATTTTCAATTTTGGCAATTAATATATATATTTAACTAAATAAAATTAGGAGAAATATGTTCTGGAGATATTTAATAAATTTGGGAGAAAAGGCAATGGTTGGGACTTAGGAAAAAAAGAAAAATTAAAGTTACGTTATGGAATTACCAAGCATGGAAATCGAACCATGCAAAGAATAAAACCATGGTATGGGAAATATCGAACCACAATATGAGGAAGTGAAAGAAAAAATGAAAGCAAGGTTGGGGTCTCATTTTGATCATTTTGGCTTTGGAATTTCATTTCTAAATTGGAGGTTTTCTTAAGTTGTTGCGCTAAGTCAACCATTGCTTTTTAGCACATGGATTTCCAAGCAGAAAATCCCAACTCCCTTTTGGTGAAATTAGAGTGCCATCCTAGGAGAGAAAACTTGGAGTTGATTGGATATCTTTTTCATGCATTTTGTGAGCCATTTCAACTCTACAACAGGTAGGTAATATTTTCTAGAGAGGTTATTGCAATCTTGTGTTGGGAAATACATGGAATTTCACTCTATATTTTCAATGATATCCTTCAATTATTTCTCAGTTATTTTTGTGGAGTAGCTGTAGATTTTCGGGTGGGACAAAGAGCCGGGAAGTGGGTAATTTCACTTGAATTTTTGGTAATTCCGGGAGGTTGGAATTAGCCAAAAATATTTATTGGTTTTGTTGGTCCAGGGTTAGAGATCATTTTCCTAATTTTTCATTTGAGGCCTCAACTATCAAATTACCTACAACAACAACATAAGTAAATTTATGGGAAAAGTGTGCAACCAATGATCCATTTTAGTGTGGAATTTTCTTCATTCTCACCTAGGTTTTGCATGCTTTCTTAAGAAGCTCCAGGTGCACACATTTCAATATATTTTTTTACTCAACTTCTCATTGGATATTTAATAAAGTGGCTCAACTCTATAATTTTTTCTCAACAATGTTCTAAACTTTTTGTTCTTGTGGAGTTTTCAGATTGTGTGTTTATTTTTTTGGTAATTAAATATATTTATCTAGTTAGAACATTACAGTGGTATTTGAGCATAATCTTGGCTAGTTGTAGGCTCTAGAGCATGTCATGACTAGAATTTTTGGTGGATTTGTTAATCATCCTAAAGGCATAGCCAAAGAGAGAGGAAGAGGTCGTGGTAGAGAGGAAGAGGCTGAGAATATTTCCGATACAGAGTTTCAGAACGTCAAAGACTACATGAGGGACAGTGGTGAAGATCATCCTAGGTAGGGTGGGCGTGACCCACTACCAAAGGATTTGATAAGATAAAACCAACAAATGATGGAGATAATGAGAAAAATGTTGGCTCTACAATTGTAGAATATGCAGGGAGGACCTCAAGGTAGTGGGGTAGGAATAAATGAAGAAGAAGGAGGTTCTAGAAGAGGAGAAGGGAGCCATGTACATATAGGGATAACCCACACATATGGTAAGAATCCTGGGCCTACTATGCCTCTCTTCATACAGGAGCCAGTGGGAGAGAGAGGTGTTGATGCATTCACGGATTTAATTAGATCATTCACTCACGATATTGGAAAGTATGAGGCCTTCGATCCCAGGATCAAAAGGAAATTCTCCTTTGTAGATTAATGCCATCTAAAGGATAAATATAGAGGAGTTGGGCCCTCATTCTGAGGAGGAGATAAAAATCAAAATTGTGATAATCAGAAGCTAGCAGGGAAGGTGACATTGCAATGGTTTGATGGGTCAGCCAAGAGTTTTGTGAGATTGTGGGTTTAGAAACTAGACACTTACTTTAGTTTGAATCCCATGTGAGAGGCATATTCCATCATATTTTCTACATTTAATTTGGAGGGTGATGTGCAAGAGTGTTGGGATCATAAATTATTTCCACTCGGGCATGTATCCATCACATCCTATAGTGAGTTCACTCGTAGGATGGTGGAGATATTTTATAGGAAGGATTCAAAGTTACACTTTAGGGAGTTTGCTAACCTAAAGCAGACATGCATCGCAAAGGATTATATAGTACAGTTTCAGAGGCTTGTGGTGATGGTTTGAGATATTTCCAAGGCATGATTGATTATGTAATTTATTGAGGGTTTGGGTGAGCCTCTACGAGGTTGGGTGTAGGATTATAGGAAAATATCATTATAGGATGCCATTACCCGAGTGTGAGATATGCTAGATGTTGTTCCAAAGTTGAGGGTTCCAACACCTACTAAACCCTCTTTCCCTCAGAAGGGAAAATACATTAGACCTTTTCCGAAGTAGTGGATAGGGAAGGGACAGTTGGATGATGAGACTAGGAGGGACCTACGACGAAGAAAATTATTCTTTACTTTTCAGGAACCATGGGAAACACGGCATCGATATACCAATGGCAATGCCTGCTACATAGAGGTACTTTTAGACAATTAGTCAACAGAGGAGGATGCATACAAATATGTAGATGCAGGTGACGGTGGACCCCAGATCTCGAGAGGAGGTCGCCCATCGCCCCTACCTAATGGAGGATATTTCTTACCCACTGGTGGAGTTATTACTTTTCTTTGGGGAGTTTTGAATTATTTGAAACTAAATATCAAAGGCCCAATGTAGGGACAATGTGTATCCGTGTTGGTGGACAGTGAGGCAACCCAAAATTTTATTGATGCACAATTGGTGGAGCTTAGAGGCATTCAGACAGAGGCTTTTGAGGGATTTTCAGTACTGGTGCCAGGAGATAAGAGTATGTAGTGTACATGGTATGATCCGAGCATGCCAGCAACCACGGGGAATTGTTCAATGACAGACCATTTCTTCGTGGTGGACGTTCTAGATACCAATATGGTGAAGGGAGTTCAGTGGTTGTATTATCTTGGGTGTGTCACTACTGATTGGTTGTATTATCTTGGGTGTGTAACTACTAATTCGCATTGGACCTTTTCACTACCATTATGGAAACTTTGAGTTATTGGTGATGCCTTTTGGGCTAACCAATGCACCAGCCATGTTTCAGTCTTGCGTGAACCATGTGTTCTCTAAGTAGTTTCAATGACGTGTCTTAGTATTATTTGATGACATATTGATATATAAAAAGACTAAGCAGGAGCACCTCCAACACTTGGATGAGGTCCTATGCATACTAAAGGAGCAACAATTATATGTGAAAATTTCAAAGTGTGAGTTTATTGATGGAGATGTTATATCTTGGGCATGTGATTTGGGAGGATGAAGTACAGGTGCATCAGGAGAAGATTAGGGCCAACCTATATTTTCCTACGGTGAGGAATGTGATAGAGGTGAGAGGATTCATTGGAATTTTTACATATTACAGGAGGTTTGTAAAGGGGTTTTCCCAGTTAGCAGCACCTGTTACAAATTCTAAAAAGAAAGGGGATTTTGAGTGGACTGATATGGCACAAAAGGCTTTTGAGCGCCTTAAGAGTGTGATGAGTAATTGTCCTATTTTTTCCCTTCCATATTTTTCACGCCCATTTATATTGGAGTGTGATACATCAAGTGAGTGAATTAGAGCATTTTTGTCATAGGGAGATCACCCCATAGAATTTGAGAGAAGAAAACTTTAGCGACGTGAGAGATTGTACCACATATATGATAAAGAGATTCTAGTAGTCATGCATGCGTTGGCTAATTTTCGACAATAATTAGTGGGGAATAAGTTCAAGGCTAAGACAGATCACAACAATCTTCATTTTTTCATAGAGCAGCAAAACTTGTAGAAGAGACAACATAAATGGGTCAGTAAGGTCCAAGCATATGATTTTGAGATTAAGTATGTCAAGGGAAAGCAGAACATAGTAGTTGATGCATTATCATGGAGGCTCACAACACTCTCTTTGATGGATATCACAAAGGGTTGGAAGGCACAACTTTTGGTGGAGTACTCCAAGGATTGGGAGGCATGTGAGATCTTGGATGGTACTCATGGGGATGATAGGTACTAAGTGATGGATTATGTTATCTAATACAAATACAGGATTTATTTTGTGTCAGACTTATAGTTGAGGGAGAAGATCCTACACCCAACTCATGACTCACCTTTAGCAGGGAATCAAGGATTCTACAAGACTACATGGCCATTAGGGAGAATTTCACTTGTCAGGGTCTTAAGTTGGATGTTCTTAGGCATCTCAGGGAGTTTGATGCATGCAAAAGGAACAAGGGAGAGAACACGCATCCTGCTGGGTTACTACAACCTATTCTTATTCCTAAGAGGAAATAGGACAGTATATCGATGCAATTTATTACAGGATTTCCAACAATAGAGGGGAGAGATTGCACCTATGTGGATTTTGATATCCTAATGAATTTTTCACACTTTTTTTTCCATTCGAGCTTGATATTTAGCATCACAGGTGGCCAGTGTTTTTTTGAGAGGTGTTTAGGCTGCATGGGCTTCCTAAGACAATTTTCAATGATAGGGATGCGAGCTTCATGGGAGGACTTTTCCAGGAGTTATTTCTCCTTGCTGGCACAAAGCTAACTCCCAACACTAGCTACCACCCTTAGATATATGGACAAACAAAGATAATAAATAAGTGATTGGAGGGATATATGCGCAACTATGTGACTGGAAAATGGAGAGGGTGGGTGAAGTGGTTTCACTTTGGGGAGTATTTCTACAACACCACATATCATATGTCCATAGATATAAAACCCTTTCATGCTTTGTATGGTTATGTTGAACTAACTTATTTTATAGGGTTTTTTGGAGATATCAGAGCTCCATGGGCCAAATATTGGATACAGGAGAGCCAAGATATCATTAGAGCACTCAAGGATAACTTGTAGATGGTATAGAACCAAAAAAAGTTATATGCAAAAAAAGGCGGAGTAGAGAGATATTTTGAGGTGAGATATTTGGTTTTCCTAAGATTGTAGCCTTGCAAAAAATACGCACTAAAGAAGAAAGGAGATGAAAATATTCAACCCCATTTTTATGGTCCATACAAGGTGATCGGACGAGTGGGGGAGGTAGATTATGAGTTTTAGCTTCCACCATGGAGTATGGTGCATATTGTACTTCATATCTCTTTCCTAAAAAGGGCCTTGGGACAATGAGTGATGATTGCCACTAAGTTACCACCATTAGATGATGAGGGGCATTTTATTTTGACACCAAAGGTCATGTTACAGGAAAGGGAAAGGAAGATGAGGAGAACTACCATTAGATAGTTCCTTGTTAAGTGGAAGGATTTCCCTAAAGAAGATGCCACTTGGGAAGGAGAACATATTTTTCAAGACCTAGCACTACAGTTTCTTGAGTACAAGAAACACTTGGGAGGAGAGGACTGTCATATCCCCAATTAAAATTTTGACATGGAAATTCCCAATTTTTAAATTTAGTGATTAATATATATATTTAGCCAACAAAAATTAGGAGAAATAATTTGTGGAGATATTTAATAAAATTTGGAGAAAAAGCAATGGTTTGGACTTAGGAAAATAAGAAAAATTAAAGTTAAGTTGTGGAATTACCAAGCATGGAAATTGAACCATGGAAAGAATCAAACCATGGTATGGGGAAAATAGAACCATGGTATGAGGAAGTGAAAGAAAAAATAAAAGGAAGGTTGGGGTCTCATTTTGATCATTTTGGTTTTGGAATTTCATTTCTAAATTCGAGGTTTTCTTAAGATATTGAGCTAAGTCAACTAGTGTTGGTTAGCACAGGTATTTCCGAGCAAAGAATCACAACTCTATTTTGGTGAACTTAAAGTGTCGTTCTAGGAGAGAAAAATTAGAGTTGATTGGATATTTCTTTTCCTGCATTTTGTGATCCATTTCATCTCTACAACAGGTAGGTTGTTTTTTCTAGAATAGTAGCTGCACTATTATGATGGGAAATAGTTGGAATTTCACTCTATCTTTTCAACGATATCCTTCACTGAATTCTTAATTAATTTTTTCGAGAATTTTTGGTGGAGAAGTTGTATATTTTCTAGTGGGATGCAGAGCTGGGTAGTGGGTAATTTCACTTGATTTTTGGGTAATTCTGTGAGGTTGGAAACAGCCTAAAATATTTATGGGTTTTTTGGACCAGGGTTGGAGATAATTTTCCTAATATTTTAGAATTTTTGGAGCATATTTGAGGCCTCAAATATCCATTTTCCTCTAGCAGCAACAACTGTAAATTTATGGGCACAAAGTGCATCCATTGAACCATTTCAACATGGAATTTTCTTTTTTCTCGCCTGGGTTTTTTGTGCTTTCTTAACAAAACTAGGTGGAAACATTACATTATATTTTGTACTCAGCTTCTCATTGGATATATAATAAAATTTCCCAGTTCTATTATTTATGCTCAGACTCGAAAGTTGTTTCTCTTGTGGAGTTTTGAAATTGCATGTTTATTTGTTTGTTGTAGCTAGTTCATGTTTTGATATTTCATAATATTTCTCTAGTTATAACATTACATATATGGTTTTGGAAGTTTTTTCTCCAAAAATCGGTTTATTATCCATTTATGTACTTTGACCTCAGTCATATTTTCAAACTTGCAACACCTCCATGTTTACCCTTGTCCCTAAATTGCATACCACCTATCAGTATGCCCCCACCTTAGGGAATACACTATGTGATTTCCATGTCTATTAAAATGAATTGTGTTGTGACCCTGCAAGTATTAAAGTAATGCGGAAGCCTCTCATTCCAGGCTTTTAACAAGTTTTTGATCATAATCTGGATTGGGAGAATTTTTTTTTCCAAAAATTCAAAGTGCTCAGAATCACACCAAAAAAGAATGACCAAATAGGGCTTGTCACAACGAATTCGCCACACTTATTTTCATCAAAAACTAACTACGTATGTGAAATTTAGAGTTGTTGTGCGTCGTGCCAAACAGGAGATTTTTTCTCAAAAAGGGATCAAACACGGTCAAAGGCCAAAAATTTGGGTTTTCAAAGGCCAATGAGGTGATGAAACTTGTCAATTTCTGAGTGGATCGAATTTGGAGAGGTAGTTGGGTGTTGACATCTGGCAAGCTCGGAGGCCTCCACATGCCCCTCCCCCCCACCACTAAGGACAAATGTGGTTCAATTTATATGGTGGATGTTGTGAAACCAGCTCCGAGAATAGAAGAAAAGAGATATCAACGCCTTAGAAATAAGCCACTTCGAGGGGGAAACCTCCAATATATTACATGAATGAAAAATTCTTGGATGATACAAATGAAAAAACCTCCTTTCTATATATAGGAGTCCATGGGGCCATAATGTAATCCTAGCCAACCTAACAATAATAATGTAAGGGCGCAATAATAAAAATATGGGGGTTACAGGGGTACGACAATAACAATAAGGGGGGATACACTAACATAATAAGGGACTACACTATTAATATAGGGACATAACATGCCCCTCTCCTTCAAACAGGTGTTGTCCTCAACACTCGATTATTTCTTGATGCTTCTATATAAAATTATCATCCTCCCATGTGGAATCTTCTACAGGAAAGTTCTTCCACTTGCTGAGATACTTTGAAATTGATCATACTTGTTGAGTTCTTTTTTCTGTGACTACTTCAGAACTTTTTTTGATGTGATGTTGATCTTCCTATTGTTTCATTAGATTCTGCACTAAAGTTAGGTTATCATTTGAGAGTTGGAGAACTTGTTGTTGATGCTCGATGTGATCTTCCACTAATTTATCATCCATATTAGCTATTATTTGATCCTTCAAACCATCCAACTTAGCCTCCATTTCTACTTTTAAACCATCTATGTCATCTTCGGTTACTCTTCGTAAGATTGAAATTTGTTGCACTTGGTACCCTAATTTTGATATCTCATACTGCAATTCTTCCTCTTCATGCATCATAGTATATCTTTTTGAGGGCTTAATGGGTATGTAATTATT
The DNA here is from genome assembly GCA_034641835.2 of Pinus albicaulis. Classification (NCBI taxonomy): domain Eukaryota; kingdom Viridiplantae; phylum Streptophyta; class Pinopsida; order Pinales; family Pinaceae; genus Pinus; species Pinus albicaulis. The sequence goes on along the minus strand of CM076583.1, from coordinate 460,109,371 downwards.
TTTAGGGTCCATTTTAGAATCCAATACTGATATCTATTCTAATATTCCCTTGGAATCAATTCCACTTGATTCTTCAAACAAGACTTATGCAATTTGGAAAAACAAAATACACACCTTTTACTTGCTTTTAAGGAGCTCGATATTGAAATCGACTTATCTCTATACTTACAGATCCTCAATATCTAAAATTCAGCCCTATAGTATTCCTCTGAAGCATCTTTCAAATTCCACAGGTCGGAATTGATTTCAATTCTTCAAGACAAAGTTATGTCCAATCTCCCATAATGACCTAATTATGGACTAGTTCAGTAGATTGAACTTGTACGACTTGCCACGTGTCACTGTTTCCTCCTTTGGCTCTGAAATTTATAGATAGGAAACTAAATTCTATGTACTTGCAATCATTTTCTACAACATTCCAATCCGATGCTCAGAGAGAGAGAGAGTTCTGGAGATTTTCCCACGATCACCTCTTTGAGATGAAATTAGGGAGCCTGAAAAATACCTAACTTCCATAGATCATATCTCCAAAAATATTGCAAACCAAGCTCTAAACTGTTTCGACGATGTTCCTCAATATTTCAGCTTCGTGCTCTAAAAATTTCAGCCTAAGAACCTTCGTAGGAAAAACTTTATAGCGTAAATACCGTGATCAACTTTTTAAGTGAAATTAAGGAACCTGCAAAAAGACCTAACTTCCACACATCATATCTCCAAAAATATTGCGAACCAAGCTCTGAAATTTTACAACGATATTCCTCAGGATTTCAGCTTTGCACTCTAAAAATTTCAGCTTTTGAACCTTCGTATAAAACAAGTTATAGTGAAAATTCCATGATGACCTTTTTGGAGCAGTGAAACCCTAGAATCCAAAGCTCTGATACAAAATGTTGTGAAACCAGCTCCAAAAATAGAAGAAAAGAGATATCAACACCTTAGAAATAAGCCACTTCGAGGGGGCAACATCCAATACATTACATGAATAAACAATTCTTGGATTATACAAATGACAAAACCTCCTTTCTATATATAGGAGTCCATGGGGCCACAATGTAATCCTAGCTGACCTAACAATAATAATGTAAGGGCACAATAATAAAAATAAGGGGGGCTGCACTAACATAATAAGGGACTACACTATTAATATAGGGACTTAACAGTGGGTCAAATTTTAAACAATGGTCGGGTTTTATATTTTATGGAGAAAAAATATTGTTGGCAGAAGGGTGGAGGTCGGGTTCAGACCCATGGCCTCCCCCGCACTAACCACAAGATCTACCATCTCAGTTATCACTTAGTTCTTATAAACATATGTCATCGACTTATATTTCAAATGTATGGTTTGAACCACTGGGGGTAGGGCGGGGGCCATCCCCGAAGGGCCAACCCCGATCCATATAACTTGGTGCAAAACCGTGGCAAAGTGCTTATGACTAATGACGGGAGTTAAAGTTTAAAATGGTTTTAATTAACCATAAACCCCATATTATGTGTGTTAATCACAACTTAAACTCGATTATGCATAAAAGCGCTTTTCGTGTTAATGCATAGTGTTAGCACAGTTCTTTTCTAAGTCATGAGTCCATATTAAATTTTTTGTTTTTAGTATTAGAATTTGAAAATTTCAAAAAAAAATTGTCCCTACCGAAATTTCTGGTAGCGCTTGTTTTAGCCTTTTCAGACAGTCTATTATATGCATGTTTCTGTGTATTTTTATTTTATTTTGATGTTGTTGGAAATTCTAGAAGAATACTCTCTTTTTTTTAATAAACGAAAAATCACATTTACTTTTGTCAAGCCACGTGTCGTAGTGTAAATACGTTTCAAATATTTTTTTAAATGTTTTATATCTTATGATAGGAGTCGCATGCGGTTAGCTTCGTTGAAGTCAAGTCATGGTACAAGTTAATGCTTAGGTTTCAACTCGGAGTAATACACTTTACCGTTAATCACGTCTTGTTTGTCACCCCAAGTCAGTTAATCTTATGTCAAAGTATGTTTTTTCTGAACAGAGGAGATCATGGTTATAAAAATTAACACAATGACCATTTGCCTTGTCGCACAGTAGTGCTCTCGGAAATTTCAGCCAATAATGAGCAAGACAGTGGAGGTGACTGCCAGTCATAGATCCACTTGCCTCAAACCATTTGTAGCATTGCATATGAAAATATGAATTCAAATGAAGGTAATAATGGCTATCATCTGGTGCACACCATGGTCAGGAATATTTTCCATAATGAAGATCAATTTTCATGGGGTGATGAACCATATTTTTTGTTTTAAGACCACTGAAAAAGCACGAGCATTATCATTTGAGAGTTTAGATGTTGGAGATCGAATTTCTTAGAGTGCTAGTTTGAGGAGGAGTCTGTATTTAAAACACAATTTCAGAATGAAACACATGTAACACCTATAAGGTGAAAATCTTCTAGCTCTTCCACCTATTAGTTTCAAGAGGAAAAGTCATTAATTTACGAAGATGACTAAAACAGGTGGTAAATATAATGAATTGAGCCACAAGGTGTAGCTTAGTGGATGAAAATTCGAGGGTAAGAAGCTTGTTTATCCAGGTAGGTTGGTATTATCTGTGCACTCGGTTAGGGAGCTCCCACTCAAGAGTATCTCAAGAGTTTTCAAAGTCTTTTAATAGACAAGAAGCCACAGTTTATGGTCTTATATCGCAGGCTTCCTAAGACTCCATTGCTAAAGCATTTAAACTTTCATAGGAAGGAGAGAGGTGGTTTAAAGGTTAGGTTATCACAGGAGAAGACCTCAATAGTTTCCTCAAGGATGCACACAAAGATCCAAATTGGGCCAAGGGAATTCCATGTAGCTATCTTAAAAATGGTTGGGCAAAAGCTGTTAAACTTATCAAGATATACCTCACTTGTGAAATGAAGTATATAATTGTGTTTCTTAATCGTATGAGGTTTCTTTTTCATGTTGCAGGTATGAAGAAATTAAATTTGCCATAATTATTTATGAAGAGTCTGACAAATATGTTAGCAAGGTTCCAAACTCACACTGCTATTTCAAAATATAGCTTGTATCTTCAAGCTCTAATCAAGGTTCTAGTTGGAGAAGAGTTAAGGAAGAGAAATCAAACCTGTGATCCCCCTTTTTTTTTATAGGGCAAGCCAACCTGCACCTATACCTCAAGCTTCACAACCACACCCTCAGCCTGCAAAAAGAACCAAGAAGAAGGCCAAGAAGGAAAACATATATAATTCCAAGAGCAAGAAAGAAAAGGTTTTTGCAGTCAAGTCCAACAGAAATTTGGAAAAAGGAGAGATATCCTCGGAAAATAAACCTAAATCTATGAAAACGGTGCCCCCTGTTCCCCATTTTACTAATGTATACACCAGAGCTTGAAGAGGAAGGTTTGAAACTTCAAAGAAATCTAAAGTGTATATGCTACCGAAAATTCCGGAAGTACATATTCTGCAGAAGATGCAAAAAGAGTATCAACCTACAAAATCTGATGAAGAACTTCTTAAGGGTCCTGGATATGAGATCACAAATAAGAAGAATAAAGAAGAAGCCAAACCTGTTGATGGTACCAGAAAGAGGCATACCGGAGACAACAACAAGTTTAGGCTCAAGTCCAAAGCTCTACACAATCCAAGATTAATGATAGAGGTAATTGATACAGAATTAAAAACTAAAGGTTCAAAGACAGAGAAATCCATGAAGAAAAACAAAAACAAAACCCCTTCAAAGCAGCACTCAAAGCCCTCAAATAGAAGAAACATACAAAAGGGTTCTAAGGTGGAGAAAGACATTGTCAAGGAAGAATCCACAAGAATAACTAGGTTCAAATCAGTTGCTGACATCAAGACAGACTTTCATAAGCTTGATGAAGTTGTAGCCCACATAAAAGAAAGGTAAAAACGATTTTTTTATACAAATACCTTTTTTCTTATCAACTAGAATTTTGAACGACAGCTTAGATGTCAAGGAATATAAGTTTGCACAATATTTTCCACATTTTCTATGTATTTTTGAAAAGGAAATAGATTGCTACCGGAAATTTCAGTAGCATTCCATTTTTTCCATAGTTACAGGATTTAACCGGAATTTCCAATAGTGCCTGTTTTAACGGAATTTTGACACATGTCAGCAAATTTCCCAAGCCAGTTAAGGATGGATAAGAACCCATAACCAAAAGGATATAACAAGCGATGGTGAAAGGTGGTTATGAGGTTGTTGGAGGTCTTATTACATGGAGATACATGTTCATTTAAAGACCAAAGACACAAGCAAACAAATCAGTAGAAAAAGGAGCAGCATGACAACATACTCAGCATTTCAGCGTAGATTACTTCCCTTCTTTCTTCTACATTTTTCCTTTCAGTTATATTTCGATGGGATATGGCTGTAATGTCTTTTGACACCTCTATAATGTTAGGAGTAATGTTTCCTTCTTTTTCAAAGATATGGAGTTCGTGCCTCTCTTTCTGAATATACCATTTGTAAATACCATTTATAGGTTGGATGTTGATCTACCTAAAGAATGAAAATAATAAAAATCCCTTTTTTCTTCATACTAGAGGATTTTGTGACTCAAGGACCATATAATGTATGTTGTTTAATCTTTCTTTGTTAATTTCTTCTAAATATGAATTGCAGCAACTAGTAACGTGTAAGTGATAAACTATTAAAGGATTTAACAGTAAATTTTCTGCTTTTGGTTTTCTACAAGTTATATATGTGTTATACAACATGTCAGTGAAGATTTCGTAAATGATTTGTGGAATACGTTATACATGTAATCTATTTTTTTCATGTTGTTTACTTTGCATAAACATAGTTTGTGTAAAGAGGCATCATCATAGCTGTTTGACTGATTTAGGATAGGAATATTTCATAGAATAGGTACCAACTATCCATATTATTCCATTTGTTACACTCTACTCCCTATACTACAAATTTACCCATACAATTTACACTTTCCACAGCTTGCCAAATTCATGAAAGTTTTAAAGAATATTAAAATTATCATTTCAAAATATTTGATAACCCATACCACCACTCAAACAAGCCCTTTAAAATTTGGAATGAAATACGATGTGTAAGGCTTACTCCTTATGTATTCAAGGAGTCACTCCTTGCGCTAAAATATTTGGTGTCATTGCCAAGGAGGTGAATTGAAGTTTATCCCTGGGTGAATGACAAAGTTATAAGTCTGGTTCTGAGGTGTAAAGTTTCAGTTATCTTTTTAGAGTACTTTAAAATTGTCGACTCCATTTTTAAAGTTCTGTCTCCTAGAAGGACTAGAACGAGGGCTAACCCATATTCCCCTTTCAGAATCCTAGTTTCTGACCTTGAAACACTAATCAAGAAAAAGAGTAAATGGAATTTTTCTACCTCTACTAATGTTTTCTCAAAGTATGTCCATAAATAAGTCCTGGAAAATTAATCCCATGATTTTGCAGAAAATTCTATACCTCCTTTGTTTTCCAACCAAAAAAAATTCTATACATCACAAGTTGGTGCTTCATCATTTGTTGTTCACAATCTACCAATTCATATTCTAAAAATCCCAATAGCTCACACCATGGCAGGTACAAACCCACTCCCTAACCAAATGGATGCAATTTTTGCTACAGGGTATGCCCCTTTGGTTTTACCTTAGCCTATGAATGCATTACTTGCAGGAGAATATCTCAAGTACATGCCTAAGTTTAGTGGTGAGGTAGAGGTAACAAATGAAGAACACCTTGTCGATTTTTATGCCTATCCTGACAATCTGAATATTGAGCATGACGATGTATGGATTAGAGCTTTTGTTCAGAGTCATGAGGGTGATGTTAGGAAATGGTTTAGATCCTTGAAAGTTTGTACCATCACTGGAATTGAAACAATAGATGATACATTTTTAAGGAAATGAGGTGATAAGAAATAATTTATGTATTATATCACTGAATTTGGTGCAATAAGAATAAAAGTAGGAGAATCATTTTCTGATTTTTATAAGATATTTAATAAGATGTATCAAAAAATACATATTGAAATCAAGCATACTGAATCTTCAACCAAAATCACTTATGCTAATGCCTTTGCCTCATTTTTGTTTATTATTGAGAGAGGGAATATTTAAAACACTAACACAAATGTAGGAAAATGCACTCTAGGTAGAATCTAATGTGTTAACAGCTAATAGTCTCACAGGAGGGGTTGACAAAGAGAAAAGAAAGCAAAAAGATGAAGTTTCAACTTCAGGAACTTCGAAAATAGATCCTAAGTTAGATGAGCTGACCAAAATAGTCAATTCATTGACTATTCATATGTCTAAGATCAAGATGGAAGCAAGCCCAGCTATTACCAGAAATGTTTCATTTCATCAGCCTAATAGATAGCAATTTAGAAGACCTATTGCTCCTCAAATTTTGCAGCAAGAAAGGAAAGATGTTGATGATAAAAAAGTGCATCCCCCTTTGCAAAATGCTATATTTGAAGATGAAGAGGAAGCTAAAAGGTTGGAGAAAGTTGTTGATATCAATTTTCTAATAGATAAAGAAGGGCTCATTCATCTTACCCAAGCAGAGTATGAATATTTTATGTCATATACTCAGAATAATGAAGTGGTTCCTGATCAGTCCATTATTGCAGCTGATCACCAAAGCTGATATAATCTCATATTAAAGAAGATTAATGATAATCCAAAGCATGTTGCACAACCAAAGAATAATAAGGACGCAGTTAAAATTCTAGCAGAAAAAAAAGTTGATGAACCAAGAAGACCAGAAATTCTGGTAGCAATTAATACTCCTTCACTTCTGGTAAAATTTGCTCACAAAATTCCACTTTTTTTCAATTTTGAGAATGAAATTCAAAATATAAATATTTATGTTCCTCTTGTAGAGCTCATGAAAAATGATGAATTCAAAAATACTTATCTGAAACCTCTTCAACCCCCACCTACCAAAGTAGCTTCTGATTTTTTTAACCTTCAAGATGACAAGCCCACTATTATTTTAGGTTCATTGGTAGAAGACAGAGATGAATCTACCCCTCCCTTTTATCTATATTTGAATATTCATGATAATATCCTACATAATTTCCTAATGGAATCTGGAGCCTCACATAATTTAATGCCCAAGGTAGTCATGGATAAACTAGGTCATGAAGTAACTAGAGAGTACCAAGTTCTCTTCTCTATTGATTCCCAGAAATTTAAATGCCTTGGTGTCATCAAAGACCTTGCAGTAAGCGTTTTTTAGTTACCCACGACAGGGATGGTGATGGATATTCTTGTCGATGACATTCCTCCTAGATTTGGCATGTTACTTTCTAGGTTATGGATTAGAAGGTTGGGAGGAAATTTACAAATGGATCTCACTTATGATATTGTCCCTTTTTTTGGAGGAGAACAAAGAAGACTTTATAGAGAATCTCAACTGACATATATCATTAGTGACAACAAATACCCCACTAATCATCCAATTTATGCTAGAACAACTGATGCTGGTTGAAGCATTTTACACATGGATAATGTTGTCCTATCTGCACTAGAAATTTTTTGTATTTTGAAGCCTGCTGAAAAACAGATCACTCATGAGGGTTCCCAACTATGGAAAATGCATTCTGATGACTCATGTTCTAAAGAAGGAGCTAGTGCAGCAATAGCTCTCATTTCTCCTTTGAAATAAAGCTCCACTTTTTCTTTCAAAATTAAATTTGAAGTAACTAACAATGTGTATAAGTATGAAGCTCTACTACTTCGTTTAAAAATAAAAAAAGATATGAATATTTCAGAAATTTCTGTTTTTGGAGATGTTGAACTTATTATTCATCAAATCAAAAATGTTTATCAAAATAAGAATCCTAGACTTAAATATTATCATAACGCAGTATGGAGTATTCTAGAAGACTCATTCCTTGCTTTTAACATTTGTTTTGTTCCAAGAGAAAGTAATATTTTGGTTGATTCACTTTCTATTTTAGCAAGTTCATTCAAGATTCCAATACTTATAAAGTTGAAATATGAAGTGGAAGTTAGGTTAGGACCTAACATTCCTGATAATGTCAAGCATTGGAATTTTTTTGAACATTATCAAGAGATTAGAAGAATCATTGAAGTTGTTGAAGAGTTTTTTGTCCTAAACATTTATCAAGATGAATATCTCATGAAGGATGATGCTGATTTTCAAGACACAAAAAATCTACAAAAACATATTATTGATCAGCCTATCATTCATCTGCCTAAAAATCACATTCCCAAGGGGTTAATCCCATTTGAGAAGCTCTTTGATAAAAATTATGTCCCAGTCAAACTACAATTTGATGAAATAGAAGCGGAATCGAAAGATTTCAATTTGGGCACAGAAAAAGAATCGAGGTATGTGAAGTTGTAAAAATCTTTATCAGAAGAAATAAAGATTTAATACAATAAGCTATTTTGTGAATTTTTTGATGTTTTTGCCTATAAATATGAGTATCTTAAGACATATGATACAACTATTGTTGAGCATAGGATACCATTGAAGAATGATAATAATACATTCAGGCATAAATTAAGACAAATCAATCCACTACTATCACCTGTGATGGAGAAGGAAGTGAAGAAAATTTTGGATGCCAAAATCATCATTCCATTGAGATAATCAGATTGGGTTTTTAATCTAGTTCGAGTAATAAATAAGTGTGGTGAAGTTATGCTATGTGTAGATTTAGGAAATCTTAACAAATGCTCCAAGAAATATAATTATATTTTGCCAAAGATGGAGCATATTCTTCAAAAGGTAACTAGTTCAAACAAAATTTCCAGGTTAGATGGGTTCTCCAGGTACAATCAAGTTTCAGTTTGGTCAGAAGACCGAGAGAAGAAAAAATTCACTACTCCTTGGGTAAAATTCATGTATGCAAAGATTCCATTTTGGCTTATGAATGACAGAGCTACATTTCAGCGTGCTTTAGACTTTGCATTCATTGGAGAAAATGGAAAATTCTTCCGCATCTATTTTGATGATATTACTATTTTTCAGCTTCAAATCAAGAACACATTCAACAATTGAGACAAGTATTTGTTAAATGCAGAAAATATGGTATATAATTATATCCAAAGATGTGTCATTTTTCTCTCAAAGAAGGTAAGATGTTGGGTCACATAGTTTCTAAAGATGGAGTGAAAATTGATACTAAGAGAGTGATTTCAAGTCACGATTTAACTTCCAAGATCGAAGAAAGAGGTTCAAGCTTTCCTTGGTAAGATCAATTTCTTAAGAAGGTTCATTCCAAATTTTGCTGAAGTGGTGAGGCATATTACTTGCATGTGGAAGAAGGAAAAAGAAGTTAGGTGGAAAATTGAATCCAGAAACTCATTTTAGCTGATAAAAAAAGATATCATTGAAGCACCTCAGTCGGTAATCCCTGAATAGTCAAAGTGATTCTTGATCTTATCATTTTCCTCTCAAGATACTATTGATGTTGTTTTGTTACAAAAAGATTCAGAAAATAAGGAAACTCCCATAGCGTTTTTCAATAGAGATCTTAGAGATGCATAATTGAAGTATGAAATGTTAGAAAAACATGCCTATGCATTAGTGAAAGCTTTGACAACTTTTAGAGTTTATATTCTGCATGTTCAAGTTATTTCCTATGTACCTTCATCTGTTGTTAGGGAGATATTAGTTCAACTTGATATTGATGGAAAAAGAAGTGGGTGAATAAATTTCTTGAATTTTATTTAGAGATAAAGCCTACTAAACTAATCAAAGGTCATGGATTATCCAAACTACTAGCTAGAGAAAATTGTAAAGTTTTGGGCTTGAATATGTTATGCACAAGTTATTAATTATTATTAAATGTAATTGTCTTAGGTTGTATTAGGAAAAAGGGCATGATCAAAGATCATGGCCCTTCACCAAGAGACACCATAAGGCTATATTTAAGCCTTGGTCTCTCCCATTCGTAAATCCTTTTATACAATTATCAATGATATGTACACACACACACACACACACACACACACACACACACACATATATATATATATTTCTATATATTTCTGAGTTTTCTACTCCATTTGGAATCAGAGCGGGTTCCAATCCTCGAGTTCCCCTGTTAACCTGCTACTGCCCCTGCTCTGGTTCACGTCCTTATATAAATTCTTATTCAAACTCACATCCACACTCATAGTGCCACCATCCACATCTTCCCCTGCCACCAGTCGGTCCATGCCTGTGCTCCATCGGCCTACCATCCTAAAACCTGCTGCCACCCCCCACCCCATCATTGTTGTTGCCATTGTCATTATGTTTCTGTAACACGTTGTTCCAACCCTCACTCGAAAACTCCTTCATTCCACACCCTCATTCCGCTATTGAAATACACCGCCCCATCTAATTAAACCTGGTTTATAGAATCAAAACTAGTCTTGGGATACGGTCTTCAACAAGTGTGACCATTTGACCCTTTGACCAAGAGCCATGGTGATCGACCATTCAGGCTTGACGTCTAATGGGTGGACGATAGTTGACTTAATTTTTTTTATTTAAAATTAAAATGTGAGACATTACATAGCTATATATATAATAATTATATATATAACACACACAAAGATATATATATATATATATACACACACACACACACATTAATCATAGTTATAATATAACTTAAAAGAAATTTAATTAATATAAATTAATTTTCATATAAGACTTAATTAAAAAAAAAAAAAAAGTAAACTAACAAATAAATATACACCCCCTCAAACCCACTCAATGTTGTCAATGACAATTTCTGATTTCAGCAAAAAATTGGTTGATCTTGATAATAAAATTAGTAACCATTCTGTTGAGTTTAACAAAATATTAGTCGATCTCGAGGGTAAGGTTACAGGACATTCTAGCGATATTAAGAAACTTCAAGACACGACAAATCGGATAGAAAAACAAATTGGGAAAAGCCATAGCGAGTCCACATACAATCATAATTAAGAAATGTTGGTGCTAACTTCTATTTATGATAGGATGAAGCTGACGCAAGACCAAATATTCCATAATATTAAACATAATCCACAGAAAAATTCAGTAGATTCAGGGAATTCAACAGATCATCATGAAAAAACTAAATCTCAAAAAACATCGTCCCCTCACCACCAAGAAGATAGTAATGCGAATTTTCGAAATAAGCAGCTCTGGAATGCATTCACTAATCAATACCCATTTTTCGCTCCATCATTAGCAGCATATCAACAAAGAGAAAATTCGAGCTACCCAAGTTCGACGGTAACGAAAAAGGCAACATTGCATGGCTTAATAAAGCCGAAGAATATTTCGATATTTACGACATTGATAGTGATGATGAAAAAATTAAGCACACCTCCATGAAAATGGAAGGAGAAGCATATAATTCGTATGTGGTGGAAAAAGATGACGCTTGCTATTAGTTGGAGAAAATTTAAGGATGTGTTCTTTAAAATATTCCGAGGTATCAAGGAAGAAGAGTTCTTTTCAAAACTCATCAAATTATTTCAAAAAGGAGATGTGGATGAGTACACTTGAGAATGGGAGACCTTAGCAACACGAGTACCTGTATTATCAGAATCTCGTCTAGTTCAATATTTCATTTCAAGACTTAAAACCCATATAAAAGTAGAGCTCAAGCTTCATGACATTACATTGATAGAGGTAGCAATACAAAAATCAAAAGTTGTTGAAAATAAATTCGAAAATTTAATTTGGTCAAAACCGGAAAGAGTATATTCGAGATGAATATTTCCTCAATCTACAAATATTGATAACACAAAATATGTCCCACCACATCTTCGTGAAGAAGAAAAATCTAACATGGAAATACAAAGGCTGAGATAGGGCAAGTGCAAACGTTGTGGTGAAAAGTGGGACCCTAGGAATAGGTATGCTAAAGGAAAAGAGACAAAGAATCTTCATAATTCTGAAGCAACTAATGACTCTAATAGTGATGAATCAGATGTAGAAGCAATTGAAGACACCCCATAGTTCTCTCCAGAACTAGATCACGAAAGCATTCCGCAAGTGTCATTATCAGCTATGACAGGTATATCACAACCTCAAACACTAAAATTAAAAGGACATATTAAGAAGAACAATGTAATGGTTCTCATCGACACCGGCAACACCCACAATTTTTTAGATTCAACCATGGCCAAAATACTCAACATATTTACGTTTCCCATGGCCAATATGAAGGTAATGGTGGTCAATGGTAAGAATATTGAGAAGGTAGGGAAATTCCATAAGGTCAAATGAAAGATTCAAAAATTTAATTTAGAATCTCCATTCTACATCGTACCATTAGGAGGAGTAGATGTGGTCTTAGGAATCCAATGGCTACAAACCTTAGGTACTTATTTTTCCAACCATCAAAAGCATTTTATAAGCTTTAAATGGGAAGGGTAGAAGTACAAGTTATATGGATTCCAAGCACCAGAAAATCAAATCGTGTCGTCATCCCAGATAATGAAAATGATTTGAAAATGAGTGGCAGCCTATATAGTATAATGTCACCAATTAGAAATGTTATTTGCAAAAATGATTGGTGAAGGGTCATGAGAAGTACAAGGGCTAATTCAGAAGCACAAAAAATTATTCCAATACCTGCCCATGAAAATGCCTCCTAATAGGGAAATTGAACATACAATAGAAGTCAAATAAGGAGCATACCTTGTCAACATCAAGCCCTATCGCTATCCACATCACCAAAAGACTGAAATTGAGAAGATAATCCAAGATATTTTAAAATATGGGGTCATCTCAAAAATCAAGAGTTCGTATGTTGCTCCAGTTATATTGGTAAGAAAGAAGAATGGATCGTTTCGGTTATGCATTGACTACAAAGGATTAAATAAGATAACAATTTTAAATAAGTTTTCAATTCCCTTTATCAATGAAATTTTTTATGAACTACATGGCACAAAATACTTCTGAAAAGTAGAATTAAGGTCAGGCTATTACCAGATCAGAATGAGGTTGGAATACATACCAAAAAATGCGTTCGAAACACACAAAGGTCACTATGAGTTTAAGGTAATACCCTTTGGATTAACAAATGCACCAACTACGTTCCAAGATACTATGAACGAATTATTTTGTCCATATCTTAGGAAATTTGTACTAGTATTTTTTGATGATATTTTAATTTACAGTAAAGCTTGGAAGGAGCACTTGCAACATTTGGATAAAGTTCTTATGCTATTGGAAGAGCATCAGTTTTATGCTAAGAAATCCAAATGCACCTTTGTGAAAGAAGAAGTAGAATATCTTGGACACATAATATCCCATGAAGGAGTAAAAGTGGACCCTACTAAAATCAAGGCTATAAAGGAGTAGACTAAACCAATTAGTATATCAAAGATAAGAGGGTTCTTAGGATTAACAGGATACAACCAAAGATTTATTAAAAACTATGCGCACAAAACACTACCTCCTACAAATATTTTAAATAAGAATTCGTTTCAATGGAATGAGGAAGTAGGAAGGTGTTTCGAAGAACTGAAGGAAGTGATGTCCAATGCCCCTGTATTTGCGACTCCCAATTTCTCTAAACCATTTATCATTGAGTGTGATGCCTTTGGATTAGGTATAGATGTAGTATTAATGCATGAAGATCATACAATAGCTTTTGAAATCAGGAAGCTCAATAGACGAGAGTGTCTTAAATCCACATACAACAAGGAAATGCTTGCGATTATCCACACATTGGCCAAGTGGAGGAAATATCTATTGGGGAGTAAGTTCTCCATCCAAATGGATCATAACAGTCTTCTACACCTCCTCCAACAAAAACACTTTTTGAAGAAATATAAAAATGGATTGAAAAAATTTCCGTCTTCAACATGGAGATATTATATAAAAGGGGAAAAGACAATGAAGTAGTAGATGCCCTGTCCATGAAGGAAGAAGAACAAACACTACTTGTTGACTTAGTTTTTGTTCCTGAATGGCCTAATGGGATCCCAAGTGAGTACGCCAAACATCCAGAAATAATAGCTATAATCAATAATCTCTTAGGAAACTCAAAATTTGAATGGAAGAACGATATCTTATGGTAAAAGGGAAGAATATATCGGAATTCAAATTCCAATTTTATATCAAAGATACTCAAGGACTCACATGGTTCCTTGTCATCCAAACATCTAGGATTTTCTAAAAATTACTACAATGCATGTCAATCATTCTTTTTGAAGGGTATGAGTCATGATATTCATAAATATGTAGCAGAATGTGACAAATTTCAAAGAAATAAAAGTGAAAATATTATGACACCTGGATTACTTCACCCCTTAAACATTCCGAAACAGAAATGGGAAGAAATCTCAATGGATTTTATTGAAGGGTTACATGTATTTGATGGAAAGGATAAGATATTCGTAGTAGTCGATATACTCACTAAATATGCTCAATTTATTGCTATAAAGAAAACATACTCAACAAAGCAAATCGCAGAGATATTTTGCAAACATATTTATAAACTACACGAGTTCCCGAAAGTCATTGTGAGCGAAAGAGATGCCAAATTTAAGGGTAATTTTTGGAAGGAATTGTTCAGCCATATAGGAACCTACCGAAACATGAGTTTTCTTACCACCCGCAAACAGATGGACAAATAGAGGTTGTCAATAAATGTTTGGAATCTTACCTACATTGTTACCGCTACAGAAAAACAAATTAAGTGGGTTCATTGGTTGCATCTCATTGAATAGTGGTATAATTTTACTTACCATATATCGGAAAAAATGACTCCATTCCAAGATTTGTATGGATAGAAACCCTCAAAATGGAAAGATCTAGCTTCCACCCATAAAAATCTACCAGCGGTTAAAAACCAACTAGAAGAAACCAAAAAAGTCGTCTAGATCCTAAAAGTAAATATGAATAATGCACGAAACCATATGAAGCAATAGGCTTACCTAAATAGAACTAAGAGAGAATTTGAAGTTGGAGAGTGGGTATTTGTCAAACTCCAGCCATACAAGAAATTGTCCCTGAAACAAAAGGGAAACATAAACTTGCACCAAAGTTCTATGGACTGTATGAAATCAACAAAAATAGTAGCCAAGCCGCATATATCTTAAGCCTTCTAGATAAATGCCGTGTTCACAACGTCTTCCATGTATCCTGCTTAAAAAGGGAACTTGATGACCATCGGTCAGCATAAACAACACTTCCATTTTTATATGATGAAGGAAGGGTCATTTTAGATCCAGAAAGTATCATATCCACCAGAGAAAATAAGCTCTGATCTCGTGTAATCACAAAATACCTAATCAAGTGGAAGGATTTATGGGAAGAAAAAGCCTCTTGGGAGAATGAAGAATTTCGTCAACAACATTCGTCGTTATGTATGATTTGAGGACAAAGCATATTTTGAGAGGAAGGCAATGTTATGTACAAATTATTAATTATTATTAAATGTAATTTTCTTGGGTTGTATTAGGAAAAAGGGCATGATAAAAGATCATGCCCCTTCACCAAGAGACACCATAAGGTTGTATTTAATCCTTGGTCTCTCCCATTTGTAAATCATCTTATCCAATTATCAATAATAGATATATATTTATGTATATTTCTGAGCTTTATAATAAACAATATCATGGATAACAACTTTGAAGGAAATATTTTAGAACCCATAGACAACATGGTAGTGGATGTAAAACTTTTTGAATGTAGCTGGTACAAGGACATCATCTATTTTTTGCAGCATTTTAAACCTCCTACAAATTATGATAAAAAGAGAGTAATATCTTTGAAGTTGAAAACTGTTAAATTCTGCATCAAAGATAATTTTTTATATTGGAAACATCCTACAGAAGTTTTTTTGAGATGCATTGAATGAAATGAGTCCAAGAAATTTATTTTTGACATGAATAGTAATGTGTGTGGAGGCCATCATTATTGGAGAAATAGAACATAAAAAATACTAAGAGATGGTTATTTTTGGCCTATATTATTTTATGATGTATGTCTTGAGGTGAGATGATGTGAAAAATGTCAGAAATTCACCGGTAAGAAACATTTGAAGTATTTTCCTCTCAATCCCATAGTTGTTTCTGTATCTTTTCAATAATGAGGCTTAGATTTCATCAGTGAAATTCATCCACCTTCAAGTGGACAATGTCGTTGGATTATTTTTGAAACTGATTACTTCACCAAATGGATTGATGCACTACCTACTAGTAATGCTACTCATAAAGTTATCATTAATTTTTTGGAGGGAATCATAACCAGATTTGGATGTCCATCAAGGTTAGTAGCAGATAATGCATTTGGTTTTAAAGCTATGCCATTGGGAATTTTATGTGAATATTATGGTATTCATATCGCTCACTCTACAGCTTACTATCCCCAAGGGAATGGTTTAGCTTAATCATCAAATAAAATATTGGTAAGAATCATCACTAAACTATTGGAGAAAAACAAGAAATCCTAGGATTCAAAACTGAAGTTTGGAGTATGGGCTGACATGATGACTATCAAAAATTTCATTGATACATCACATTTTTATGGAACTCATGTTGTTTTTCCAGTTCAATTGGCCATTCATGTAGCTAAATTTTTGCAAGATCAGGAAGTTGAGCAAAATGACATGACCAAGATAATTTATCAGATCATAGAAGTAAAAAAAAAGAGAGAACAACAATATGATTTGGTGAGAAAATATCATCATGATGTAAAGCTAGTTTTTGATAAAGGAACTAAAAAGAAAATTTTTCATATTGGAGATATAGTGTTGAAATGGGATGCACAACATCAAAACCCAGGTAAGCATTCCAAATTTGATGCTTTATTTCTTGGTCCTTTCCGAATCTCAAATATTATGCAGAAAAATAATTTTAGATTGCAACATCTTGATGGGACAAAACTGTTTGGAGGCCCACTCAATGGGAGCTTTCTCAAAAAAATATTTTTACTAAGGCTATTGGTGGCCTAATGTTCACTATAAATACCTATGTGTTTCATAATAAGACTACATAGCCACATGAAAAGGCATTGAAACTACAAAATATTCTTAGAGCCTTGTGGGAAGAGCTCTATCCCATATGCGGCCAATGCTAGCATAGTTCTTTACTAAGTCATGAGTCCATTTTAAATTTTTGTTTTTAGGATTAGACTTTCAAATTTTCAAAAAATAATTGATCGCTACCAAAATTTCCAGTAGCGCCTGTTTTAGCTTTTGAGACAGTCTATTATATTCTTGTTTCTGTCTATTTTTCTTTTACTCCCATGCGGCCAGACATTCTGGAAGGATACTCAGTTTTTTAAAAATAAACAAAGAAGCGCATCCGATTTTGCCAAGCCACATGTTGTAGTGTAAATATGTTTCAAATATTTTTTTAAATGTTTTATATCTTATTATAGGAGTGGCATGCAGTCAATTTAGTTGAAGTCAAGTCATGGTATACATTAATGCTTAGGTGTCAACCCACAATAATACTCTTACACTTTAATTTTGTCTTGTCTCTCACCCCAATTTTGTTAATATTATGTCAAATTATGTTTTTTTCGAACGGAGGAGATCGTGGTCATCAAAATTAATGCAATTACCATTTTTTTTGTTGCACAATAGTGCTTCCAGAAATTTTGGCCAATAGTGACCAAGACAGCGGAGGTGACTTCTAGTCACAAATCTGCTTGCCTCAAGTCATCTGTAGCATTCCATATGAAAATACACAGCCAACTGAAGGTAATAATGGTTATCGCATGGTGCACACTACGGTCAGGAATATTTTACATAGTGAAGACTGATTTGCACAGGGTGAGGAACCATAGTTGATGTTGTTAGACCACTAAAAAAGAAGGAGAATGATCATTTGAGATTTTAGTTGTTGGATATCAAATTTATTAAAGTTTTAGTTTGAGGAGGAGTCTATATTTCAGACAAGATTTCAGAAGGAAACACAAGTAACACCTATAAGGTGAAACTCTTCTAGCTCTGCCACCTATTATTTTAAAGAGACAAAGTCATTAATTTATAAATATGACTAAAATAGGAGGGAAAATAAAAAAAATTGAGCCATAGGGTGCAGACTTAGTGGATGCAAAATCGAGGATAAGAAGCTTGTTCATCCAGGCAGGGTGGTATTCTATGTGCACCAGGTTAGGGAGCGCTCACTCAGGAGTAGCTCAAGAGTTTGCAAACTCATTTAATTGATAAGAAGCCACAGTTTATGGTCTTACATTATAGGTTTCAGAAGACTCCATTACTGAAGGATTTAACCTTCCACAAGAAGGATAGAGGTGGTTTAAAGGTTAGGTTATCACAAGAGGAGACCTCAATAATTTCCTCAAGGATGCACATGTGGATGCAAATTGGGCCAAGGGAATTCCAAGCAGCTATCTTAAAAATGATTTGGTAGAAGCTGTTAAAATTATCATGATATACCTCACTTCTAAAAGGAGGTATACAGTTGTGCTTCTTTAACATATGAGGTTTATTTTTAATGTTGCAGGTATGAAGACATTAAATATGCCATAATTGTTACTGAAGAGTATGACAAAGATGTAAGAAAGGGTCCAAACTCACACTGTTGTTTCATAATATAGCTTTTATCATCAAGATCTCATCAAGGTTCTAGTTGAAGAAGAGTTAAGGAAGAGAAATCAAACCTGGGATCACTTTATGGTTTATAGGGTAGGCAAACCTGCACCTACACTTCAAGTTTCACAACCACACCCTCAGCCTGAAAAAATAACCAAGAGGAAGACCAAGAAGGAATAAGGCTAAGAGAAAGAAAGAAAAGGTTTTTGTAGTCACGGTTGAGAGAAAGTTGGAAAAAGGAGAGATCTCCTCAGCAAGTAAACCCAAATCTATGAAAATGATGCCCCTTGTTCCTCCTTTTCCTAATGTATACACTAGAGCCCGAAGAGGAAGGTATGCAACAACAGAGAAATCTAAAGAAAAAATTCTATCAAAAATTTCGGAAGCAGATATTCCATAGAAGATGCATAAAGAGTATTAGCCTACACAATCTGATCAAGAAATCCTTAAGGATGTTGGATATGAGATCAGAAATAAGAAGAAGAAAGAAGAAGCCAAACGTGTTTTTGGTACTAGAAAGAGGAATACCGGATACAACAGAAAGTTTAGGCTAAAGTCCAATTCTCTACACAATCCAAGCTTAATGACAAATATCATTAATATAGAAGGTAAATCTGAAGGGTCAAAGATAGAAAAATCCATGGAGACAAAAAAAAACAAAACCCCTTCAGAGCAGCACTCAGAGCCCTCAAAGAGAAGAAAGATACAAAAGGCTTCTAAGGAGGATAAATCCATTGTCAAGGAAGCAGCCATAAGAAAAACCATATCCAGATCAGCTACTGACAGCAAGAAAGACTTGGATAATCTTGCTGAAGCTGCAGCCCAGATAGAAGGAAGGTAAAAATGTTTTTTGATACAAATACCCTTTTTCTTATCAATCACAATTTTGAACATCTTCTTAGATGTCAAGGAATATAAGTCTGCATAGAATTTTCAAAACCTTCTATGTATTTTTTAAAAATAAACAGAGCGCTACTGAAAATTCTAGTAGCATTCCAAATTTTACATAGTTACAGGGTTTTACTGGAATTTTGGGTAGCACCTGTTTTAACTAAATTCAGATACCTGTCAGCAAATTTTTCGATCCAGTTAAGGATGGATAAGAACCCATAACCAACAGGATATAACAAGTGATGGTGAAAGGTGGTTATGAGGTTGTTGGAGGTCTTATGAAATGGGGATACATAGTTATTTAAATACCAAAGACACAAGGAGACAAATCAGTAGAAAAAGGAGTAGTATGACATCATACTCAACATTTTAGCCCAGATCTTTTCTCTTCTTTCTTCTAAATCTGTGCTTTCATTTAGATTTTGATGGGATATGTTTGTAATGTCTTTTGACACCTATGTAATGTTAGGAGTAATTTTTCCTTATTTTTAGGAGAGTTGGAGTTGGTGCCTCTATTTCTATATATACCATTTGTAAATACCATTTCCAGGTTGGATGTTGGTCTATCTGAAGACTGAATATAATAAAAAGAATTTCTTACTTCATGCTGGAGGATTTTGTGACTCAAGGAACATCTAGTGTATGATGTGTCTTCTTTCTTTGTTAATTTCTTCTAAAACATGAATTACAACAACTAGTAAGGTGTAAGAGAGAAATTTTTAAAGGATTTAACAATAAATTATCTGTTGTCAGTTTTCTGAAAATTATATATGTGTTATAGAACATGTGAGCGAATATTTCATAAAGGATTTGTGGAATACTTTATACATGCAATATATTTTCTGAATGTTGTTTACTTTGCATAAACATAGTTTTTGTAAAGAGCCATCATCATAGATGTGTGACTGATTTAGGATAGGAATATTTCCTAGAATAGGTACGAGCTATCCATCTTCTTCCATTTCTTACACTTTTCTCCCTATACTACCAATTTACACATACAATTTATAATTGCCACAGCTTTCCAAATGCATGAAATTTTTAAATAATATAAGAAAATCATTTCAAAATATTTGATAAGCCATCCCACCACTCAAACAACCCCTTTAAAATTTCAAATGAACTATGATGTGTAAAGCTAACTCCTTATGAAGTTAAGGAGAGACTCCTTGCGCTAACTCATAGTTTATCCATTAATTAACCCCACTTAACATTAATTAACTAGGCTTAACTTGGTATTTAGATTGTTAGAGTCCACTAAATTCGGCGCCACTACCAATATTGGCGGGGTTAACTGGAGATGCTGTAGTTTTAGTGGAGTTTTCCTAGCGAAAATTGAATGAGCCATAACTTTGGCATATTTCGACCAATTGTGGCTCAAGAAGAGTCTTTCCTAGATTACTTGGATGCTCTGAGCATGGTGGTGCATGTTGCAGAGGTGTTGGAACACTTCTGTACGTGATTTTTCCACTTGGAAGGTTTAAGAAGCCAAGGGCAACCAGGAGGGGAGGTCATGCCTAGATCAACTGAAGACCATTTTCAGAGCTTGAAGAGTTTATTTTTGAGGTTTTTGGGTCTTCTGAATCCAACTAAGGAGGTTTCAAAGCCATTGGGCCACTAATAAGAGAATTTACCATTAATCCAAAGAGGGCCTAGCTACTTGAAGCAGGTCCATGGAGATGTAGCCCAGGAAGGGTGAACTTCGTTATCATCTATTGTGTAATGTGTTTGTTGTGTCTTATTTATCTACAATTTAATTGTTGTACATGTTTTTTAAACAACTATTTTACTTAATGAATTTCTCATAAAAGACTCTAAAACTTGACACAAACCCTCACATAACTGGCTAATTTGAGATGATCTTGACCACATTTTTTAATATTGATGAGGGAGTTAGAACAACAAAACTGGTTTTCCCATATTCCGCTCAAGTTGGTATCAGAGAAAAATTTAGCTCATTTTAGCGTGAGATAATTTGCCAAGGTTAGCTACAAAATTAGTTATTGGTTTTGAATTTGTGCATGGAAAATTAACTGTGTGCAAGTTCATGCCTGTGAAGATAAGGTTAAGGTTGAGGACTTAGCTCTCAAGTACAAAAAAGAATCTTTTTATGCATACAAGTGTGATGGCAGCTTCATCAAGCAATGGTTCTAATAAATCTTCCTTAGAAAGACTCTTTGATAAAGAGATGTTGCTGAAGCTATACATCATTAATGATATGGTGCAAGAGATGTATGAAGGTAAGAGGGAGATCATTATAGCTCAAGAAAATTTGATTACAATGAAGGAGGAGAAGCAAGAGCTTATTGAAAAGATGAATGAGATGGAGACTCATCTCCATATTGCAAATAGAAATGTAGCAAGGTTGCGGGAGATGGAGACTCAACTCCATGACGACTAGGAAACACTAGGCAAGTATGTGCTTGAAAAATATGTAGGATATTCAAGTTTATCTTCAATTTCCTCTCAAAATGAATGTGTAGGTTCTTTTGAAAGAAACACTAGAGGAATAGGGTCCAAATTATTAATGAAAATGGGCTATGAAGGTAAAGGATTGGGAAAACATGCACAAGGCATAGTTGAGTCAATTTTTGTTGAGGAAAGGCCGAGGTATTTGGGTCTTGGTTATGGAAAACATGATGGAGAATGCTCCAAAGAAAAGGAGGAAAATGAAGGTGTTACAAGAAGGATTTTCATTACATTTTCATTACCTCAAGATTGTGAATTTTGTGTTCATGGGGAATGCAAAATTTTTACACCCACTTTGCAATAAGATGCTCATAAGGATGCAGCTAATGAGAATGACAAAAGAGAGGATGTTGAAAGCTCTGAAGTCATTGAATCCATTGTTGGTATTCCAAAGAGAGCCACTACCTCATCAAATTCACCTCCTCAAGAAGGCGACAAAGGTGAATGTGAAAGGTATAAATCTGCCTTTAACCAAGTTGCTTTTGTTTATCATAAACATGGTAAATCTTCATATAAGATTGGAGAAAGATTGCATGTTCCTTTTTTCGTTTGAATAACCATAATGTTTTGAGGTGTTGGAAGAAGATAGCCATGCACAAGAAAATTTTAAAATAAAGGAGATAGAAAGCCAAAGGTACAATGGACAAGGAAACCCATGTTGAAAAGAAGATGCAATTGTGTTGCACTCATTTCCATAAGAAAGGTCATATTGTAGACAAGCGTTGGACTTTGTATCCAAAAAGTCAACCACAACATTTGAAGAAGGTGGACAGATATTTTGGCAAGAATGGAGAAGCAGATTCCATAATTGATGTGGGTCAAGATGATTCACATGATGAAGTGCAACTGAAAGAAGTGCCATTGAAGTGGTTTAGACAGATATGGTTAGATTTATTAACCAATTAAGGCCTTGCATTTCTGTTGATGATTGATGGAAATCTTGCCTTATTGATGCATTTCTTTGCCAATTGAATACATTTATTTTCTCTTGAAAGTATGTTGAATGTTTATGCGAGGAATGTGTTTGAAAGTAGAGTTATGTTGACTTACTTAGATGCAACAAACATGACGATTTTCACATTATTTTGTTTGACTTGAGAGTCAATTTTTTGAATAGGCATGTTTTTTCAACTTGTGTTTGGTCGATGGTTTGTACACCAAGATGTAAGAGTACATGGCGATATTCAAATGATGTGACATTTTTTGCTTTGAAGGAGAAAAATGATATGTCATCAAGTTATGTTTCTTGAATGATTTGTTTTGCAGATTGATGGTTGTGGTTGTGACAAGATTTCATAGGATTTTGGGAAGGTCCACTCTTGAGCGAGAGGCCCATGATTAGCCTTCATTCTCATATCATGGCATGAGAAACATGTAAATAATGGAGTATTATGGAAAGAGGGACAAGATTCAAAAAATTTTGCAGCCAAAGTAATATTCATTGTAGACCATTTGATGTGTTCACGCCAAGAAGTGAAAGAGATGGCGAATGCATTCTTCTAGATCTAGAATTTGGAACCGTGGAGGTAAAAATAATGGCCATTTATTTTCTTGTGATTACTGATATTGGAACTCATTATTGTAGCTAACTCGATGGGCTTAACTTGGAAAAGTGGTTTCCAAGGAGAATCTTGCCTCAAATGCATGTGTGTGCAAAGGAGGAAAAATATTCTCAATGGGAAAGCCATGAGATAGTTTTCTAAGCACCGAGGGATCACTTTGGTATAAAAAGTTATTTTATCAACCAGAAAGTAGCCAACAAGTGTTGGATTGGGTCAGCAAAAAGATGAGGACATTGGTTGAAGTTCCCAGCTATTTGCAAGGCAAGGCATGTTAGTGAACCCGAGTGGTTGTCATGGATATTTTTCCAAGTAGAATCAAGTTGATATAACTTGGGAAATAGAAGAGTATTCAGCTCTCATTAGAAAACCAACTTTTGTGGGTTCAAAAGCCTGTCAGTGGGGAGGAGTGATCGAAATCTGGATTGGGGGCAAAAATTTTCCAAAAATTAAAAGTGCTCAGAATCATACCAAACTAGAACGATTGGATAGGGCTCATCACCAGGAATTTGGTGCACTTCGTTTCATCGAAAAATGACTCTGTATGTGAAATCTGGATCCCGTTGTCCGTCGTGCCAAACAGGGAAAAATTTAAAAAAAAAGGGGTCAAACAGTGTCAAAGGCCAACTTTTTTGGTTTTCAAAGGCCAATGAGGTGATGACACTTGTCAATTTCTAAGTGGCCCGAATTTCTGGGCACATGGTACAATTTCATTGCTTTGTGAAGAGCCAATTAGGTGTTGACACGTGGCAAGCTCGAAGACTGCCACGTGCCCCTCCCCTCCCTCCAAGGCTGAATGTTGTTGAATTTATATGGTGGGTCAAATTTTAAATAATGATCAGGTTTTATATTTTATGGAGAAAAAATATTGTTGGTTGAAGGGCAGAGGTGGGGGTCGAACCTATGGCCTCCCCCGCACTAACCACAAGACCTACCATCCCGTCTATCACTTAGTTCTTATAAGCATAAGCCATCGACTTATATTTCAAATCTATGGTTTGAACCAATGGGGGTAGGGTGGGGGATAGCCTGGAAGGGCAAACCCCCGACCCATATAACTTGGTGTAGAACAGTGGTAGATCTCTTATAACTAGTGACGGGAGTTAAGTTTTAAAATGGTTTTAATTAACCATAAACCCCATATTATGTGTGTCAATCACAACTTAAACCTGATTTTGCATAAATGCGATTTTAGAACTAATGCATAGTTTATCCATTAATTAACTCCACTAATTGTGCTTAAATTGGTAGTTAGATTTGTGAAGTCCGCTAGATTCGGCGCCACTGCCAAAATTGGTGAGGTTAACCAGATATGTTCCAGTTTTAGTGGAGCTTTCTTAGGGAAAACTGAATAAGCTATAATTTTGGCATATTTCGACCAATTTTGGCTCAAGAAGAATCATTCCTAAATCATTTGGATGCTTGGAGCTTGATGGTAGAGTTTGTAGAGGCATTGGAGCACTTTTGTAAGTGATTTTTCCACTTTGAAGATTAAAGAAGCCTAGGGCTACCAGGAGGGGAGGTCATTCCTAGATCAGTTGAAGACCATTTTCAGAGCTTGAAGAGTCTATTTTGAGGTTTTTGGGTCTCTTGACTCCAATATAGCAGGTTGCAAAGCCATTGGAGTGTTGTATGTGCACATAAACAGAGAATGGACCATTAATCCAAAGAGGGCCCAGCCAGTTGAAGCAGGGCCATGGAGATGTATCCCAAGAGGGGTGAACTCCAATATCAACTATTATGTAATTTGTTTGCTGTGTGTTTTTTCTCTACAATTTAATTGTGTTACATGTGTTTTAAAAGGCTATTTTACTTAATTAATTACTCATAAAAGACACTATAACTTGACACATAAACCCTCACATAACTCGCTAATTTTAGATGATCCTAAACACATTTTTTAGCGCTGATGAGGGAGCTAGCACAACAAAACTAGTTTTCCCATATTCATATCAGTTGTGGCTATTATTCTTCACTATAATTACCATAGTCACATTTTCACAATTATTAACACTTTTCATCTCCCTACACCAATGTGGCATTCCCCTTGGCTCATCCTGAATATGTATGCTCATGAAAATTATTGATTGAGCCAAGCCTCACATTCAAAGGTAAAACGAAAGGGTGGAATGTTGTATCTATAGGCATTCTATGCAACAAATTTGACATAATATAAATATATATATGTGTCCTTGTAAATCCTGTCAAGAAAAAATAACTTTTATTTATTTTTTGACATAGCTAGTACATATTCAGAAACACAATACAAAGTCTGTCTTTGTTCTTTTTCATACTTTTTGCGACATGTTTTTCTTTGTATACGCTTATGTGATATCTACCTCGTTTCATGTTCCTATTTTCATGAGCTATATGATGTTAAGTCCCTATATTAATAGTGTAGTCCCTTATTATGTTAGTGTAGCCCCCCTTATTGTTATTGTTGTACCCCTGTAAACCCCATATTGTTATTATTGTTCCCTTACATTATTATTGTTAGGTCGGCTAGGATTACATTGTGGCCCCATGGACTCCTATATATAAAAAAGGAGGTTTTGTCATTTGTATGATCCAAGAATTGTTCATTCATGTAATTTATTGGAGTTTTCCCCCTTGAAGTGGCTTATTTCTAAGGCATTGATATCTCTTTTCTTCTATTTTTGGAGTTGGTTTCACAACATTTGGTATCAGAGATTTGGATTCTAGGGTTTCACTGCACCGACTAGGTCATCGTGGAATTTTCGCTATAACGTTTTTTATACAAAGGTTCAAAAGCTAAAATTTGTAGAGTGTGAAGCTGAAATCCCAAGGAACATCGTCACAAAATTTCAGATCTTGGTTTGAAATATTTTTGGAGATATGATCTATGGAAGTTAGATCTTGTGTAGGCTTCTGAATTTCATCTCAAATAGGTGACCGTGGAAAAATCTTCATAGATATCTCTCTGAGCATCAGATTGGAATGATGTAAAAAGTGGCCGCAAGTACACGGACTATAGTTTTTTGTCTATAAATTTTAGAGCCAAAAGAGGAAACGGTAACACGTGGAAAGTCATACAAGTTCGCTCTACTGAACCAGTCCATAATTAGGTCATCATAAGAGATTGGACACAACTTTGTCTTCAATAATCTAAATCAGGTCAGACCTGTGGCATTCGAAAGAAGATTCAGAGGGCTACCTCAGGGCCAAATTTTAGATATTGACGATTTGCAATTATAGAGATAATTCAATTTCAATATCGAGCTCCTCAAAAGCAAGTAAAAGCCTTTAGAAGGCTCTACTATGACGCATGAAGAGGGAGAATGGCAATATGAGATATCAAAATTATGGTACCAAGTGCAACAAATTTCGATATTACGAAGAGCAACAAAAGATGAAATAGATGGTTTAAAAGAAAAAATGGAGGCTAAGTTGGATGGTTTGAAGGATCAAATGATAGCTAGTGTGGATGATAAATTAGTGGAAGATCACATCGAGCATCAACAACAAGTTCTCCAACTCTGAAAGGATAAGCTAACTTTGGTGCAGAATCTAATGAGACAACAGGAATATTAACATCACATCAAAATAAGTTCTGAAGCAGTTGCAGAAACAAGAAGTCGACAAGTACGATCAATTTCAGAGTATCTCAGCAAGTGGAAGAACTTTCTTGTATAAGATTCCACATGGGAGGATGAGAATCTTATAGAGAAGCATCAAGAAATAAGCAAGCGTTGAGGACAACACTTGTTTGAAGGAGAGGGGCATGCTAAGTCCCTATATTAATAGTGTAGTCCCTTATTATGTTAGTGTAGCCCCCCTTATTGTTATTATTGTAACCCTGTAAACCCCATATTGTTATTACTGTTCCCTTACATTATTATTGTTAGGTCAGCTAGGATTACATTGTGGCCCCATGGGCTCCTATATATAGAAATGAGGTTTTTTCATTTGTATCATCCAAGAATTATTCATTCATCTAGTTTATTAGAGGTTGCCCCCTCGAAGTGGCTTATTTCTAAGGCATTGATATCTCTTTTGTTCTATTTTTGGAGCTGGTTTCACAACGTATGAACAATTATATCTTTGACACAACCATGTGTTCAACATAAATTATTCAAAAATTTTAACCTATATTCTTGTCATATTTTTCTCACATGATCATATACATTTGATTCATGAGTCATTATAGTCGAAAATGAGTATTTTTCCACCATTTTTTCATATTTTCCTAGTTATACATCAAGTTTCAATGCAACATAATAAAAAACAATCTGATTAAATTCCAAGTCATACTTCACACATATTTAAATCTACTTGGCTTATCAATTATTACATCTATATATAAAATAGGATTAATATTGAAAAATATTGTCATAGTACCATATGTTATATATTCTATGTATAACTTATTGATGTTATAATTCTACTTCAAACAATTTTCTTAGACATAAAGACATGTTCCTTCTTAATACTAAATTTGATTTTTGTTCAAGTTCATACTATTTACAACATTTCTCCTCATTTCTTATACAAAACTTCCCTCCCTCATGTAATTCTTTGTCCTTTGTGCATATTTTCAAGACACCCACACATTCATGTTAAGCATGTTGTCATATAGTTCATAAATTTCCTTATTTATTATCTTGTGCTTCGAGGTAAACTATTTCATAATGGATTCACTTTTATTACAACATATAATGATATTCTTAAGTACATGATCTTGAGGAAACCTAAGGGTTCAAGTTAAATGAAAAAATGTGTTATGGAGAGAAAACAAAAAACAAACGAATCATATTTTGTATAAATTTTGATGCAATTTCCAATTAGTTTAATAAATTTAAAATAAACAGTGCACCTATACCTTTGCGGTCCTCCATCTCCTTCTACCCCTCATGCATCACAAAGTTCTCCCTCAAATCCCATACTCACATTGGAGTAGGAAATTTTTTTATGTTCTCTATGCCTACATACTCTCTTTTTGAGTCTGCTTCAACACACATACATACTAGCACATCAGGAGTAGATGAAGGGGGGAGGAGAGAAATCTCTTTCCAGGGGTAAATAAAAAAGGCACATGGCTAGTTCTAGCATATCTGCTAAGTTGACATAAGCTATTTGACTATATTTTATTATTATGGTTATGCTTGACTTTATTTAAACATATTTCAAGTTGTGGAAGATATTATATTTTTGAGACATCATATTATTTTTTATGGTGCTATAGTTTTTAGAACAGTGGGGAGACACAAGGGTTATTTCACATGGTTATTTATGTGATGATGGATGATATTCCACATGCATGGTTTTATGGGATATTTGATGATGATATTATTTTATCATGTGTTATTTATACATTGTTTATTTTTTGGGAGTCACAAAGTTTTACAAGTTTTTTTTTTATAAAAGAATGACATTTTTAAGGACACCACCTACTAAATAAAATTAAAATAAAATACTCCTTCTATACGTCCCTAATTAAAAAAAAAATGAATAAAGATTAGTTCTAGACCAATTGCCTTCTCCAATTGTCCAAGGAAGTTTTAAAATTAGCCAAAGAGTACAAAAGAGTGTAGGATGTATTATAAGAGTGAAGAGATAATATTTTGTGCAGTGACGAGGAAGTAAGCACATCATTCATATATTTATATATTTAGAGTTATTTGTTGGTTCAATCTTATCAAAGATGTCCAAATATGTCCAACTACTTTATCTTGCTTATTTTTCGCACTAAATTAGCTATATATAATTATGTAAGATTTCACACATTTAGAATAAATTATAGTCAAAATTTTTACATAATTTTGTACTCACGTAGTTTTAATAATAAGCATTTGAAAGTCTCTCTTATTTAACATACATCTTTGAAATTTTTATGTTCTATTTCCTAAATTAATGATGCATATTGCTAAAGTTGTAAACCCATTTGTTCTAGTTTTAATTGTATTCACAATTATAAATCCAACTAAATTTATTTTAACAATGTTTAACGCCTTCCTAATTTAGTTTGTTCTAGTTTTAATTGTATTCACATTATCGTGTGGTCAATTAAATACAATTATAAATCCAACTAAAATTTACTTTAACAATATTTTACACCTTCCTAATTTAGTTAGTTATATAGTTTGAAAACAATGATTTATGTGCACGAGGTTAGAAGGTCAAGTCTCAATCTCTCCATCCTTAGGATTTTGCTTCCCATTATTTCATACTTAGTCCTTGCACTACTCAAGAAAATCACATCCAAATGATTTCAAAACCATGCATTCATGTCATAATGGTTAAAACACGATGTTTATGTTTGGGCTTTGTTGGCATTTTTTCCAATACCTTACAACGAAATTTTTTAAGTCGTTTGGTTGTCCTAATGGAGGTTGCGGGATCTGTGCCCATCCATTCCAACAAACACCCGTTATCCGTCAACTCCCAATTTTAACCGCAAGGCATAACCAATAAACCAAGGTGTTCAAATTATTTTATTAATTTCGTCTGTGTACATACATATATTAACTTTAAATTATATATATTAATTTTAAAATTAAATAAAATTATTGTGCCCATTCATTACCGCAAACGTCCGTTATCTGTCAAATCCCGATTTTAACCGCAAGGGCATAAGCAATAAGGCAATGTTTGATTCGAGTTAGATTGCAAGTTTGAATTGTAACATGAACTTGTGATCTTAATTATTAATTTTATATGTATATATATTAACATTGAAAATGAAATAAACTATGAAATAAATTATGAGCATGAAGTTATGAGCTTGAATTACGGACTTGATCCATCGCCATGAGATTCACTGAACCTTCAAACATCAAGGTTCAAGTTTGGTGAACCTCGTGACATAGTCCATTACTAATATTGAACGTTTTAGAAGAGTGTTTTTGGTTTGCAAATAGTGTAATACTAAAGTATTTTCAAAATCTTTTATGAAAAATTATTTTCATTTTGATATATAATTACTAGTGTTAATATATTATATAAAATTATATTTATTTTTCATATCTTTAAATGTAAGAGTATAAATAAATATAGAATTTATTAATTATTTGATATTATATGTATATAACAAAATCTTAAAAAATTAAATCAATATAAATTTATCTTAAACTCATATCTATCAAATAGTATAACAATCGAATTTCATATATATATAACATTAAATTAAAATATTATAGTTAAAAAATTCTATCTTCTCATTTCACAAACTCTATTTTTCAATTTATTTTATTTATAATTTTAAAAAAATAATAATAATGCAATTTAATGTTATATATTATTTACTATATTTTTATGACTTATCTTATAAAATTGGATTATTTTTTAATCAATTTTCACTTATTTACATTAAATAATATAATTTATTATGTGTAAATCACATTAAAAGAAATTTAAAATAAGTAGTTATAAAAATTATTTTTTATATAAAGAGGTGAAATAAATATATTAGCTATAAATTATAAAACTTGTCATATAAAAATGCCATGTGCATGTAAATATACATGCACTTATGTGTAAAGAAAGTTTTAATAAAATTAAAAATGATAACATGAGTGTAATTTATATATAATATAAATACTATTATAAAGAACCAGTATAGATTCATCTTAATTTATGATCTATCAAGTTTCTAGAGAGATCAAAATTCTAGATGTGCCAAGGCTTTCTCAAGTTTTGCACTTAAAAAGATGTTTGCATCTTGAGATATTTAATCACTCTTTGTGCTTAGTAGATTTATGCATCTATATTGGTAATTATACTATTTCCCTCTGTATAATCTATCATGTGTAGAGAGGGTTCAAATCTCTAGAGATGCAAATTAATAATAATAATATTAATATTATAATACATTAATATTAAATTATATTAATATTAATATCATATTTAATGATGTTTTTTACATGGGATGATAACAAAATTTATAATAAAAATACATTAAATTAATATTTTCTAATATAATAAGTTTGATGTGGAAATATTTTTATGTTTTTAAAGATTTTAATATATCCATAGGATATGGTTTTTCTTTTAAAGTATTGTTTTACAAATATTTAATTAATATAAATATTAAAATATTTTGGACT
The DNA here is from genome assembly GCA_034641835.2 of Pinus albicaulis. Classification (NCBI taxonomy): domain Eukaryota; kingdom Viridiplantae; phylum Streptophyta; class Pinopsida; order Pinales; family Pinaceae; genus Pinus; species Pinus albicaulis. The sequence continues at coordinate 460,077,867 of CM076583.1, read as the reverse complement.
GGGATTTTCCATTCTTTGTGTTGAATTATATTGTATTTTTTTTTATCTATGTGGTTATTTTCGTTTTTGTTTTGGGCCAATATTTTTTTTTTACTATTATTTTATTAGAGAAGTGACATACTTACACATCCCCTTCATTCTAGGTTGTAGAATAAGCCTCTCCGCCCAATAAATAGATAAATTTAAGGAATTTAATAAAAGGAGACGATATAAGAGTTATTTAAAAAATGGATATCATTAATATAGAATAAAAGATAATTTTAACCAAGGATCTATCAAGTGTCGAGAGGGTGCAAAACATCTTTTAGAGTGAAAAAACTTGAAGAAAATTTTACACATCCATTTATCTAATGCATCTCCATGCTTGATATGTCGAGGGTTAAAATGTATCTATGCTAGTTCTTTATGCATACACAAATACCATGTATTAACTCCATACCGAACATGGAAGGAGTTATACATCTCCTTTGATGATTCAAATTGTCTCATTATATTATAAACATCTCCTTTGTTGATTCAAATTGTATCATTATATTATTTTCATTCATCTTGATTCTTAAGAGTGAACAAATCAAATAAATCTTCTCGCAAGGTCTTTTTTATTAGTGGTTCTAGTTTGGAAAATTTTGGGTGAAATAAATTACAATTATTTTGAGGTTTTAAATGCACATTTTGCATGCACTCCACCATAGTATTGAACTAGATTCCATAATATACGCACACCAACACCTGTACAATTGTGCAAGAATCCCCAAAATGAACTATTGAGCATCATATTTTAAAGGATATCATGTCAACCAGAATTACTCATGGAAAATGGGTTGGCCATGTGGAAACCATGAAGAAGACTCTAAAATCAGAGAGTTGTAACTCATATGAAGGTTGAATGAGTCAAATTTAACCACTAGTTTTTGGCTAATGAGTTCTGTTATAACCCAACTACTAGAGGAAAAGAGGTATCCTAGTCTAGTGCATTTTGTAGTGGATAGAAACAAGACAAAATAGAGATGGTTTGTGTTCTATAGTAACCTATAGGCCACAGGTCTCACTCCTTTGTGCACCAGTTCCATTCAATGAAAGAGAGAGTAGAGCATTGTCAACTTCCTATTGGACTTTGTTGCTCTCTCTTGAAAAAGCTTCCCAAGTCATATCTTGTGTTATTGTGGTTTTGTGAGAGCTTGTTTTATTTGTTCTCTAATTTTTGCATTTTTATATGTCAGATGCATTAAGAATCAACAATAACCTAATAATTCTAGAAAGTGTAACCCTCATAGTAAAGATTTTTGGATTTCAATAAATCTTTGTTAGATGTGACAAAATGTTAAGTAGAATATTCATAGCACTTTACAGGTCATTCATCTTCACCAATAGACCAATAAAATCTCTTTATATACTTCATATAGAATATAAAATTATTTTTGAAGAAAAATATATTTTCTTTTGTTATTCATTATATAAAATATAAAAATATTTATGGAGAATTTTAAATATTTGTAGAATATAAAAATATTTTTTTTGAGAAAAATAAAAAAAATAAAAATAATTTTTATTGAGTACACTTTTGTATTTAAATTTGTTATTTTTAAAGATTTGTTCAATTAATTTGTTATTAATTTTTTAAGTTTAAACTGACATTTTTAACTATACACTAATATATATAGTAATTTTATTAATAAATATTGATATATTATATTAAAAATATATATGTTGATGAAAAAAACTACTAAAGGAATTTTAATCACTGAGAATGAGTCGATTGAACAAAATTTAATTTTAATTAATTTTGAGCTAAAAAATAAAACTGTTAACACCGCTTATTACAGAAAGAAGAGGTAGTTTAAGCTGTAACCTGTAGGAGAAAGATTTGAAGTTGGAAACAACATATAGATATATACCGATATGGAGCTCGAAGCTTTTCAACTAGTAATGTTTGCATTCCGTGACTTAATTTTCAGACTGGCATTAAGTGAAATATATATTGTAAAATGGTGTATAACAACTTTCAAAATTCCTCTATCACATTTTTATTTTAGGAGCAACGGGATATTTTCGTTTTACTAGTAGGGATTCCAAGCAAGCATAACAGAATTGAGTGACGTAATCATTGTAATTAAGACCCATCAATGAGTTATACATAAACAAAACAAATTGGTGTCTCATTTTTATCGATGGCTTCTACTTTTATTCAAACTAGAGGCTGCTAGGTGCAGCCATTCTATAAGAACGACCGACAGTACACAATGGTTGGTGTTTCACGCATTGGCCACCAGACTGCTAAACAACTTGCGTTCCACCCTTCACCTATTTCCACAATACATGACCGAAGGCTTGGCGTTCTTTAGGTTTGTCGTCATGCAATTTTGATTGCAAAATTATTTTTGTGTGAATTATTTTTGTTATTTTGCTCTGTTTTTAATTTTTCAACTATTTTATTTTCTAACAACATGGGTAAAAAAATCAAAAATAATAAAATTAACAATAACAATAGCTACAATTAAATAATGTAAAGTTAGGATAAATATATTTATTAAATTATAATATTTAATAAATATTAAAGACACTTGGAAATAATATTTTGTTAGTAAAAATTAGGACTCTAGAATAGAGTGTTTTCTAGACTCTAAAATAGGAATAAAGTTAGTAGAATGGTTAGAAGGTCATTTATTGTAAATGGACACTTGTTAGTTTTCCATGATCCAGCAATTCAAATTGTTGACATAGCTTATGGGGCCATGGGTTTTCACCTATCAGAGGAGATTATGTCGTTTGTGAACTCTTGTGATTTGTTATGTAATCTCTTTTCCATGATCAACAGTATGTGCTCTAGAACACCTTTAACTACATGTAGAATGTGAGCGAGTGATCAGAGTCGATGTGTTGTCAATTAACTCAAGGCCACCCCTTGAAGGTGTTTCGTGAAACACTGAAAGAGATGTCACCGTCAACATGAAAGAAGATTTTATGAGAGCGTTGTTAGCACTGCATCTGAGCTATCTAATTGATCGTTAACCATAGGAAAAGGCATTGTGTCATATCAATTTGGAAGGAGTTTGTTGTTTTGTTTTTACTAATCCATTTTGAGCATGCCAATCGAGGAGTGAAGAATGATCTTCATTTATTCATGTTTGGAGTGTCGAGCTAAACAATGAATGGCCTGATTTGTTTCAAGACTTTGATTGTTGTGGCCGAGATGAGTTGACTGTATCGAGACGAGACCGGGTCTTGTTGACTTTGGCTAGCACATGTGTTGAGATGAGTTACGTTAAAGACTCGTGTTGAAATGAGTATGTAAGGTGGCTACTTTCGCCTTCTCAGCACAATAAAGATGTAGCAGATGAACCGAGCAAGTCAAAAGCTGTGATGAACTACTGAAAAATAAAGGAGTCATTGCAATTTTGACAAATTTGATACCATCTTAGCAAATGGACTAACAAGATGGTGGAAGAAACCATTAGCATGGCAAGATTTCAAAGTAAAAGGCAAACTCACGACTAACTCATAAGAATGTGTTCTCAACAAATTGATGTCGAAACATGTATATCTGGCATGATAGCACCTTGATGGTAGTAGTAAATTAACATGGTAAGAGGTATTAGATTTATGTTGAACAACAACGTTAAATAGAAGTGGAGCAATATTAATGTTAAGAACCAGCGTTTAAAATCAAAGTAGATGTTGTTGCTGTTGGAATTTTCAGAATTCCAAAAAACAAATAAAACAAATTTTCCTCAACACAAGAGAATAAAAAAATTAATTTGTTTACGTAGTTCAACTCGTAAAATTTCTATTTCATATAAAAATTTATTCATAAAAAATAAATTGTTACGTACTCTTCCCTCAAAGAGGGATTTACATCAGACTGTCATTATTAAAGTAGCACAAATTAAAAATCACATGACTAAAAACATTCACTGAATACTCTGTTTTTAAAACAAACATACACTACTGTAATTTTAAAATTCTCGCTCGTCTCTCATGGCCACACGCTCTGATAAAAAACCACATGAACGACGTATGCGTCTGCTTCTACATATCAAAACAAATATCTCAAAGGTTGCTGGATGACCCAACATTGCACCACCGCTTGCCAATCTTTAATAGCCGCATTCATTTCCCGCCGCACCGCTGAGCAGCATTGAAGTCGAATTGACTTTTCCGGCGCGATATTTATTCAAGACCGCCGTGCTTCACCGCTTCCCGCACCGCCGGTATTAAAACCGTGTACACATTCCTATTTTTTTATCTCGACCGCCGTGCCTTTATAAAAAAACACACCGCAATACAAATACAAATGTACCACATATCTTCTCGCTTTCACTTAATATATTACATCACGGGCCTTTTAATATATATTCAATATATTAAAATAAAACATATAACATTTAAAACTTATTAAAACCAACTATATAAAAAAATGCCGTGTAAAAACATTTAACCTGCGGTCATTTTTTTAATATATAACATATGGCATATAATATATGTGGGCCAGCTGATGACGTAGGCAATTCCGGGGGCGTCCACAACTCCAGCCACAGACTTTCAATGACCCCCGCGGACAGTTATTCAAACAAGTGATGTGGGCCCGGTTCCGATGGGGTATGCTGCTCCAGCCGGCTGCATAGCCTGACCCCCTCGGACTTCACTTGCTGCCCTGTTCTCTGCGCTGTTTGGTTTATACAGCAGTTGGAAATTAATTCCAACACTCCCCCTTTATTTCAACTGCTGGGTTTTCCTGCATACCCATGCATTTCCTGAAATATTCAAAGCTTTTCTGCTGTAGTGGCTTTGTGAGGATATCTGCAAATTGATCCTCCGTTCTGCAATGCTGCAAAACAATCTCGCCATTGCTTACCAATTCCCTTATGAAATGAAACTTGGTGTCAATGTGCTTAGTTCTTTTATGAAAAACAGAATTTTTAGACAATGCAATAGCTGAGCTATTGTCACAAAATATCACTGTCCCTTTTACCTGTTATTGACATAAGCTTCTCAACATTTTCCGCATCCAAACTGCTTGACACGCTGCTGCCGTAGCTGCCACATATTCTGCTTCTGCTGTAGATAATGCTACAACGGGTTGTTTCTTAGAAGCCCATGAAATGGCTCCTGAACCCATATGAAAAACATAACCGGAAGTGCTCTTCCAATCATCAACACTTCCAGCCCAATCACTGTCAGTGTAACCAACTAAATCTGAACTTTCTGAAGTAGTATAAAAAATACCAAACCTTTTAGTACCTTTAATATACCTCAAAATTCTTTTTGCTGCTTGCCAATGTGCATCCTTTGGCTTTTCCATGAACCTGGAAATCAAACTAACAGCATGCATTATGTCTGGCCTAGTTGCAGTCAAATACATGAGGCTGCCAACTATGCTCTTGTATAAACTAGAATCAAAATCCTTGCTGCTGTCCTCTCTGCTGAGCTTTAATCCCATCACTGTGGGAGTGATTGCTGCTTTGCTTTCCTGCATGTTAAATCTTTCAAGCACCTCATTAACATACTTTGCCTGTGAGATGAAGATCCCACTTTCATCTTGTTCTACTTCTATTCCCAAGAAGTATCTCAACAAACCCATATCAGTCATTTCAAATTCTTCTTTCATGACTGTTTTAAAATGTTCAATAAGGCAATCATCATTACCTGTAAAAATAACATCATCAACATACAAGACTACAATCAAAATTTTACCATCTTGTTCTTTGATGTAGAGGGTGGGTTCTCCCTCACACTTCTCAAAACCATTTTCCAGTAGATATGAATCTATTCTACTGTACCACGCTCTTGGCGCTTGCTTCAGCCCATAAAGAGCCTTCTTCAACTTGCATACTTTGTGCTCTTGGCCTTTCTTCTCATAGCCGAGAGGTTGATCAATGTAAACCTCTTCCATTAACACTCCATTTAGGAATGCTGACTTCACGTCCATTTGGTAAACTTTCCACTTGTTTTGTGCTGCTATGGACAACATTGCTCTCACGGTTTCCATTCTGGCAACCGGTGCGAAAGTTTCCTCATAATCTATCCCATGCTTCTGCTTATAGCCTTTGACAACAAGCCTTGCCTTGTGTCTCTCTATCTTGCCTTCGGCATTACTCTTGGTCTTGTAGACCCATTTAACACCAATGACATCTTTACCTTTTGGGAGTTCAACCAAATCCCAAGTTTTGTTCCTCTCTATGGCATTTATTTCCTCATCCATAGCTTCTATCCATTTCTCATTCTTGATAGCTTCTTCGAAATGAACAGGATCATCAACATGACAATATAAAGCAAACAAAGAATTGATACCTTCATTAGCTATATCTTGTTCATAAATTTCTTTCAAACTTTTGAATTTCTTACCTCTTTCAGTAGGTGTACAAGTACTTGAAGAAGCACTTGAATTTCCTCCTTGTGGTGTGCTTGGAGAAGCACTTTCATTTCTCCTCAAGGGTGTACTCTGTGGTGTTGGTGTTGCTGTTTGGGGATGTATTTCAGCCACCTCATCATCATTCTCATCATGAGATAAACAGTGTTTAACATTCACTGTTTTCTCTATGCTTCCATCCCAAGCTTCCTCTTCAATGAACTGAACATCCCTACTCACAAGAAACTTCTTGCTGGATGGGTTATATAACCTGTAGGCCTTGGATTCCTCACTGTATCCAATGAAATTACACTTCTCCCCCTTGCTGTCCAACTTCTTCCTTAGCTGATCCGGAATGTGTGCATAAGCCACACATCCGAAAACCTTCATGTGTGTGACGCTTTTCTTTGCGCCACTCCATGCCTCTTCCGGCACTTTGTTCATAACTGCTTTTGTAGGGCACCTGTTCAATATGTACGCTGCACAATGTACAGCTTCAGCCCAATAATCATTAGGCAAATGCTTTGCCTTAAGCATACTCCTCGCCATATCCATTATGGTTCGGTTCTTCCTTTCGGCCACTCCATTTTGCTGCGGAGTATATCTAGTTGTAAACTGTTTATGAATACCATTTTCTCTACAAAACCGTAGAAAATCTTTAGATATATACTCACCTCCTCTATCAGTCCTTAAGACTTTGATATGCAGCCCACTCTGGTTCTCAACAAGTGCTTTGAAATTGCAAAAATTTTCAAACACTTCACTTTTATTTTTCAAAAAGTAAACCCAAGTTTTTCTTGTAAAATCATCTATAAATGTTAAGATATAGTGGCTGCTAGCAAGTGATGGAGTTTGCATCGGTCCACACACATCTGAGTGGACAATCTCCAAGGGTGCTTTTGCCCTTATGCTTTTCCCGGAAGGAAAACTTTCTCTGTGTTGTTTCCCAAGAATACAACCTTCACAAAGGCTGTCCGGTTTCTCTATCAATGGTAAACCACTTACCATTCCTTTTCTGTTCAACAGATTAAGACCTCCAAAGTTGAGATGACCAAATCTCAAGTTCCATAACCAATTATCATCCTTTGGTTCGCTTTGGTAAGTCTCCTGTGCAACTGCTGCTTTGTTTTCTTCATTCTTCAAGTCTGCTCTCATTCTGAGAGGGAACATCCTGTTGCTTGTCATCTTCACTTCAGCAATGCATACTTTGCTGGGTGGTTTATCCATGATGGTACAAACATCATTATCAAAGAAAACATTATACCCCTTATGGACAAGCTGTCCCACACTTAAGAGGTTACACTTCATTCCTGGAACATAATAAACATCTGCTATGGTTTTCTTTGCACCTAATCTTGTCAAAACATTTACATCTCCTTTTCCCATAACAGAAACTTTGCTATCAGTTCCTAGTGTGACTTGTGACTGCACACTTTCATCTAACATAGAAAACATTGCTAAGTTTCCTGTCATATGGTTACTACAACCGGAGTCTAGAAACCATACATCCTCATTCTTTTCTTCAGCCATGTTACAAACTAAAAACAGATTACTTTGGCTGTTGTTTTCTTTTGTGAAATTTGGGCTCCTATTTTCTTTTGTGAAATTTGCATTAGTTCCACTTCTCATATCTTGTTTCTTCTTTCTACATTCATTAGCATAATGACCATATTTCTTACAATTGTAACATTGAACATTGGATTTATCATACCTTTGTCCTTGATCATTCTGCTATCCACTTTGCTGGCTGCCTTGGCCTTGATGCTGATTTGGATTGCTGCCCCTTCCTTGAGCATTTGCTGGACTGTTCCTTCCACCTCTGTTCTGGCTTCTGCCTCTTCCTCTTCCTTTGCCTTGCCCTCTTCCTCTACCGAAAGACATTTGGGCCTTAAAGGCTTGCTCAAGAGATGAGTTTTCACTCCTACTCAATCTCTGTTCATGGGTAATCAGTGATGCATGTAATTCATCCACTGAAAACTTTGTGAGATCCTTAGTCTCCTCTATGGTGGTGACAATCACATCAAACCTTGAGGGTAAACTTCTCAAGAGTTTTTCAACAATCCTCTTGTCTTCAAGAGTTTCTCCATGGGATCTAATTTGTGTGACCATTCCAATCACATGAGTGAAGAATGAGTCAATATTATCTGACTCTTTCATACAGAGAGTCTCAAAGTCTCTCCTCAGCAACTGAAGTTTTGCTGTCTTCACTCTTTCCATACCTTGATAGGCTGTCTTGAGAGTTTCCCATGCTTCATTGGATTTATTGGCTGCTGCTATCCTTGGAAACACACTCTCATGCACTGCTTGATACAAGAAGAAAAGAGCCTTGGCATCTCTCTTCTTATTGTTCTTCAGCTGTTCTCTTCCTGCTTGATTTAACATTAAAAACTCTGCTTCATCTGCTGGCTCTTCAAAGCCATCCTCAACTAATTCCCATAATTCTTGTGAGGTAAATAAAGCCTTCATGGTTATTGACCAATAATCATAATTCTTTCCATTGAATTGTGGGAGATGGACATTTCCCAAACTCATACCTGTGCTAGAACCAGCCATTCTGCACTTCTAACTATGATTTAACAATACTTGACTGTGTATGTAAATAACTCACTGTTCTGCAACAGTAACACAAGACTAAATAGAGAAATACCTTAAATCCTTTATGGCTGAGTCTTCACACTGCTGGAGAAGCTGCTGCAACAAAGAATTCGTTTCCTTCAGCTTATTTGACCTTCAAATAGCCTGGATTGGCTTTGATACCATGTTGGAATTTTCAGAATTCCCAAAACAAATAAAACTGCCTTGCCCAACACAGAGAAATATTCAGAATTTTGACAGAGTTTCACAAAAAAAATTCTATTAAAAAAAAACTTTGCTGTTACAATACTTCCTCAAACTCAGAGGGATTACAAATTGGTTTATCTGCTGCAAACACAGAGTAAACTATCACTCTCTGTCTCACACAGAGAAATACTCTGTCTCTCTAACTCAACAACAGTACACTACTGTGCATACTCTGTTTTAAAAAAAAACTCTGCTGTTCTATGTAATTATAAAAATTACAGCTCTCTGTCTTTTACAAACGCACTGCTGTGCATAAAAACTCTGCTCTGTTTTTTCAACGCTGCTGTGTAAAAAAAACATTGCATACCAAAATGACACTGTCCTGTGTATTTACAAAACAAATATCTGCATCATAAATTGCTCAACCACTAAGTTCACCGCTTCAGAAATCTTAATGGCTGCATTAACTCTGTCAGCACCGCTTGGAACGCATTGATCACAAATTTCACTTGCTGGCACTTTGATGATCACAAACTGACTTTCTGGCACTTTGATTTTTCATCTCCCGCACTGTTGTGCTATGTAATTAAAATTACATTTCTGGGTAATAAACATTTACTGTGTTTTCCTTTTTTTTATTTACACTACTGTGTAATAAAAATTATTTCACGGCTTTTACAATGTGCTGGGCACATATCTACACCTTACGGGCCTTTTTAATATATACTTCACATATATTAAAATCAAAACAATATTTAAAACCTCTTAAAAACCAACCAAAAAAAATGCCGTGACAAACATTTAATTGGTGATCAATATACAACATATAATATATGTCATATGGGCCGTATTATATGTGGGCCCCTTGCTGCGGTGATGTCAGCAATTCTGGGGGGGTAAGAACCTCTGCCCACAAATTTCCATCGACCCCCGCGGACATGCTTTGCCGCTGTATGGTGTGGGGCTGCCGTTGAAATTATATTTCAACACTCTCCCTTAATTTCAACTGCTGGGTTTTCCTGCATACCCAAGCATTCCCTGAAATATTCAAAGCTTTTCTGCTGTAGTGGCTTTGTGAGGATATCTATGACTGATCCTACGTGGCAACGTCTTTGTAGAACAATCTCGCCATTCTTAACCAATTCCCGTATGAAATGAAACTTGGTGTCGATGTGTTTTGTCTGTTTATGAAAAAGCAATTTTTAGACAATGCAATAGGCAGGCTATTGTCACAAAATATCACTTTGTCCATGCTGTTCTTGATCCAAACTTCTCAACATTTTCCTCATCCAAACTGCTTGACACGTTCCTGCTGTAGCTGCCACATACTCTGCTTCTGCCGTAGACAATGCTACAATGGGTTGTTTCTTAGAAGCCCATGAAATGGCTCCTGAACCCATGTGAAAAACATAGCCGGAAGTGCTCTTCTGATCATCTGCCAGGCCCAAATGCTTTGTCGGTGTATCGACTAAATCGAACGATACGAGTAGTATACAAAATACCAAACCTTTTAGTACCTTTAACATACCTCAAAATTCTTTTTGCTGCTTGCCAATGTGCATCCTTTGGCTTTTCCATGAACCTGGAAATCAAACTAACAGCATGCATTATCTCCGGCCTAGTTGCAGTGAAATACATAAGGCTGCCAACTATGCTCTTGTACAAACTAGGATCAAAATCCTTGCTGCTGTCCTCTCTGCTGAGTTTTAATCCCATCACTGTGGGAGTGATTGCTGCTTTGCATTCCTGCATGTTAAATCTTTCAAGAACTTCATTAACATACTTTGCCTGTGAGATGAAAATCCCACTTTCATCTTGTTCTACTTCTATTCCCAAGAAGTATCTCAGCAAACCCATGTCAGTCATTTCAAATTCTTCCTTCATGACTGTTTTGAAATGTTCAATAAGGCAATCATCATTACCTGTAAAAATAACATCATCAACATACAAGACTACAATCAAAATTTTACCGTCTTGTTCCTTGATGTAGAGGGTGGGTTCTCCCTCACACTTCTCAAAACCATTTTCCAGTAGATATGAATCTATCCTACTGTACCACGCTCTTGGCGCTTGCTTCAGCCCATAAAGAGCTTTCTTCAGCTTGCATACTTTGTGCTCTTGGCCTTTCTTTTCATAGCCGAGAGGTTGATCAATGTAAACCTCTTCCATTAACACTCCATTCAGAAATGCTGACTTCACGTCCATTTGGTAAACTTTCCATTTGTTTTGTGCTGCTATGGACAACACTGCTCTCACGGTTTCCATTCTGGCAACCGGTGCGAAAGTTTCCTCATAATCAATGCCATGCTTCTGCTTATACCCTTTGACAACAAGCCTTGCCTTGTGTCTTTCTATCTTGCCTTCAGCATTACTCTTGGTCTTGTAGACCCATTTAACACCAATGACATCTTTACCTTTTGGGAGTTCAACCAAATCCCAAGTTTTGTTCCTCTCTATGGCATTTATTTCCTCATCCATAGCTTATCTCCATTTCCTATCCTTGATAGCTTCTTCGAAATGAACAGGATCATCAACATGACAATATAAAGCAAACAAAGAATTGATACCTTCATTAGCTATATCTTGTTCATAAATTTCTTTCAAACTTCTGAATTTCTTACCTCTTTCAGTAGGTGTACAAGTACTTGAAGAAGCACTTGAATTTCCTCCTTGTGGTGTGCTTGGAGAAGCACTTTCATTTCTCCTCAAGGGTGTGCTTTGCGGTGTTGGTGTTGTTGTTTGGGGATGTATTTCAGCCAACTCATCATCATTCTCATCATGAGATAAACAGTGTTTAACATTCACTGTTTTCTCTATGCTTCCATCCCAAGCTTCCTCTTCAATGAACTGAACATCCCTGCTCACAATAAACTTCTTGCTGGATGGGTTATATAACCTGTATGCCTTGGATTCCTCATTGTATCCAATGAAAATACATTTCTCCCCCTTGCTGTCCAACTTCTTCCTTAGCTGATCCGGAATGTGTGCATAAGCCACACATCCGAAAACCTTCATATGTGTGACACCTTGCTTTGCGCCACTCCATGCCTCTTCTGGCACTTTGTTCATGACTGCTTTTGTAGGGCACCTGTTCAAGATATACGTTGCACAATGTACAGCTTCAGCCCAATAGTCATTCGGCAAATGCTTTGCCTTTAACATACTCCTCGCCATGTCCATTATGGTTCGGTTCTTCCTTTCGGCCACTCCATTTTGCTGCGGTGTATATCTAGTTGTAAACTGCTTATGAATACCATTTTCTCTACAAAAACGTAGAAAATATTTAGATATATACTCACCTCCTCTATCAGTCCTTAAGAATTTGATATGCAGCCCACTCTGTTTCTCAACAAGTGCTTTGAAATTGCAAAAATTTTCAAACACTTCACTTTTTTTTTCAAAAAGTAAACCCAATTTTTTCTTGTAAAATCATTTATGAATGTTAACACATAGTGGCTGCTCGCAAGTGATGGAGTTTGCATCGGTCCACATACATCTGAGTGGAAAATCTCTAAGGGTGCTTTTTCCCTTATGCTTTTCCCGGAAGGAAAAATTTCTCTGTGTTGTTTCCGAAGAATACAACCTTCACAAACGCTATCCGGTTTCTCTATCAATGGTAAACCACTTACCATTCCTTTTCTGTTCAACAAGTTAAGACCTCCAAAGTTGAGATGTCCAAATCTCAAGTGCCATAACCAATTATCATCTTTTGGTTCGCTTTGGAAAGTCTCCTGTGCAACTACTGCTTTCTCTTCACCATTCTTCAAGTCTGCTCTCATTCTGAGAGGGAACATCCTGTTCCTTGTCATCTTCACTTCAGCAATACACTGTTTGCTGGGTGGTTTATCCATGATGGTACAAACATCATTGTCAAAGAAAACATTATACCCCTTATGGACTAGCTGTCCAACACTTAAGAGGTTACACTTCATTCCTGGAACATAATAAACATCTGCTATGGTTTTCCTTGCACCTAATCTTGTTAAAACATTTACATCTCCTTTTCCCATAACAGAAACTTTTCTATCAGTTCCTAGTGTGACTTGTGACTGCACACTTTCATCTAACATAGAAAACATTGCTAAGTTTTCTGTCATATGGTTACTACAACCGGAGTCTAGAAACCATAAGTCTTCACTCTTTTCTTCAGCCATATTACAAGCTAAAAACAAATTACTTTGGCTGCTATTTTCTTTAGTGAAATTTGCACTAGTTTCACTTCTCATATCATTCTGCTTCTTCTTTCTACATTCATTAGCATAATGACCATATTTTTTACAATTATAACATTGGACATTGGATTTATCATACCTTTGTCCTTGTGCATTCTGCTGACCATTCTATTGGCTGCTGCCTTGGCCTTGATGCTGATTTGGATTGCTGCCCCTTCCTTGAGCATTTGCTGGACTGTTCCTTCCACCTCTGTTCTGGCTTCTGCCTCTTCCTCTTCCTTTGCCTTGCCCTCTTCCTCTTCCGAAAGACATATGGGTCTTAAAGGCTTGCTCTAGAGATGAGTTTTCACTCCTACCCAATCTCTGTTCATGGGTCATCAGTGATGCATGTAGTTCATCCATTGAAAACTTTGTGAGATCTCTTGTCTCTTCTATGGTGGTGACAATCACATCGAATCTTGAGGGTAAGCTTCTCAAGAGTTTCTCCACAATCCTCTTGTCTTCAAGAGTCTCTCCATGAGATCTGATTTGTGTGACCATTCCAATCACATGAGTGAAGAATGAGTCAATGTTATCTGACTCCTTCATGCAGAGAGTCTCAAAATCTCTCCTTAGCAACTGAAGTTTTGCTGTCTTCACTCTTTCCATACCCTGATAGGCTGTCTTGAGAGTTTCCCATGCTTCACTGGATTTCTTGGCTGCTGCTATCCTTGGAAACACACTCTCATGCACTGCTTGATACAAGAAGAAAAGAGCCTTGGCATCTCTCTTCTTATTGTTCTTCAACTGTTCTCTTCCTGCTTGATTTAACATTAAAAACTCTGCTTCATCTGCTGGCTCTTCAAAGCCATCCTCAACTAATTCCCATAACTCTTGGGAGACAAATAAAGCCCTCGTAGTTATTGACCAGTAGTCATAATTCTTTCCATTGAATTGTGGGAGATGGACATTTCCCAAACTCATACCTGTGCTAGAGCCTGCCATTCTGCACTTCTAACTATGATAAAAACACTTGACTGTGTATTAAAATAGCTCACTGTTTTGCAATAGTTACACAACAAATTTTATAGAGAAATACCTTCGAATTCTTCTTGGCTGAACCTTCACTCTGCTGGAGAGGTTGCTGCAAAAACGAACTCTGTTCCTTCAGCTTATTTGACCCTTCAAATAGCCTGGATTGGCTCCGATACCATGTTGGAATTTTCAGAATTCCCAAAACAAATAAAACTGCCTTGCCTAACACAGAGAAATATTCAGAATTTTGACAGAGTTTCACAAAAAAAAATTCTATTAAAAAAAAACTTGCTGTTACAATACTTCCTCAAACTTAGAGGGATTACAAATTGGTTTATCTGCTGCAAACACAGAGTAAACTATCACTCTCTGTCTCACACAGAGAAATACTCTGTCTCTCTAACTCAACAACAGTACACTACTGTGCATACTCTGTTTTAAAAAAAAACTCTGTTGTTCTGTGTAATTATAAAAATTACAGCTCTCTGTCTTTTACAAATGCACTGCTGTGCATAAAACTCTGCTCTCTGTTTTAAAATACGCTGCTGTGTATTAAAACATTACATTACAAATGACAGCTCTGTCTCTACATATTACAAAACAGAAATATCTTCAGCCATAAATTGCTCAACCACTAAACTTCACCGCTTCAGAAATCTTAATGGTCTCAATAACTTCTGTCAGCACCGCTTGGAACCGCATTGAAGTTTAATTGACTTTCTGGCACTGTGATATTTCATCTCCCGCACTGCTGTGCTGTGTAATTAAAATTACATTTCTGGGTAATAAACATTTACTGTGTTTTCCTTTTTTTTTATTTACACTGTTGTGTAATAAAAATTACTTCACGGCTTTTACAATGTGTTGGGCACATATCTACACCTTACGGGCCTTTTTAATATATACTTCACATATATTAAAATCAAAACAATGTTTAAAACCTCTTATAAACCAACCAAAAAAAATGCCGTGACAAACATTTAATTGGTGATCAATATACAACATATAATATATGTCATATGGGCAGTATTATATGTGGGCCCCTTGCTGCGGTGATGTCAGCAATTCCGGGGGTAAGAACCTCTGCCCACAAATTTCCATCGACCCCCGCGGACATGCTTTGCCGCTGTATGGTGTGGGGCTGCCGTTGAAATTATATTTCAACACTTCTTAATTTCAATCGGCCGGGGTTTTCCCTGACAACGATGGCCCCCCGAAATATTCAAAGCTTTTCTCACGTAGTGGCTTTGTGAGGATATTCCGCAAATTGATCTCCGTTCGCAATGGAAACAATCTCGCCATTGCTAACCTTAAGAATTCCCGTATGAAATGAAACTTGGTGTCATTGTGTTTTGTTTTAAGGGAAAAAAACAGACTTTTAGACACGATGAGCCGAGCTATTGTCACAAAATATCACCGTCCCTTTTACCCGTTCTTGACATAAGCTTCTCAAATACTTTTCGCATCCAAACTCGCTGACACGCCGCCGCCGTAGCCGGCCACATTTCGCTTTCTCGCCAGACAACGCTACAACGGGTTGTTTTTGAAGCCCATGAAATACCCCCGAACTCCACATGGAAAACATAACTGGTATGCTCTTCTCCATCATCAACACTGCACCAACCGACCATCTGGTATCCAACTAAATCGAACTTTCGAAGTATAAAAATAATTAAATCTTTAGTACCTTAACATACCTCAAAATTCTTTGCCTTGCCACAATGTGCATCCTTTGGTTTTTCCATGAACTCGAGAATCAACTAATAGTTATTTAATATAAACCGCCGTAAAGCAGGCACTTCTTTACATAAGGCCGCCAACCATGCTCTTAGCAAACTAGGATCAAATCCCATCATTCTCTCTCATTGAAGCCTGAACCTACCTGGGAGATTGTCGCTTTGCTTTCCCTATTAGTTAAATCTTTCAAGCACCTCAATAATATACTTTTACCGTGAGATGAAAATCCCACTTTCATCTTGTTCTACTTCTATTCCCAAGAAGTATCTTCACCAAACTTGAGACGTCATTTTAAATTCTTCCTTCCATGACCTGTTGAAATGTTCAATAAGGCAAATCATCATTACCCCAGAAATAACATCACCAACATGAAGAAGACTACAATCTAAAATTTGCCTCTATTTCTTGTTCGATGTAGAGGGTGGGTTCTCCTCACATTTTTAAACCATTTAAAGAGATATGAATCTATCCCCCACCGTACCACGCTCTTGCGCTTGCTTCACCTACAAAGAGCTTTCTTCAACTTGCACACTTTGTGCTCTTGGCCTTTCTTCTCACAGCCGAGAGGTTGCTCAATGTAAAATCCCCCTTCCATTAACACCCATTCAGAATGCCGACTTCACGTCCATTTGGTAAACTTTCCACTTGTTTTAGCCACATGAACATCGTCTCCCCACGGTTTCCATTCTGCAACCGGTGCGAAAGTTTCCTCATAATCTGCCATGCTTCGTTTATAGTCTTGACAAACAAGCTCCTTGCCTTGTGTCTCTATCTTGCCTTCGCATTACTCTTGGTCTTGCAGACCCATTTAACACCAATGACATCTTTACCTTTGGAGTTCAACCAAATCAAAGTTTTGTTCCTTTCTTCTCTATGGCATTTAGTTCCCTCATCCAGCTTCTATCCATTTCCTATCTTTGATAGCTTCTTCGAAATGAACAGATCATCAATATGACAATATAAAAAGCAAACAAGAAAGAACTGGATACCTCTTCATTAGCTATATCTTGTTCATAAATTTTCAAACTTCAATTCCTTACCCTTCTTATTTGGTGCTGCTACCCTGAAGAAGCACTTGAATTTCCTCTTGTAGAAATGGAGAAGCACCTGCCATTTCTCCTCAAGGGTGTGCTCGTGGTGTTGGTGTTGCCGTTTGGGGATGTATTTCTAGCCACCTCATCATCATTCTCATCATGAGATAAACAATGTTGACCATTCACCTGCTTTCTCTATGCTTCCCATCCCAAGCTCTCTTCAATGAACTGAACATCCCCGTCATTAAGAAACTTCTTGTTGGATTGGTTGTATATCCGTATGCCTTGGATTCCTCATCGTATCCAATGAAAATACATTTCTCCTCACGTCCAACTTCTTCCTTAGCTTCGATCCTGAATGTGTGCATAAGCCACACATCCAAACCTTCATATGTGCCACACTTTGCTTTGCGCCACTCCATGCCTCCCTCTTTCCGGCACTATGTTCATTACCGCTTTTTGTAGGACACCTATTTAAAATATGATGTATTTATTGTACTGCACAGCCTACCTCTAATAATCATTCGGCAAATGCTTTGGTTTTACATACCTCGCCATGTCCATTGTGTCTTGGCTCTTCCTTTCTGCCACCCATTTCATGGAGTATTCAGTCAGGTGAACTCAGTGAATACCATTTTCTCTACAAAACCGTAGAAAATCTTTAGATATATACTCACTCCTCCTTATCAGTCCTTTAAGACCCTGATACGCAAATGCATTTGGTTCTCAACAAGTGCTTTGAAATTGCGGAATTTTTCAAACACTTCACTTTTATTTTTCAAAAAGTAAACCCAAGTTTTTCTTGTAAATCATCTATAAAATGTTAAGACATAGTGGCTGCTAGCAAGTGAGTGAGTTTGCATCGGTCCACACACATCCAGTGACAATTCCAAGGGTGCTTTCGCCTTATGCTTTTCCCCAAAGGAAAACTTTCTCTCGTGTTGTTTCCTCAAGAATACAACCGTCAAAGGTCGTCCTGCCTATCATTTGCAAACCACTTACCATTCCTTTTTCTGTTCACGATTAAGACCTGTGCTGGAGATGTCCAAATCTCAAGTGCCATAACCAATTATCATCCTTTGGTTCGCTTTGCAAGTCTCTCGTGTGTTGCTTTCATTCTTTCAAGTCCGCTCTCATTCGAGGGAACATCCTCGTTCCTTGGTTATCTTCACTTCAAAGAATACACCTTTTGTTGGGTGGTTTATCCATGATGGTACAAACATCATTATCAAAGGCCATTATACCTTATGGACAAGTCATTCAGCGACCTTAAGAGGTTACACTTCATTCTTCGGGAACATAACAAAACATCTCATGGTTTTTCTTGTACCTAATCTTGTTAAAACATTTACATCTCCCTTTTTCCCATAACAAACTTTCATACGGGCTCAGTGACTTGTGACTCCACACTTTCATCTAACAGGAAAATGATGGTTATGTTTTCTCGTCATATGGTTACTAACCGGAGTCTAGAAACCATATATCTCAATTTTCTTCACCTTAAGGCTACAAATCCAAAACAAAATTACTTTGGTCGTTATTTTCTTTTGTGGAAATTTGCACTAGTTTCACTTTCATCACCGTTTCTTTCTCATATTCATTACAATGACCATATTTCTTTACAATTGTAACATTGGACACTGACTCACTATCATACCTTTGTCCTTGTGCATTCTCAATACCATTCTCGTTGGTCACTGCCTTGGCTCGATGTCGATTTGGACTATCGCCTTCTCGGCATTTGTCGGATCGTTCTCTCCACCTCTCCGTTTTGGCTTCGCTCTTCCTCTTCTTTGCCTTGCTCTCTTCCTCTTCCGAAAGACATCCGGGACTTAAAAGCATGTTCATAGATGAGTTCTCACTCCTACCCAATTCTGTCATGGCAATCGCTGATGCATGGTTCATCTCATCGAAAACTTTGTGAGATCTTGTCTCTTCTATGGTGGTGACACCTCACATCGAATCTTGGTGGGTAAACTTCTCAAGAGTTTTCAACAATCCTTGTCTCCTCAAGAATCTCTCCATGAGATCCGATTTAGTGACCATTCCAATCACATGAGTGAAGAATGAGTCAATGTTATCTCGATTTTCTGGCGCAAGAGAGTCTCAAAAGTTCCCTCTCAAAGAATCGAAGTTTTGTCATTTTCACTTCTCCATACCCTCGATAAGTCGTCTTGAGAGTTTCCCCATGCTTCAATCGGGATTTTCTTGGTCAACATATCCTTGGAAACACACTCTCATGTGACCGTTTGACAAGAAGAAAGAGCTCGGCATCTCTTCTTATTGTTCTTCAACTCGTTCTCTTCTCGCTTGATTTAACATTAAAAATTTCGTTTCATCTCCACGTTCTTCAAAGCCAATCTCAACTAATTCCCATAATTCTTGTGAGGTAAATAAAGCTTTGCGGGTTATTGACCAAGAATCATAATTCTTTCCATTGAATTGTGGGAGATGGACACTTCCCAAACTCATACCTCGTTGGGAACCCCGCTACTCTACTTAATTATGATAAAAAACACTTGACCGTGTATTAAAATAGCTCATCGTTTTTGGCAACACATACAACAAAATTTTATAGAGAAATACCTTCGAATTCTTCTTGGCTTTTCGAACCTTCACCGCCGGAGAGGTCGCCGCAAAATGAACTTCGTTCTCACTTTATTTGACCCCAAATAGCCCTGATCACCTATACCATGTTGGAATTTTCTAATTCCAAAACAAATAAACAGCCCTTCCTCAACATAAAGAGAATAAAAAATTCACCCATGTATGCAGTTCAACTCAGAAAATTTCTATTTCATATGGTAAAAATTTCATTCATAAAAAAAAAAAAAAAAACAAATTGTTACATTCTCTCAAGAGGGATTTACACTGTATCCACGCTACAATATTGCACTAAAACTCTGCTTTCTGTTTGGTACACTCCATCGCCTAATACTCGTTTTTAAAACAAACACATACCTCTACTGTAATTTTTGCACTGCCTTCTGCCTGCTTAACAATACTAAGCCCCACATAAAAAACTCACATAACTATCTGATGCTTCCGTTTCTGCATACATTTAAAATGGAAATATCTCTGGTGAAAGACAGACAGACCCTAATGCATTAAAATTAATTGGCTATTAAATCTTTAATAGCCGTATTTACTGCCTGCACTTTGGAGTTAGCATTGAAGTCAATCAATTTTCTCGGTATTTACCATATTTATTCAAGATCACGTGCTTCACTTTCCGTCTCCCGCACTCATTTCTGTATTAAAACTGGTAATAACATTCGGTTTTTATCTCGCATCACGGTTTTTATAAAAACATTACCGTGTATTTACAAATAATACACAAAATACACCTTTCATTACATTTGCATATTACATCATCACTGCCTTACATATTCACATATATTATGTTAAAACAATTAACATTTAAAACTCAAATTTTGTTTCAAATCATGTATGGGAAAAATAAATAATTGAACCCCCACACTTTATATAACATATAAAACACATGGAGGTGTCAGACATATGGCCAAAGTGGTGTCATTAAATAATTCCGAAAGGGCTTTTAAACTCCACTACTTAGCCCTTCAACAACCTCATGAATTTCTTTTTTATTACCATAAACATACAAGTTTATTATATGTATTCCTTGTCATGGCACGCGCATCTTAAAAGAACCTCCCCGCCACAAATTTCCACCACCCCTATTAGACATGCTTTGCCATTTATATGTGGGGTCGCCGTTGAAATTATGTTTCTCATGGTGCCGCCACCGTTCAAAGGAACTCATCCGTGAGTAGCCGCCACAGAGCTGAACGATTGTCAGCCACGCAAGAAGAGCACCAAGTCGATACTCGTTGAACGCATTGTCATCACTTGCTTTTTGAATCAACAACTATCGTACACTGAGCACACATTGAGTATGTAACAAGGCAGGAGTGGAAGCGATGTCGATGACCACCGTAGCGCCTGTCTTACCTAATAGAAACTTAACAAATGGCAAATGTATTTTTTGAAATGTAGCAAATCCAAAACCCACTACTGGGACGGAGGTATTAACGGGAAGCTACAGGTTTTTAAAGCATGAAAGTTTTCATGTATTTTGTAGAGGAAGTCGACACCAACTGCATGTCAAAGGAATCGATGTAGTATTGTTTAGAGTGTGTATAAACATGTACACTGTGGAGCAAATCCCGCTCATTGAGAAAGCACCGCATGAGTTGTAAACTCATTGGAGAATAAACTGGTGCTCGTTTATACTCAACTTGCACTGCGGCACACAGATGCTGAATTTTTGTAATACAGTTTTGAACGGTGAAAGATCGAATTACTCGATACCATTTTTGTTTTCTTTCCAAGTTCAATATTTTTTCAAGTTGGAGATGATGAGAAAGAAGTACCGCCGCATTCAAGCATTCATCATTGCGTAACGGGAGTCTCCCATTGCATGTGATCGTGGCAAAGTCTTGTATTCGTAACGTGCGCAGGTTGAAGAATGCGGAAGAGAAACATTCAAACTTGGTGTTTTCTCGTGTTTTTTTTTTTTTTGCTGCTTATGTTTGTTGTGTGGAGTTGGTTCAATTGCCGATGATGTTCAATTGTTGCTACTTGAAGGAGACCTGAGATTTGTCGTTGAATTTTCCGCTTGGCCCCTCCCAGAAGTTTCTAATTTCCAAAATCAATTCTCCAAAATTGTTTTCTTCCGTATGTTTCCTTGAGATGTTGTGAGGACCTTATATCGTTCACACTCCAGGATGACCGAAGAAGCCGTTATAATCTTAACGTGATTTTAGGCAATTTCAATATTTTTTGAATGAGGCCTTTGTTGCAGTGAGATTTTAAAAGGAGTACTGCAAAATAGCTATTAAGGACAAAGATAATTAGTGATTAGAGAGATTACAAGCCCATATTTTATTATATTTGAGTGAGCATTTAATTAAAAAAAGGTTGATTTTGGAAAAAGAGAAAAGCATGAGTATTAAGTGACATCATTTTCTAGCGTTGGAAGTTGCTGGAGTGATAAGTTGAAAGTTGGAGAGTTTGAAGTGGGTATAAAATTAAAATAAAGTGTCTTTTTTTGATGGATGAGGTGCATTAAAAATTTTTTTTTGTAACTTGGAGAAATAAGGTGTCATTTAATTTTCTTTTTTTTTGTATTTTGAGATAAGTACAATGTTTTTGGAATAGACATTTTTCTTCCAAGAAGTTCAACTTTGATTCCATGAAGATGTTGTGTTTTGATTACTATGTACTCCAAAGTTTAATAAAGATATCATTTTTTAGTGATTATGTCCTAGATCCGCCCGAAATTGAATAAGGGGATCTTAGGTACACCATGTGTGTTTGTTATGGCGAGTGTTTTTCTTCCTTCATGTTTTTGCTTATCATTTGTGTCTAGTTTTGACACATAAATGATCTCATTTCAAGCACACATAAAATACAATGCCAAGAAAATAAACACCTCAGAACGAAGTAGCTACAAGGAAGGATAATTTTATGCCTAACACATGAATTTGTGCTTACTACAACAAATAATCAAAGTTTTCAAAATCGCTTACTTACCTCAACAAACAACCACTCAATACAATCAAGTTCATGAATATGCAAACTCCAAGATTTTAATGCAAATTCTACACTACAATCAAGTTACGTAACTGTAAACTTCAACTTTTCGCAGCACAAATACATCAAATATTGAACTTGTAATCAAACTCAAATTACATTGAATTGTAAGGGTTCATTCTGTTGAAACCACACCCAAGCCCTAATTGAGTCAAATTGAATTCATTGTAGTGAGTTATCATTAGGGGAATTTTGAGGTCTAAAATGGGCCTCCTAAGAAAATGTAAAACAAAAAATAAATCTTATAACAACCAATAGTGATTCAAGATGATGATGTCAACTATGGGGGATGATTCTATTTTTTAAATAAAAGGCAAAAATATTAAAAAAAATAATAACAAAATCATAAAACTACTTTTTCAACTCGTATTCATCTCCCAAATGATTAACCCCGAGTGGAGTACCCAGCTGACGCAGAATTGACCCCCAGCGTAGCACCCATGTTGCATACTTTCATGAACCACAAAAAATGAGGAATACATAAAAACGGATTGTAATCACGTTTTTTTATGTATTTCTCATTTTTCTGTAGTAGGACCCCATCAGTATGTGAAATACAAGTACCACGGATGGGGAATTAAATTTCGGCATCCAACGAGTACCCCACTCGAAATTTGAGTAAAAACTTTGGGAGATAAAGTTGAAAAGTTATGAGTTGAAAAGTAGTTTTTCCATTTTTTCTCTCTAAAATTCTGACATGTCATCAAATCTTATTTGATTTTTTTCCACTATTATTTTATAATTTCTTTAGGAGGCCCATTTTAGACCCCAAAATTCCCCTAATGTAAATCATTAAGTGTTTTTTGGTGCATTGACACAATATTCGAAACCCTTCCTTGCCAATCCAAAGGAATGCACGAATTTTAACTCTAAAAGCAAACAAGCAACAAGTTCACATCTCCTACAAGGTAGCTTGAGTACCATTCAAGCAATTTTCATCAACCTAAGCCGACAAAGTTCAAACCATCAAGCGATCCAAAGGTGAATTTCATTGCAACAACCATCAAAGCAACCAAACAAGTACAATCCCAATACCAATCAAAAACAAGTTGAAATCTACATCAAACGAAAAATATTCATTCAAGTGAGTGAAGTCATCGCAGCAAGTCAAGTGAGAGTTCAAATCAAATGTGATTGTCATCAAGCGAGTGATGAGTTCAGAGTTCAAGCAAGAAAATTCTATAATTCTAGCTAGTGTTCCTGTACAAAATAAGCAAATCTGACCAAGCCAGCTGCTTATATTCAAGCCACATAGCAAGCGAACATGTCATTCAAGTATCAGTAATCAAGTGAAACAGCCTGTGTGCTACCTACATCTACGATGAGAGCCTCCGATTTCAAGAGAGCAAGTTTAGATGGTGCAACACATTCAGCTTGTTAAACATTCTTCACTTGATCATCTCCAAGGATAAAGGCATGGTGCACCCAAATGAAAGAACTCTTGGTTGATCTTTTATTTACTCCGTTAAAACAAGAACATGAAACCATTGAAGCTCTTTCAATCAAGCCACAACTTCAACAAATTAATTTCAAGAAAGACATACTTTCAAGTTTTTGACCATCCCAAATGATGTAAGTCATTCATCCCAAGAGTCCAAGCATGTTGTCTCAGCTCCACCTCTTCCAAGCCCATCATCAAGCCAGGAAGAAATTCAAAATACCAGAATGATTTATATTGTATATGTCAATGATGTGACACCAAACTGTATATCCCACCAATAAGTGTTTAATTGTCGCTGCTGCAGATTTCTGTACAACTCACCTCAAAGAAGTTCGAGAAAGGTGACAACCAACAGCCTATTGCTGGGAACCCAAAGTTATGGTGAATAAAATGACTTGCACTAACCCTCAAGTTGAAATCAAACCAAAATGTTCTCCAGCTGTGAAATAACCAACCATATGGAAGATCAGCAAGAGCTTGATCTCTGTTCTTGTCAGCATGTGTAAGCCCAATCATTCTTAGAGAAATGTCATAACCACCAACAATCACGATTAAAAATCAATCATAACTTATTGATCCTTGAAAATGGTCATCCACGATCGTACTGTATCACAAGGCTTCTACAACTTCATACGATCACACATAGTGCAAATCAAGCAAAGAAAAGGTGATGGTACTTCATGTTGAATGGGGAGTGGTTGAAAACACCCCACACCGATGGGAGCCCTAAACACTTTCCAAAGAAGTGTCTCTCCTTTCACCAAAGGAGGAAATTTTAACAAAATGACAAAGGGTTGTCACACCTAAAGCTTTTGACAACCAACAAAAGTACTTAGTGAAGTCAGAGCGTGGGCATCTTCAACAAACAGGGCATCAAAATAAATCTTTTCCACGGGAAGTCGACAACAAAGCAGCAAAGAGTATTTTTCAATGACAACAAAGCAATAAGGTGTTATTTTTGACATCATCGCCTAGTGGGCATTCAACAAATTTTTTCAATGGAAAAGGATGTTGATTTCCATGGAAAGGATAGATTGATCCTTTTACAATGGAAAGGTGGATGGAGTTGTCAAACAACACCTCGCATGAATCGTACATGCGAATCGACTCATGGTCTCTTCGATTGAAGATTTTCCAGATCAACTTGAGAACTCGAAGATGGTTCGTTCTTATTTTGGTTTCATCTGAAGGGGGAATGTTAGCCTCTTTCATAAGACAATTATAAATCTTTAAAATAGAAATTAAATAATGTAAAGTTAGATAAATATATTTATTAAAATTAGAATATTTAATAAATATTAGAGACACTTAGAAATAGTAATTTTTTAGTAAAAATAGGACTCTAAAATATAGTCGTTTCCTAGACTCTAAAATAGGAATAAATTTAGTAGAATGGTTAGAAGGTCATTTTATTATAAATGGATACTTGTTGGTTTTCCAAGTGAGATCCATAACTAAACAAGGAAAGGACATGAGCTATAAATAGGTTAGTTTCCTAATTTCATTGTAGGTGTAGAGTTTGACAAGCATAACCCCTCGTAATTTATGCTATGTAATCTCTTTTCCATGATCAATAAAACTATGTGTCTAAGGACTCTTCGAATCTACAAAATAGTCCGTATGTAGAAAAAAAAATTAACATACCGCAAATTATATACAAAATAGACATTATACTGCAGGTTCATGCTACAGAACCATGTTATAGTTGATGAAGTTAACGCACGATTGCACATCACGTTGGTATGTTAATACTAAAGAAGTTCAACGTGGCGACACAATAGCATTAGTGCAACAAGTCAACAAAATTTTCAAACGACATTAAAAAACCAAGAACAAGTCATGTTACGATTTTTGGCAGGTGAAAGGTTGATTCAAATCCCAAATTCGATTTCATAATTTGGAGTGGTGTTATTAAAACGGGTATTTGTTTTTTACAAGGGGAGATCGTATTGGGTCAGTTTTTTAAAAAGGTTTATTATAAATTTATTCTCTTATAAAGATTTTTCAAATTTTTTTTCAAATTAAAATTAGGTTTCATTATAAGGGTTATTTTCTAGAGCTTTGTAAAATTTATAAAAGTTAAAGGAAATTTAGGGTTTCATAAGAGAAGTAATTTTTTTGAAGAAATGGTAACATCGAGCTTTCAGACACAACTTTCTTCTTCTGCATACAAGGATTATGATGTCCTGGGCCACAGACGGACACCATGTTGAAGGCGCAGATGATCTTTGGGATCATGAAAGTTTTGGGTTTGTTAACCTTAGATGAAGTGAAGAACAAAAATCTCATTAATTAAGAGAGGGAACAATTGAAAAAAATTGAAAATGAAGAATGGGATAATTATTGATACTTATCCAAATATGAGTGGACAGTAGCAGTGTTCGAGAAGATTATGATCACATCTTCATGAAGAAACATGGGAGACTTTATTTATAGTCTATCAAGGAATGACCAAAGTCAATGTTGTTAAAATTGTAGAATACTAGGGAGAGATTTTGAAAGTATGTAGATGAAGGAGACATAGGGATATCGATTCTTTAACGAATCAAAATCATGTTTGTCGTAATCAATTAAAATTTATGTGAAGATATTAAAGACTTCAAACAATGATTGAGAAGACCTTAGATCTTTGCCTTACCAAGTTTGATGATGTTAAAATATTGTAAAAGAAGCCAATGATTTGAAACATTGGCGCTGATTAGTCAAGGGATCACATATATCGCATGAAGTAAGTGATAGATATAAATAATGATTTCACTTTGAAACTACTTAAAAATTCATGTTTAGAATAAGAGGTCGAGATGTAGGTAGATCGTAGGGGCAGTAGGATGAGGAGGAAGATATGGTGGTAAGAGATATGGTTTGTGAAGAGCATGAACATACAAAGTGAAGGACAGTAAGAAGGTTAAAAAATAATAATCAAAGGTTTGAAAAATCAAAGGTGAGATGTTATTATTGCAATAAATTTGGTCACTATGCTTGTGATTACAAGAATATTATAGATGATCAAGGAAACCATAGAGATAATGTTAGTACAAGAGAAAAATAAATTAATGTCTTGTGATTTCCAGCAACATGAAGAACCATCTAATAATATGTGGTTAAACGGTGGTTACAAGAATTGCCAAGCGACGGGCAACAAGAGTTTGGTTGCATGTCTTTATCAATCTATGAAGGCAAAGTGTAAAGTTGGGGATTGACAAAATTGTAGATCTAAATGGTAAAAGGAGTGTTCAAGCCTCCGACCAAGTGGGAAGCCAAAGACAATTCCCAAAGGTATATTAATAGGTTCCTTAGTTTTTAAAAATAATTTGATAAGTGTTGGTCAATTGACGCAAAAGGGCGATGGGTATTGGTCTTTCAGTAGACAAGCATGTTACTTATGATAAGCCCTCAAGAAAGAAACTCGGTATAAAAGGGTGTATGAAGAGTAAAAGACTTTTCTCCAATTATGAATACAAAGGATCACGCTACCTTATTTATAGCCGCATGTTCTAACAATTATTGGTTATGGCACTTTCGCTTTCGACATTTTCACTTTTCTCGGCTTAAGATTAATATGTAAACAGAACAGATGGTCGAGGATTACCTCCATGAAAGAACTTCCTGTACTTGTGAGTGTTGCATCTCGGAAAGCAACACCGTGAAAGTTTCCATAGGAGTTTCATACAGAGCAAAGAAGCCTTCTTGACGGATGTATATATACTAGGTGGACTTATGAGACACAAATAATTGGTTGAAGTTCTTACTTTCCTCACTTTTATTGATGATTATAAAAGAAAGACTTGGGTTTACTTTCGAAGAGAAGTATGAAACTTTGAAAATTTTCAAGGAATTCAAAGTCTTAGTAGAGAAACTCAAAGTGATCGACAATCAAGGTATTAAGGTCAGATCATGGTGGAGAATATGATTAGAAGGCATTCCATGAGCATTGAAAAACAACATAGAATCAAGACAATTTACACCAACCAAGTACACACGTAATAGAATGGTGTAGCAAGAGAGAAAGCATAGTACCATTATGAATATGACAAGGAGCATGTTGGAAAGGAAGAAACTTGTCTAATGAGTATTGAAGAAGCAGCTTTCATGTGTGTTGTTTATGTGATAAATAGATCATGTAATAAAGAGTGTGATGAATAGAGTACCAGAAGAAGCATGGTCGTGTATTTCCATGCACCGTATCTCATCTCTGTTAGTTTTTGGATGTTTATCCTACACACATGTACCTAAGAAAATAAGAGGAACTTTAGAGGATAAAAGTGAAAAAAATGCATATTTACTCTATTATAGTGAGCATAATCAAAATCTCACAAATTGCATAATCGTGTCACCAAGAAGACCATAATTAGTAGAGATGTTGTGTTCAATGAACAAGAGTCATGTAATGGGACCTGGGACAGTGTTGGATGTCTGATGGAAGAGGATGATTTAGGTAGAAAAGGAGCAACAAAATCAAAGTAGAAGACACCAAACAAAGTCACACCGTAAAGGATTCAAGATTTTCGCAGTAGCATGGATCTTCAAGCCTATAGAATAGAATTCTCCCAAGAACCAATCAAAGGACAATCAAGAAATGGTAAGAGAAAGATAAGAATTTGAAAATATCAGTGATTACTTCTGGATGTTCGATAAAAATTTTACTGTTGTCATTCCAACCTTCTTCATTTTGAAGAAGAAATTGTGGATGAAAATGGGTGTATAATGGATGAATAAAATTGAAGCAATTGAAAATAATGATAGATGAGATTTAAGTACTTTTGAAAGGATAAAACCTCATTAGTTTCAAATTTGTGTATGATGTTAAATGAGAAAGGTAAAATTGAAAGATTTAAAGCAAGACTTGTAGTGAAGATTCCCAGCAAAGAATCGTAGAATAGCTTTACAGAAACGTTTGCTCCTAGAATTCAGATTGGACATCAGAAGAGTTTTTCTAGCCACAAATATCCTTAAAAGGAAGTATATCAAATGGATGTGAAATCACCTTCTTGAATAGAATTCAAAAGCAAGAGATTTATGTGTAGTAGCTCTATGTTATGAAGTTGAAGGTAAAGAAGAAAAGTCGAAGTTTACAAAGTTGAAGAAAGCGCTCATGGAATGGAAGTAAGTTACCAGAGTTTACATACGAATTGATATCTCCATGGATCAAGAATGGATGTTATATAACATTAATCCTACCTTAGAGCACAAAGTGTAAATGCACATGGAAAAATATTGATTGTTTACTTATATAAAACATGACATGATTTTACAGGAAATCTTGAGTTAGATGAATTTAAAGCATACATGATGAGAGAATTTGATATTATTGTATTTTGTCTCATGAAATTTTTTCTTGGTATAAAAGTTGGAGTAATCCCGAAAATGAATTTTCACTTGTCAAAATACATGAAAAAATATTTGTTGAAAAAATTCAGGATGGAAAATTGCAAACCTATCCCCACACTAGTTGAAACAGGTACAAAGTTAAGTACATGATCAAGGGATTAGATGCCAATCCAACTCATTCAAAATATTAGTTAGTAGCCTCATGTATCCTACAACTACAAGACCATATTATGTAAGATAAGCTTTATTTGCATATTTATGGAGACCCAAAAGGCAATACATTGGAGAGAAGGAAAAAAATTGAGATACATAGTGGGAAATAGAGATTGTGAATAATGTGTGCAAGTATAGAAAAGAAAGAAATTGATTGACAATGACAGTGGTTTTGTAGGAATTCTTGACAGATAGGAAGAGAATTCACGGTTATGTGTTTCCATTCCTGATTCAAAAAGGACAGCATAGGAATCTACACACCCAGATGACATTATCATCAATAGAAAATATACCATGTAGTAGCAACATCAACATCATGTTAAGAAGTATGTTAAGAAGAGCATCGTATGGACTCAAGCAAAAACAACAAGGATCAACAATATATTGTGACACACTTCACCGATCGTACTATGTAAGAATAGTATGCTTCCATCAAAAGAGAAAGCATATTGATACTGGATATCACTTTATTAGAGAATCAGAGAAATGGGGAAATTCATCAAGCCTTCTAAATCAAGTGATTAATTGGCTACATTACAAAGACATTAGCAAAATATTTGTTTATTTCCACAAAAGAAACTTGGGTGTTGTAAGCGTAGTCAGACACAAATGAGCAGCATGTTTGATTTGTCACAAGTCATGTTTTAGTTTAGTGGTCATAATTAAGAGGGAGTTTAAAATAGATAATTAACTCCCCGCATGGGAGATTTAATCCATACTTAGAGAGTTAGTTAAGTGAGTGTTCACTTAAGTCTAGGTTATTTGACAGATGGATTTGTAAGTGTGTGCATGTAAAGTTATAATAGGCAAGTCATTAGTCGAAAGGTTTGGTCACCTTCACCAGGTTCATTGTATTAATAGCTGAAGATTGAAGTATGTGTGACTTATTAACATCCCGTATCCGTGTGTTTTGTGTGTGAATATTTTGTGTTATTTGTGCCTCGTTCTTCTTCCTTTCCAATAATATGATCAAGGCTTCTTGAGTGAATAAGTTTGCATCCCCAACTCATTTAGGAGTACCCCAGTGATAGGAAACAATTGCACATTGGCTAGGCCTTGTCTTCTGGCTGAGGGAGGAACCCGACATTTAGCTTTTCTCATTACCAAGAACATGGGAGTAGGAATTTCCGTCGATGGAAAGTTGGTGCCTGCTTGCCTCCACATGGGGGGGGGGGGTTATAAATATCATCAAGCCCTAAATTGCCATCCAAAGACAAGAACACCTTTAGTTGTTCATGAGCTCCAATTGCTCTAGGATCCCCGATAATAAGTGGAACAGCCGATGCTACAGATATGGATAGAAATTTGACTTCATCCGAAACATACTTATACATATATTATTCTCTTTCCTATGCCTATGATTGTATCCTCCAAGGAATTTTTGAGTTTCATGTTGACCTTCATCCACATCTTTCCTCGTGTTCCCTAGACAATCTAATTGTCATCCTTCGTCTCCCATGATGTTGGGCCTTCTGGGGGCAAGGTAAGGCTATGCACAATGTTACTTATCTGCTGGGGCCTTCTGTGCCGAGGGGAACCACGAAGCAGTATTTCTGTTCCACACCATCCACAATTCAGCCAACGACTTTGAGGGCTCTTAGTTCCAATATGGGTTCTCATCACTCGATTTTCATTCTCTCTATAGCTGGATCCGCCAAGCTCTTACCACACCTGCATTCATTCGCAATCAGTCTGTCTTCGTACAATCATCGAATAAGGATCTGGAGGATATTATCACATCCCTTCAATTTATGAATCCCCTCACCGTCACAGATCCTTCTTTGAAACTTCAGAATCATGTAATTAGGCCAAAAATGGCACCCACCACAGAAAAATACCC
Organism: Pinus albicaulis; assembly: GCA_034641835.2. Classification (NCBI taxonomy): domain Eukaryota; kingdom Viridiplantae; phylum Streptophyta; class Pinopsida; order Pinales; family Pinaceae; genus Pinus; species Pinus albicaulis. The sequence continues at coordinate 460,046,345 of CM076583.1, read as the reverse complement.
TGTAGAATTTTAAGAAGGTGTCGACATGTCATTCATTGGATCATTCACCGGTGGGATGGACGAACAAAGAGATTCCCATTTTTTATGTAATCTTGGCATTTTTTTCTCAAGGGCGAATAATTTTCATATATTTCTATGGGACTCTCAATCCTAGACAGAACAACCCGTTGGTGCGCTTCCTCCATGATTTAGTGCCTGAGATATTTTTAGGCCCCGGGGGAAGCCTTAAAATTCACTTTGCTTCTGCCTGATCCGCATTCAACAACCGCATACTATAATTCAGAAAACTATGTTGCCTAGAGATAAAACCGTGACATACTATTGAATATGTGTTCAGAGGGAAAGGTATGTGTGTCTAGCGTGACCGAATTATTTATTGGGTTGGGGATTTTGCGAACCCGTTGGTTTAAGATGGATGATTTTTTTCTTTGTGTTAAAGAATCATACTTGGATGCATCCTGGGTACTAAACAAATTATTCACATTATAACAACATGCTCCTTACTTAGGCGAAATTTTTCTCGGGGGATAACTGGGTAGGACCTGGAAATATTGGTTAAGCAAGTCATTCGATTGTAGGAGACCCACTTTAGTGGGGAAAGAAAATCTGAATAATGCCATAAAAGATTCATTATCATCACTTCGAAGATTTTAATGGAAGAACAAGATTTGGTCAATATTATGCCTTCTCTGGTAGGCGCGTCATGGAGGAATGGACGCATAGAAGAAGAGGGTATATATAAGAGATTGGATAGGTTTATCATTAATATTTCGATGAATAATCTTCTCCCTAGTCTGCACTCCAATTTTATCTCGGTCTTTATCTCCAACCATTTACCCATCATGCTCACTTCAAAAGGAGTCATTAGGAGGGGGGCTTACCCTTTCAAATTCAATCCCAATACGTTAAATTTCGAGGTAGTTATAAAAATGGTTTAGGATGTTTGGAATAAGAATTATTCCACCCACCCAACACCCCCCCCCCCCCCCCACCCAATCTAACCATATTTATTCTTGATATCAAAAGCTCCACTCGTTGAAACTAGAGTTTATATGCTAGATTAAGGAATGGAAGGAAGACAAGAATAGGGACATTAAAGAGATCGAAGTCATTCTACAGTATTTCAATGTCCCCTCTGACCCCCTCTTATTTTCAGAGGCATATAGTTCCCATGTGATCAATTTGGAAGGGAGGAGAAACGAAATTCTTAAATCACATGAAGAGGATTTTCAGATCAAAAGTAGGGATACATGGATTAAAGCTAGAGATATGAATATAAAAAATTTCATGCTCAATTTAACAGCAGAAAAATGCAAAACTATATTCGGTATATCAAATAAACTTTAGGTAGAATATATTTATTGCAAGAATATATTGAGAACACAATGTTCTTACATTTTAACAGACATTTTGCATAACATAACCATCCATATAATTCTCAAAAGGAATTTGTCTCTTTGCTACCTACTATTTTTTCTCTAGAGAAAGATGATAATCAGGGTCATCTGATAACTAGAAAGAAATTGATGGAGGTTATGAAGGAATGTGCCAAAGGAAAGAGTCCAGGTTTGGATAGGCGGGGGGTAGATATGTTTCTACATTATAAATAATTGATGGTCTTAGTCTTATTAAGGATGGTGAAGGAATGTAGGATACGAGGGAACTTCTCTTTTATAACCTTGATCCCCAAGAAATAGAAACCCAAAGATTTTTTCGATTATCTACTGATCTCCTTATGCAATGCGGCATATAGATGATCTATAGGTTGATTGCATGCAGGATCAACCCAATATTGAAAAAACTCACCGCGGGAGAACAATTTGGTTTTATGGAAGGAAGGTAGATTGAGGAGGCCATCATAATTGCAAAAGAAATGCTTCAGTCCATTAGATTCATGAATCATAATGCATGCCTTCTAAAGCGAGATCTTATCAAGGCTTATAATTGCATAGAATGGGAGTTTATCAAGTTGCTTCTAATCAAGGTAGGTATGCCCACTCGAAAAATTAATTGGATCACAAGGTGTTTAAAATTGACTAATTTTGCGATTATCATCAATGGATTTCCTAAAAAAAATGTGTTAGGATTTCAGAGGAGTTTGTCAAGGATGTGCACTCTCCCATATATTATTCTTGCTAGTCACAGATTGCATGAGTAGAAATTTGAGGGTAACACAGGATTTAGGAATTATTTACGAAGTTAGAATTTCTAGACAGGTTACTATATCACATATTATGTCCGTGAACAATCTTCCCCTTAGAAAAAAATCCTCTACCAAGGATTGGGCCAATTTCTACAACACCATAACTTCGTTCAATCAATAATTTGGGCTTCACATGAATGAAGATAAGTCTTGTTTCATTTTCATGGAATGGGGGTCAGAAAGAAATAAAGAGATCTCGAGGCTCTTTAGGGTGAGATTTGAGTACATAGAAGAGGTATTCACTCATCTGGGTTTCCATCTAAAGCCCTCTGGATATTCTATCTCGGATTGGGAGTGGTTGCTATATAGATTTCAGAAGAATATTTCTTTCTGGAAACACAAATGGATTTCGATGGGAGGTAGGATTATCTTACTGAAATCGGTATTTCAAAATCTTTCCATTTTCTAGATGCACTTGTTTCTCCTACTTAGATAGATTATCCATAGGATAGATGCAATCATGATACAGTTCTTGTGGGTGAGCACACGAGGTAATAGAAAAATTTTATCTGATTAAGTGGTCATATATGGTTGTCCCATTGTTGAGGGTGGTTGGGGGTTTCTGGACACCTCATCATTTAATTCGACATTGATCATCAAGAATGTGTAGAGAATGGTATCTGGTAATTTATTATGGTCTCACATCATCAACAGAAAATAAATGTATGGAAAAGATTTTTCTACATGGATTAGTAGGAGGGCAATGACGAAAACTAGGAAATCAGTGATATGGAGGAATTAGTTACAAATCCTGTAATGGATTTCTTGATTTATACGATGGGAGGTTCAATATGGCTCAAGGATTGATATAGGCTTAGATGTTATAGCTGGGATGAATGGAGATCAAACTCTCTCAATACAGTTACTCAACTAGTTACAAAGTAAGGGAATATACAAGATGAGACAAATATAAAATATATGTGGACAAAGCATTGACAGTCAAACCTCGGCAGGTGAAACATAATTGGGAATCATAGCAAGCCACATAGACAAATGGGAGAGATATATCATACATCTTAGGCATGTTGGAATTAGGATAGAGGATCAAGGGGAACATGATGATATGGTATAGGAAGGAAGCCTTTGGAAACAGAGGTCGACGACTAAAGAAAATTATTATAGTCTTCTGAGACTTGAAAATTATTTTTACAGCAATATATGGTTGCAGAAAATTTGGAAAGGGTTAACACCATATAAAATAAAAGTCTTTGTTTGATTGGCAGTAATTGTTTTTTCTTTTAACATGGAACAATCTGCAAAAAATAGGATACATCGGCCCAAGATTTTGTCCGATGTGTAAGAGGGACATGGAGAATCTGGTCCACTTATTTCTCACCTACATGCATGTGAGGGATATATGGGAAGGGTGCAGGGATACTTTGAAGCTTAATTTGACATGACCACAACACACTCTCTTATCTTGCATGCCAGTTTGGAAAAGGAAAAACAAAGGATATAAAATATTTCATTTTTTATTATGTGGATCATCTGGAGAAGAAAGAGCACACATGTCTTTGATGGGAAGCCAATAAATTTTTGAGAAAACATCATTAAGGCCATCACCCTATATAAAGATAAAGGTATGGAATTGAAGGTAAGTAAGAAAATTATTTGCACTTATAAGGAACTGGGGAAAGCCTTTCTCATAGGCTTATTTGATGTAGCAAGTAGAAGGAGAATGTGTGGGTGTGGGGCATTCATATACACGGGCCCTGGAATATTCTATCATTTTTGGTGGGAAGGAGGACGAGGATCCAATAACAAGGTCGAGATAGTTTCTTTATGGGAAGTATTAATTGTGGCGAAGTGGCTCAGAATTGAGAAGATTAAGGTTATGGGAGATGCAAAAACCATCATAGACTGGGTAAAATACCATTCAAATTTTAGTCCTCCCATTTTAAGCAAATGGATGAAGAACAAGAGAACATTGGTCTCATGCTTTTAGGACATCCAATTCCATCACATATATAGAGAGAAAAACTGGATGGAATACCTCTTATCTAAGAGAGGGAGAGAAAACGAAACCTGTAAGTTTTTATTCAATGAATTTGTACAAGGGAAGCTAACTAATGCTGGACAAATCAATTATTCATAGCTTCTTGGACAAAGTACAAGGATCTAACACAAAAGACATAATAACGAGAAAGGGAAGCAGTAGAATCTAGATTTTTTGTTATTTTGGTATATTACTCATTTTTTAATTAGGTGATTATGTAATAACGAACTTTATTGTTGTTAACACTGTGGTATGTAAAGAAATTTTTTTAATTATATATCTGTTTAGTGTAATACAAGAACAAATTAGAATATATATACCAGATTTGTTTTTCACTTGCAAGTTAAACAAATCACACATTATTCTTTTATGATCTGAAGTTAAATATTAAGCAATCTATAGATTATTTAACCATGCCACCGTATTCGCTACTCCCTATAATATTTGACACATAATGCTACTTAGAGTTCACAATTTATATATAGCATGCTTGATACATTTCTTAACTTACAACCTTGAACAATTTGCAATTTTGCAAGTAAAAATGACCTTGCTAGCTATTGGTTGAATCAAATCACAAATTTTGGACGAGGAAGCATTATATTTTGTCAAATAAGCCATAAAATCCAACTGGGCACTAGGACTTCTATTATTTATTTCACATTTTTTGAATAAATATAATGAGCTACATTGTATTTCGATGTCAGCCATCTCAATAATTGATTGAGATTGAAAACTTTCTTTGAATCTTTCACTTGAGACAAATCAGATGAAGAAAATGGGAATTTAAGAGGCTCTGGTAAAATGGGATCCAACTCTATGAGAAAATAATAGTAACAAGTACCCAAAAAGATACATTCAATAAAATCTTTTTAGGGCCTAAACTGCATTGAGATTAAAAGGGGTAGTTAGCCTCTTTTCCATGGTGTATGCCTTCTACGTAATATTCCAGAAGGTACACACATTCTTTGGCCTCTATGATATAAGATATAAATTTGATAAAGTTCATTTCGAAGTCATACAATATTCCTTTTCCTCCCATTAATCCCCATAATGAAACCATTTCTATCTCAAATCAAAATAATTGAACACCTCCTACAAAATATGAGTTTTTACCCTCAACATACTAATATAGTTATGAGATTACACACCGGAGTCATCTAAGAGCTTCAGGTGCATTTCCTTAATGCAACACCATATACTTCGCCTTATATCACTCACTATGAGGTAATAGATTGAGCCATGCCTATGATTCTAGTTAGACATAATTATATGTATCATGTGTAAACCAATCGAGCTTATTTCAAGTAATAAGCTCGACACGAGTAATTGAAAAATAAACTCTTACACATGCACAACACTATCAATCATTCTAAAGATAGATTGTAATTACACAGGACATATACCTTAGCATATACAAATTGTTTTTAGATAATTATGCCTTTGTAAATGCTCATATTAGTGCGATTAGATAAAGTTAATCCATAAGAGTGATATCAATTCCATGCTACATTAGCAATTTACCCTAAAGGTGAAAATATTCACTGAAGGAATTGAGCATGCCTATGATGTTACTGCAAAAATCTTGCAGCAAAGGAAACATAACAACATAAAGGGTGGAGGATGAAGAGGAGGAAATGTGTTATAGCTTGCAATAGTCTCACACTTATGCAGATGTGTGTCTCACAATGTTGATCAAACGACCTGGCTATATAACTGTTTTCCATTCATACCACCTGGCTAAATCATTTTTTTCCAATCATACCACTATGTAAAAATATTATATACATATTATATCCAAGCTATAACATGCAACGTAATGAGGAGAAAAATTACGATAGGTCTTAGTGGGCACTGGGGCACAAACAATGTAATTGCACATAGGAAATGATTAAAGTCAGTGTGCTCTGATAATAAGATTAAATAAAGAGCATATTTCATTGAAGTGACCTTCATATTCCGGGATATTTTGCAATCAACACAAAGAAGGGGGTTTGTTTTAGAATTTTAGCTATCTCCTTTTATAAATTTTAAATTAATTTGGAGCCATTAATTCCAGTTTTAAATTTAAATTTAAATTTTGTCTAGGAAATATTTGCTGGAATTGAAAATTTATGTGGTGTATTTTACACAATCCAAGTGTCCAAGTAAAATTTCAAGGCATTGTATCCATTTATGCATTAAAAAATACAACTTTAAAAATGAAAAGTTGCACATGGTATATTCATATATAGAACCAATAAAGATCCATTTTGAAGAGGATTAAATCTCTTGAGGTGAATACTTTTTTTCAAGTTTTGAACTCTAAAAGAGCTCTCATAGGCTATATTTAGCCTTGTGCGCCTTAAAACTTTCTTTCTTTCTTTCTCATCTTTCTAGAAGTAATTACAGTTGCCTTTGCACAACTCTTAATAATCGTACTTAAGAAGTTTTTATGTCAAGAATAATCATTCCTAAAAAAAAAATACCCAATAACTACTAGTACAAAATGGCTAATTAGTTACTAATAAAATGACTAAAATTTTCATGTAAACGACTATTTTTCAGTCGGTGACCAATAGTAGCTAATTTGCAGTATTTTATAACGTGACCAACTTTTAGTTGTTTTTAGCTTAGTCATTAATTGGTTATCTCAATTTTGTTGTCTAATAGTATATTTGGTTATTAATTTGGTCTTTAATTTAGTCATTGATTTGGTCATTAATTTAATCATTAATTTGGTCATTGATTTAATCATTGATTTAATTATTAATTTGGTCATTAATTTTCACAATTAATGACCAAATATACAAAAAAATATATTACTGTATTATCACCCAATAAAATCAATTAATGAACAAAAAAATATTACCAACATGTTGGTCATGTTATAAGATACTATAAATTAGCTACTAATAGTCATATATATGCAAATTTTAGTCATCGTTTGAAATAAATTAGTGATCAAAGAAGCATGACTAAATTTTGGTTGTGTTATAAGATACTGTAAATTACCTACTAATAGTCGTATATATGCAAAATTTAGTCGTCATTTGTTATCACAAATCTATCATTTGCAGTAATCATTTATCTGTTTTTAGTAGTTTTATATTCATTATATAAACGACTAATTTAGTCGTTTATATTTATTTTATTTTCTTTCACTAATAATCATTATAAATGACTAATTTAGTCATATATTCATTTTATTTGTGTTCATCATTAATCAATATAAACTACTAATTTAGTAGCTTTAAATTGATTTTGTGTTCATTATTAATAAACATAAACTAATTTGTATGATTTAAAAAATTTCATACAATGTGCATGTTCATCTAATATGAAAACACAATGTTGGATAGGTTAATTACAATATTAAACAATATCAATTACATCTATAAATAATTTCAATCACATAAATTATATTATATGAAATGTTAAAGTATTACAATATGAGTTTCCAACTTAATATTTATTGGACTATAATTTACATATGAAAATATGTTTCATCACTTCAAAACATTATCATTATGTTTCTAAGGCAGTGCATGTGAATTCACCAACTTTGAATACTTGACCATCTGTCTCTATATGTGTGTCTTATGTGGGATATTGGCTCTAAGGGTATCACTAGACCCATTCTATTATCTTTTTTTTTTTTTCATTTTTTGCTCCAGTGTTATGGCTCCTCTTTCTTCAATTTCTGCTTCTTAATATCAATAATGAGTTCCTTTTCTAAAAACAAAAGAAGATACAATGCATAGTGTAAGACATGAAAGACAATGAACAGTAGAATATAAACTAAATTAGACTATAAATAATTTATACGAGATATACCTCAACATCAACAATGTCAAAGTGATTTTTACCCATACAAGTAAGAAACTCTAACAGATTTTCTTCAGTGGAGTGATAGTGGCCACTATAATGCGTCTAGATGACCTATATAAACTAAGAAAATAAAATGTCACTATATATAGAAAAGAACACCTTAGTAGCTTAGTATTCAACCTTCAAGGAAAGCTTAAGAACAATCATGTCAACTAAGTTATATGCTAAAAAGCTCAAGCTACAGATAAATTGTGAAAAGAAATAATCGGAGGTGTGATGTTTAATATTTGTCATTTTATTCACAACAACATTTCATTTTCTAATGCATGAACTTGGTCAAGTATATAGACAACATGTGCTAAAATAAAAACATAAAAGTAAACTTTTCTGATAGTCATGAAACTATTTTAACACAAAATAGCTTTAAGGATTCCAATCAATATCATGTAATACTAATTTCATCTTCAAGCTTTGGTTGTTTTTTAAATGGACATGATGCCAAGTATTCTCGATTTCATCGTTAAAAGACAAAAAAATCAAGAGAAACATCTAAAATACAATCAAACAATAAAGAGAGGATATCATGGAATGTAAATAGCTATTATAAAAAAAAAAAATTTACATGTCCACCGATGTTGTGTTTGGAATTCCTAAAACACTTTCTTGCCCAAAAAAACCATGAGGTGAAATAATCACAGTTACATTAAAAACCATAGGAACTCCTACTAGAAATATTTCCAAAGTTGATGGCTCGGGTGCCTAAAGGATCTCTAACAACAAATGAATCATATACAAGACTTGCTATGCATTGTCTCCCAATCCTTTTTCTAATCACATTTCCTGTAACCTGGCCACAATAGAGTCAAGTAACAGTCAAACGAGCACATTGACATTTTTTTATATATTTTATATCTGTAAAATTTGAATATGATTAGTTTCATTAACATATTAATTCATATTTAAAACCATCCTGACATATGAGAAGGTATCAATCAAGTAGGAAATCAGAAAAATCAACCTCAAAGAGGTCCTCAAACAATTTCTACAATATCAATATTTTTGTTTTTGTGATATCTTGGGTAGAAAATAGAACATATCTGCAAACGAAAAATGCATATATTACTTATGTTAAAACTTTGTATATGGTGTATTATTTTTACCAAAGTGAATTGTAGCTTGGTTAAACTCTGTATCCTTTCATTCAGCATCAATTTCTACAAGATAAATGTCACACATTATTCTTTCCCATTCCTTAATATGCTACATATTATAAATTGAAAGTCACATAAAACCAAGAGAAAACCATTTTCTAAAAAAAAGAAACAAATAAATAGTGCCTCTAATAAAACTTCATTATAATATATTAGAAAATGAAAAGAGAGTGGACCATTTTGTTGTTTGAATTTGCCTACTTTTGTTATGAAAGTGCTCCAACTTCAAGAACGAACAAATGTGAAGGAAGTTTTAAATGTGAAAAAAATAATATTGACCTAATTTGTAGAATTCTTCAAAATGACATGAATGATGTCATTTTCAGATGTGGTAAATCTCATAATAAGAAATGGCCGCATTGGATGCAAATATTAAATATAAAAACTTGTGTACATGGCATATATTCTAATAAATTACATTGAAATGACTACCATGGGCCTCCACGGGTTATAAGTCCTTAGTATGTTAGCCTTGATGATTAAAGAGAGATGGAAACAATAAGTATGGGCGTTCCTAGTTTGTATGGTACATATCTTCAAACCAAGGTCGTCAACTCAATGAACATAGGTTCTAACATGGTAAACCTGGATCTGGTCTTCACCCAATTTCATTCCATCATACTTTGTCAACACTCAAGAGGACATAATGGCCCTTTGGCTTATAATAGGGTGGCTTTCGAGGTTATAGATAAAGCTTATCCAAAGCAAATGGATTTTTGGGCTCCAAGAGATGTGTATAATTTAAATGACAACAATTATATGTTTTTTCCCCAAGATTCAAATGTGGGGATACATTTTGTGGATTTTACTAATAGATAGAATGAGAGAAAAAAATCCATGAGGATAATCTACTCGTCGTTGTGATTAGCAAAATCTTAGAGATAATAAGACTCTTTAGGTTCAAATCAAAGATGGTGTTGATTCTTGTAGCTTCTCAGTTGCTGGTAGTTTTTAAGGTAGGAATTTCGGTTCTTCATGGGTAGGGTCATTCAGATTAATTGCATCTCCCTTGGTCCTATCACCCAAAAGAAAAACATAATAAAAAAAAAGAAAATATGTAAGTTTAGGGAAATTCCTATTTGTATACTTGTCAAGCTTATAGTTCTTTTTTACTCTGTTATAACTCGGTTGAGACCACCACCTACTCTATTGTCAAAAATAGTAGAGGAGTCATTAGTCATACCTACCCATGGTCTCTTGTAGGCATCATAGAAGAATAGGTTGAGCCATTCATTAGAATTGCAAAGATATTGAAGAAAGACAATTCATTATCTAGTTAACCAATTTCACATTGAACCCTATATCGATGAGCAGCCCTAAATAAAGCTAGTTTTCTATATCATATTCCTTGGAAAGACAAACTCATTAACATTGCTTGTAATTTTTTGGTTTGATGTTACATTCTTTGGGTACTCCTATTCCGTAATGGATTTGTTTCCCAGGAAGGATGCAAATTTTTTTTAATGACATGGAATCAACTTAGTGGATTTTGACCCTACATGCAATAATTTTTGCAATGATTTTGTAGATGCAATTACATAGTGATATGGGTCTGAAATCATCTCATTCTTGCCTAAGTTCTGGGATTAAAGCCTAAAATTTTGGATTGAAAGCTCCCAAATCTTGCTTGTCTATTTTAATTTGTCAGCAATTCTTAATGGGTATATTTGACGGAATTCATAGAACCAATAGAAGAATTATATTGTCCTACTAAGTGGTTGAGGGTGCAGAATTGTTTGTAATTCTCCCTTTTATATTTGATCCATCAGTGCCTCATTACCCTCCTCACCTACAAAACTGGGGAAATACGAAGTCATATTTAACTATCTCTCTTAAATTTATTCTATCATATTCTTTATCTTTAACAATCTATGTGCTTCCATGCTTGTCAACTGCAGTTGCTCCAATTCTCAGTTATATTATGCCAAATGGCACGTCACTGTGGCTTCCACTAGGCTACTCGACCACATGTGTGGTGGATACTAAACCCACACTGAAACAAGTCTAGCTGGCTCTAATAGCACTCCTCCATCCACGAACTAACTATGTTGACAAATGCCTTTCTATTGGTCATTTGTGTGCCTTTTCCCTCGTGATTTCTCAATGGTTTAGGAGTGTTGACTAGTCTAGCCTATTTTTCTTCCTTCTTAGTGAGTTGTCACCTTATGCTTCTTATGGTTTTTTTTTATTGAGTGCAGGCTTGCCTGTAGGCCATAGATCTTCCACCAATGACTGTCGACCATACCTTCCCACCTCTCTTGGAAAACTACACTTGAAAATATGTCATTCTTCAAGATGATTTTGGTAGATCCTTTTCTACCAACTGGAATGTCAGCCACCTCTTCTTCGTGCAGTTTTCTTTTCCTATTCGCAATAGGGTGTTAAATTTGGAAAATACGGCGAAACTCCATGTTGCACTACTCATATGATGGAGATGATATTTTTTTTGGATTCCTCTTTCAAAGAGGTGCAAGATTGATCGAAAGATCATCTTTTTTGCATGAGAAGAAGTTGTATTTTGAATTTATTTTTCTACACGTGCAATTTGTCAAGGTCAGCCAGAATTGTAATGTAGGCTAATCAGCCGCAAAAGTTGTGTCACACACCCACAGTGATCGATTTAAAAAGGAGACATGATTCTCATTTAATCATTCATTCATTATCTCATCTAATTGGTTCGTACAACCTTAGAGGCTTCTCTCTCCTCCACACGTGTGAAAAAAGAAGCTGCAATTTTCGGAATGGTTTAGGGCTTTTGCAGAAAGCATTGACCAGCATTGAATTTAGGTCAAATATCATCCCTTAACTACCATTTTGAGGTATAAAATCCAATTTGGAGAGGGTAGAGCTGGAGGCACAAAAATCAAGGTCAAATGTTGACTTTTACTGCAGTTGACCAAAACGTTGACTATTGTTTTGACCATAGACTTTGACCTATGCGCTAACCATAATTGTGGACTATTTTGGGTTGTGTTTGGCTTTGAAGGAAGGAAAAGTTTGACCGAGTCTGACTGAGTTTGTTTGGAGGCTAAATTGTTGGTTTGACCAATGAAGACTTTGCTAGCTAGGGCATCCTCGTGACGGTTGTAAAAGATAATTTCTCTCTTTGCTGAAAAATAGGAATTACAAGTATATTTGTCTCTCTTTCCTTGGATTATAATCTATTGATTATGTTGATTTATTTTTATGTTCTATCAGTCTTTACTGTCAATGGTTATGTGATTGCAAATTGAATTGGGCTAATAAGAAAGATTGAAGTAAATTGCTCTAATCATATAACATACAATGGCAGGAAATTAATTTCATAAACTTTCCATATGATCTGCTAGTTCTTTGAAATTTCGATTAATGATGCTAGTGCAAGAAAAAGAGAAAAAATATAGATTAGATAAAAAAAAATTACAAACCTGACGAGCACCTTGCATCAATCACATGTCCTCTCAATAAGACTCAACAACCAAGTTAGAATTTTGCGATGCCAACAAAATCATTTTGTGTTTCTATAGTGATTTACCAGATAGACTACCAGGAAAATTTTTATGTTGTTTAGTTTCCCCCATTTTAGGGTCCTTTTCTTCCTAAACCAACTTACCATTTTTCTTAAATGGACCTTCTCTTGTACGCTTCCTTTGAAATGTAAACCTAGTAAGTCTTATGTGATTATGTTGACCAGGAGCCTTCACATTGGTTTTTGGACCCTCACCCACATTTATATCTGTCATCTCACCATGAATATCTTTTGAGCGCTTTGTCACGAAAGGCATGCTCGCTAAAATTTATTGCTCACATTCTTGTCCAGTAAGACCCAATTCAACTAATAACCTCGCTTTATTTCCATCATTTTGAACTATCCCTGTCAAAGCTGCTCCTCCACCATCATTCCTATTATCTGTAGTCTCCAAGGTTATGCCTATATTTTCTTGAGATGAATTCATGGTTGAGCTATATAGTGTAGACTATAAACTTCCTCCATCCTTAACAAGAAGCTTCCTAGAGGTACCAAAATCAACTTCTATATTTCCCTTCTCTTCAACGTGCTTATTGGTATCCTTTCCACAACTATTTGTATCTTTGGTTTCAGCTTTCATGCCTAGACTACCCGTAGTAGAAGATGCAACTTTCTCATCTCAACCAAAAGTTTAAGAATATTTAGCTTCTCGTGCACTTGCTTCTCCATCTTGTGGAAGAAATGTTGCACTATATACATCTGGACAAGACACAATATTTTCACTTTTCTGCATTTCTAACTACAATAACACCTATATCAGTCGTAAATATTTTCTCTCAACACCTAGGGAGGCATCAAACTCTGAAGTTGGAGATGATTTTCTATCAAAATGGACTAAACCTCCATCAAGTGTACAAATTTTCCCTATAGAAGTGACTAAGATTGTGCTTTGAGAAAGAAAACACCCAAAATTTTCCTTTTGCACAAAATTCATGTCTTTGAAATCAACATTTACATTGGTATTTTCAAACTTGGCACAAGGATATGCCATTGCAATAGAAACATGTTTTCCCCTTGCATTGTACAATAATAATGTGTTAAACTTACAGTAGTAGTTACATGTATATATGTTTCGACTTTAAAATAGATAGTGCTTGCCCATCTTTCCTCAACTGACCACAACCTTAAGTCATTGTCAATATACATTATTTCTTTGTTCTCATTTCCTTCTGATAAAGGCAACACATCTATAGTTGATTCATTAGAAGTCTCTCTGTATCTTCCCTGGTTATCTCCATTTTCTGGTATATGTCATTCTTTGCACTTCATGATTACAGATGGAAAACTAAGTTTTCTAGTAAGCATGCACTCAGATGTTTCCTTTGTTGACTATGATACTTTCATTTCTAGGTGGCATAGAATGGGAAAACAAAGAGCATAGAAAATCCCGTACAATGTTAGTTTGTGAATTAGTAGCATTATTAACAGTAATAATAATAGCAAGCTATACTTATAATAACAAATGCCTAGAAAAATAGTCTAAAGCTTTAACCCTAACATATTTCTCTTGCTTGAATATTCTAATTAATAAACCATTAGATCAAGAGAGTTATAATCTGATGGCCACATCACTTTTTTCATCTTCTCCAGTACTTCTCCTTTTCTTTTCAACTCATCCTTCATTGTTTTCACTATATCTTGTGATGCCAGTAATTTAGCTTCCATTTCTTATATATGTTTCCCTAAGTGCTTGATGATTTCCATCGCTGCCTGCTTAGGGGATGATAAAATTTGTGACTCAATAGGTTCAACAAACCACCACATCACCAATGTCACTTTTGTTTATGTTGCGCTAAGAGATGGTTGGAGAATGGCCTCGACCTTCAAAGGCAACAACATTGCTGAGATTATTGGAATTATCCAAAAATAAATTTTAAGAAAACACTACTTCTATTATAATAATATGAGGAAAACAAAATGCACAATCATTACACTATTTTCATGTAGATTCATTGTCACTGATGATTATGCTAACATAGATTTCAATAAACAAGGGAAACTAAACCATGTCATGTTAGGTCCCCATAATTTGTCAAATTGGCAAGGCCAAATGTACAAAGGTAACATCAAACCAATCTTTGGATTCCTAGGACCTAGCCTTCCTAGACTCAGAGAGGGCTCTCTCTATATTTGTGTGAAAGATGTAACTTGATTAATTTTAGGGTTTTGATTTTAGGCTAGTTATAGTGATTAGGGTTTTTTTGTTTGTCTTGTTTGGTTGGGTTGCTTGTCAAGTAGATTAGATAGAGTAAGAGAATTTTAGACCATTGGGCCATGGAGTTTGCAAAGGTTTTGAGAAGTACAATAATAGGTCAAGGGTTTTTCATAGGGAAAGTTAACAAGGCCAAATGTATCTAAGTAGGTTTAGTGAGTGTGAAATGAACATGAAGTTATGAATGAAGTAGGTTCAAAGGGAAATTAAGTATATTTAAACATAATAGAAACAAGAAAAGCTTTGAGGATGATAGCATAGAAAAACTGAAGAGCAATAAAGGATTATTCAACTAGAATTTTGGTAAACAGACCTCAAAACAACAAACAAGTAATCCTAGAGAACAGTTAAGAATTCTCTGAACATTACTTTCAAACAAAGAGAAATTTTAACATAACATTTTAGTGAAACTAAAGAGAATTTAACAATTCTTTAATTAAACTTCAAGGAAGAAAACATAGAGATTAAATGATGCAAACAGAAGTAGGGTGCCAAGAAAGCATATCATACTCTAAAATTTCTATCCTATGATCAAAGAAACCATGAACATGATGAAATTTAAGTAAACAAATACAAGAGTGGAATAACATCACCATCTAACAGAGCTCATGAATCCTAGGAAATTTGACAACAAATAGATCATGAAAAAATTAAATCATCTAAGTCTCTCCCCTCCAACTAACCAGTTAAAATTAGTACCTGAGCAACCATGCTGTGTTTCAACTACAAAAGCATAGCGAATTCCTCTTTCTTGGTATTAATCAATTCCTGTTCAAAAAGAGCAGTTGTTCTCTCAGCAATTAATGCCCTCATTGCAGCCTCTTTCCCTAAGTGCTTGACGATTTCCATCGCTTCCTGCTTAAGGGATGATAAAATTTGTGACTCAATAGGTTCAACAAACAACCACATCACCAATGTCACTTTTGTTTATGTTGCACTAAGAGATGGTTGGAGAATGGCCTCAACCTTCCAAGGCAACAAAATTGCTGAGATTATTGGAATTATCGGAAAATAAATTTTAAGAAAACACTACTTCTATTATAATAATATGAGGAAAAAAAATGCACAATCATTGCACTATTTTCATGTAGATTCATTGTCACTGATGATTATGCTAACATAGATTTCAATAAAAAAGAGAAACTAAACCATGTCATGTTAGGTCCCCATAATTTGTCAAATTGGCAAGGCCAAATGTACAAGGGTAACATCAAACCAATATTTGGAGTCCTAGGACCTAGCCTTCCTAGACTCTGAGAGGGCTCTCTCTATATTTGTGTGAAAGATGTAACTTGATTAATTTTAGGGTTTTGATTTTAGGCTAGTTATAGTGATTAGGGTTTTTTTGTTTGCTTTGTTTGGTTGGGTTTCTTGTACAGTAGAATAGATAGAGTAAGAGAAGTTTAGACCATTGGGCTATGGAGTCTGCAAAGGTTTTGAGAAGTACAACAATATGTTAAGGGTTTTTCATAGGGCAAGTTAACAAGGCCAAATGTATCTAAGTAGGTTTAGTGAGTGTGAAATGAACATGAAGCTATGAATGAAGTAGGTTCAAAGGGAAACTAAGGATATTTCAACATAATAGAAGCAAGAAAAGCTTTCAGGATGATAACATAGCAAAACTGAAGAGCAATAAAAGATTCTTCAACTAGACTTTTGCTAAACAGACCTCAAAACAACAAACAAGTAATCCCGAGAACAGTTAAGAATTCTCTAAACATTAATTTCAAGCAAAGAGAAATTTTAACATAAAATTTTAGTGAAACTAAAGATAATTCAATGATTCTTTAATTAAACTTCCAGGAATAAAACATAGAGATTAAAGGATGCAAATAGAAGTAGGGTGCCAAGAAAGCATATCATACTCTAAAATTTCTATCCTATGATCAAATAAACCATGAACATAATGAAAATTGAAGTAAACAAATACAAGAGTGGAATAACATCACCATCTAATAGAGCTCATGAATCCTAGGAATGTGCTTGATCCATTGATGCTCAATCCAAAGAAATCACAACAAACCAAAGCCAATTTCTTCAAAAAACTTAAAGTCTATATCATATTGAGCTCAAAAACCAACCAAACAACAAAAATAATGAGGCCTCCATACAGTATTTAACTTGCAAGCCCAAAACCCTAGCCAGGTGTCCAAAATATCATCATAAATGCCATTTTTTGTCCAAAGAGACCATGCAAGGCCCAAGGTCCAAAATATCCTAACTTAATAAATGCAAAATATCTTCTAACATAAATTATAAGCTAACTCTAGAGTGATTTGCCTAAAAAACCCTCAATATATCTTTTTCATTAACTCCAAGTGTCTTTTTTTAACTTGCTGGCAAGGGCGCACCGCCAAGGCCAAGGGCGCACCGCCAACACTAGGAAAATTGGTATTTTTGAAGCTGAGTTTCGGAGGCCTTCCCAGTGTCAAAATGAGTTCCATGACAACTCATTGGAAATCATTCCCTATCTACTTTTCAAAACTGCCTTTATTTTTATGATTGGTGTCCTTTTTCCTAGTGAAAAACTACCTCTCCCAAGACTGCTCAAGGCGCAATGCCAGCTTTGAAAAATAGGGCAAAAAGTTGATTTTTTGCATGTTTTTAGCGCTTTTGGAGGACCAGTTTTGCTTCAATTGAACTATAAGTTTGTGAGGGTGATGTACATGGCCTAAGGATCCCTAAAATTTCAAGTTTTCCTCCAATGGGTGACCCAAAAAGGAGAGCAGCGCCAGGGCACTGTGCACTTGGCCCTTCAAAACAGTCAAAATTCAAAATCTTCAAAAATGTGCCCAAAATTGGATTTTGTTCTACTGATTATGTTTTTCTTCCTCTTACTCATTAATGATCTTTTCCTTACCTTTGTCAAGCTACTTGGTTTATGTATAATGCATGGCCCTTTGCCTCTTAAGGGCAACAAACACATGCCTATTTTTCTTCTGGTAGGTCAAAGGAAAAGTTTCTATGTTACTCATCTTTGTGCCACTTGTTTCTCTGCCATTATTGATGCCATCATGACTGCTATCTTCATTGGTACTATCATTTATTTCATGGATCTTTGACCCACTGTCGTCATCCTCACTTCTTTCTACCCCATTGCCCTCACTACTCTTTTATTCACTATTTGATTTCTCATTGTTTGACTTCGCCTTGTCATCTACCTCATTGGCACTTCTTCAATGATATCCTCTTCTTTGCTTTCTTCATCATTGCTTATTTCCTCCCTGCCACTTGCCTCTGACATTATAGATTCTGCCTTTGAGAAACCCTAGAATTGCAAATGGAAATAAGATGAAGGGATAGTGGAATGGAAGCCCTTACAAGTGAATGAGATGAATAAGTGAGGGTGTGACTATATGAGAATGAGGGATTAGCTAACAACTTAATGAAAACCCTCTGCTAACATGTTTATACTCTGTTTTGAAATACTAAAGGTTGGTGTGTATTTGAGGTGAATGAGGGTAATGGAATGTCAACTTTTCTTGCAAGTGGAGGCAAGGAATGAATGAAAGGAATAGATGTCGTGATAAGCTCAGATGAATGGCATCCCTCAATCAGTTTGATGACCTTGTTTTGACTGATACTCTTTATAGGCAGATGAAGAAATGAAAAATAGTGGTTTGAAATTTTAAGTCTTAGGGTGCATCTTAGGGTTTCAATTTCTTCCAATTAAACCATAAAAATGCATGGATATGTAGCTAGGGTATCCACTTCCCTCGTTATGTGCTGAGAAGACCTTGGAGGAGACTTGAAAAGGGATTTGAGTTGATTTGAGTGTTTTCAGGGTGTAGGAGGCCCTCCTGGCCAAGGGCGTGGCGCCTAAGCTGAGGGCGTAGCGCCAGCTCCAAGCGCACAATGCTCCAACCTGAGGATGCAATGCTCAACCTTTTCCTCACTAGGCTTGTCGGGCAAGAGTGCAACGCTCTACAAGGCATGCAGTGCCCACTTGCAGGAGCGCCCTGCCTTAAGAAAATACATGGGAAAAATTTTCCAAGGGCGTAGCGCCACTTTCTAGGCACGTAATGACAGGCCAAGGGCGCAATGCCACAAGAATTTGCTCAATTTCAACTTGAAAACTCAAAATTTCTTCATTTTTTGAAACTTCTAACTCTTTGCTAGTGACCAATGATTCACATGAAGTGTGGAATGAGTTTTAATAGGCTCATGGATTAAATTTATTTTTACAATCCACTTTCTAATGTTTTAAACCTTTTTTTCCTTTTTACTAATTATCTTCCACACCTTTGCCTTGCAGGTTGATAAAGTGATGAATTTTTTCTTTCTTTTGGTCAAAGAGGCATGATATGTTTATTTTTACACTTTTAGGATGATTGCACACATGCAACAACATCTTCAATTTCTTGTGTAGTCTCAACCTTTAAGTTCAATTTAACCCTTTCACCTTTTTGCTTGTAGTTTGTTAGAGATATGAAATTTGCTTTCTTCTGATCCTAGAGCCTTCACATGCTTATTTTGACACATTTTTTATGATTTCACACTACAAAAACTTCAAAATCATTCCTTTTCTTTCATAATCAAGTTGAACTCATACTTTTACCTTCTATAGCCACTTTCCCAAAACCCTAGGTGTCTAGACTTCTTTAAGACCATTATAAGTGTTGTCTTCTAAGTTCTCTATAGCCCTTTAAAGTTCATTCACTTCTGCCCAATTCACCTCACCTTTCTCCCATATCTAATCAATATTTTCTTCTAGAATTTCTTCATGTTTGGCTTGGTGTGCCTCCTCCATGGTCATTCTGTAATTGATCACTATTTGGCACTGCTGGACCATTAAGCTCAAAAAACCCTAATTCTTTACAAGAACAATGTTTTCCTGTCTTCCTTGCTGCAAGATGTCTTCATTCAGGAGCAGACCTCCTACCTCACCAAATTTCTACTGATAGACCTTTTAACAACCTTGCAACAAGTGCCAAAGTTTACATTTACCTCTTACAGACCTTGAATTTGATAAGATACTCTTCTTTGGAAACTTTTTAGATCTTTTCTTGAATAACCATGTCTCAACATTCCAATATCTCTGAACCAAATTATAACAAAGAAAAATTGTGTCTAAAACACCAATGATTTTACTTGGAACATATGAAACCCTAATTGGCCTAGTGGGAGGATTCTTTGACCTGGTCTTTGACTGAAAATTGGCTTTGAGTCTTCAAGTGAAAAAATAGAGTATTTGTCAAAGTCCTGTATTGAAAATCCAAAATCCAATGTACTTGATTTATCTAAAGAGCCTATAGAGATAGTCTTGAGACCATCAATGTTTAAGGAATCTGGGGAACATGGGAAGTATTTAGGCCATAGGAAACCATAGAAGGAAAGTGAAGTTATGGACAGGAAAAAATAAGCCAATGAGGTTATAGGCAGGGGAAGAGGTTGAAAATGATAGGTATAGGATCATAAGGAGTTTGTAGGAGTGACACGGTGGCCATGGAATGAAAAGCTGAAGAAAGAGTGAAATTTTGTCCATAGGGATAATGAAGGCAGTGAGATTTTTGAAACTCACAATTTTCAAGGAAGGTTGTTTTCAGATATATATAAAAGAAATCCCTATGGTTTATGTGTACAAAAAGACCCACGCAATGATGAGCACCCATTAGCCCTATAGGTCTAAAGTGGGCTTCTGCCAATATCTTCAGATCTACAGTTAGTTGATCAAGACAAGAGCTGCAAAAAACCAGATCTATGCATAGAAAGACATTAAACATTAAAAAGAAGGGTTTGCTCCATATATCTAATAGACAAGACAAGAACAATTTTTGAAAGAATTTTTGTATTCAGGGCACCTGGGAGGAAAACAAGAAGGCGTATCCAATTCTCCTCAATGGGATGGGTTCTTGGAAGTCCTCAGCACTTCAGATCTAGAATCTCTCTCTCTTGTTGGTGTAGAAAACCCAAACAAAGATAGAACTCAAAGGGAGCTCACACAACAAAATAATGTAGAAAAATGTGACCAAGTGTATAGATCCAGAGTGATCTAATAGGCAACAAAAGGTGAAGAATGGTAGGAAAAACCCTCCTATTTATAACAAAATATTGGGTCATTCTAGATCTTGGTGCATGATTAAAATAATGTTAACCTAATCTAGATCCACCTTTTATGGAATATTTTATTATATTTGTTGGAGGGAAAAAGTATTTGACTTGGGTCAAATCCCTTTATTTGTTAATAATAAATAAATAAATGATTTATTTATCTTTTTAAGGAAGTGGTTGAAGGATAATTAAATAAATAATGATTTATTTAATTATTTGTGGGTGATTTGGTCATACTTAACAAGGAATATTATCTAAATAAGATTTAAATAATTATTCCTAGAAAATAATAAGATAAATAAAGGTTTATCTAATTAATTTCTTTGTTTTTGGGTTAAATATGACTAGGAATAATAATTAAATTATGGTTTAATTAATTATTCCATGAGGAAAATTAAACAAAATATGTTTGTTTAATATTTCCTTTTGGGGTTTCCTGTTTAGACCATAAACAACCTAATAAATGTGGTTTACTAAGTTATTTTACATAGTGAAAGCAATTTTACTTAGGGTAAAATTGGTCTTACATGGTGTACTTGGGTCCATCTAATGATAATAGGTTAGATGACCAAAAATGGTGTAACAGATTGCCCCCCAGCGTGCGAGTGTTAGGAGCAAATCGTATGACCGAAGTACGTTGTAAGAACTCAATCACCAGACATCAAGAGGGAAGTCAGAGAGAGAAATGTAAGGTAGACTAGTGTGCTGAAGAACTAGACCCTGAGGAGACGAGACTCGCAGGTGCAACAAGTCTCTTTTTCTGAGAGGGTACCTGTGCTAAAGGTGGCAGGGGAGGCATACCTATGCCCGCCGAGACAAAGTACAAAAGAATAATGTGTCTAGTAAACAAGGGACTGAACCATAAAGTACAACTGGCATAAACATGAGCCAGATAAGAATACAATGAGGAATCCCACATACATGTTGTGCCTGGGATAACAGCCAGGACTTATACAATAATATCTGAGTACATGAGATACAAATACAACCCCAAATGCCCCCTATACGCGGGGAAGGGCTCACAAAATCTGACTGATACATGCAAATCAAAGAGGCGCTGCAAGCGGCTGAGGCCGACATCATCAAATATATGGAGCTGCATCGAAGGCTGAAATGAAGAGGTCATCTGGGCATGTGGGGGGCTACCTGCAGGGCCACCCCCTCATGAGGACTGAGACATCTCACACACACCCGGGAATCACCAAGAGTTGCTGCTGCATCACTGAACCATCAAGTATACGGATCTCGATCATGCTGAAAGGAGCTGGAGTGGAGAAACAATCAAGTCAAAGGGAAATGAGAGATCCCTTTGCCTGATTCGAGGCACCGAACAAGAGTGGAAGCTGGAACCAAGGTACACCGCCCTCTAGACCTGTCTTCTAGAATGAAGGAGCTGATGTCGATAGAAGGAGGTCCGCCATAGGTGAGGCAAGGAGAGATCCTCAACTAAGGCACGAGAGAAAATAGTAGAGCGAGGGACAGACTGACACCAATGATGATGGGGAAATGGAAGGGACTGAGTAGCGAATGGACAACTTCCCTTGTTAGAGCATAAAGGGCATGAATGACATGGCAGCGACTGACGCAATATCATAAGGGATAGGGGATAGTGGGACTGAAGGCCATAATGTGCGACGCAAGAGAGAGACCAAGCAATGAAGGATGGAGGGCTATAGCGGGGTACAAAGGGACTCGGGATAGACTCCATGAATGCAATGATATCTCAACTTGGATGCTTCTAAGCAAGGGCGACTCGATGGTGCCACCGCGCGCAGTGCGTCCACTGGGGACCATGAAAACACAGAGTACAAGATGGTAACTCATGACGAAAATCGACACCAATGAAGACAAGTAAGGGAGGCAAAATGGTGCCCTAAAGCACAAGTGTCGAAGGAAGAAACGGTGATTTCAAGGAGAGGTGAAGGACCCCTTCTAGACAAAATGTGTCCTAGTGAAGTATCAAATCACAGAAACTACCGCATACCCCTTTCGAGGGCCGTGGAGATCTTTCCAACTGTGGCAGCATTTGCTTGTCAACCAGGCTACTTTCGTATGGTCGCAAAGAAGTAAAAGAAGAAACAAGGGTTCTCTTTTAATAAGGCAGTTTTCCCTCCAAATTCACTCATTTGCTAGTGTTTTTGTGGTGAATGTAGAGAGGAGAGAAGGCCCTAAATCTTGCGGCGAGCGTAGCGGACAAACCGACCGTTGGAATCGAGATCCGTCAGTTGCAGGTAAGAGGCCTAACCTTACTCTTTCATTTTGATGGATTGAAAGTTCAGTTTAGGGCCCAAAATCTCAGAAAAATACCCTCCTTCATCTTACGTTCGGCCGAAACACTTTTTGGGCAAGAAGGCACCGGGAAGGTGTTTCAAGGAAAAAACCCGCGACCCCGTCTCAATTAAAAGTGTGACCGAAGATGAGGGGGTTTCGGAAAATGTTTTATGCTGAGAGTTGGTTTTGTAGCGAGCATGATATTCCCGATCTGTAGGCTGAAAAAGATGATGTTTTTGTGTAGATATGGTAGATATACGGGTTAACTAGAGAGAGAGAGACCTAGGTACATTACGGGCAGAGATCCAGGAAAATCAGGGTGTCCGTCGTGTGTTGGCCAGGTTTGGGGTTCTAAAGTTTTTGGAGAACCCTTTGATGAGAGCAGGAGAGCCTTTGTTGGCCCGGATTATCAGTTACTGGGATCCAGAGCATGAGGTCTTTGTAGTGCAGGGGCACAGGATCGAACTGACAGTCCAGGATGTGTATTTCCTGACGGGTCTCCCGCCACTAGGGATGGTGGGAAACACGCAGCCAGTATTACCGCGGGGGCGGCATATCATGGAGTTTGTGGAGCGACATTGTCGATCGGGTCTCCAAGTCAAGGGGATTCGGATACCGATCGAGGATCTAGAGAGATTAGAGACCCGTGCAGTGGCCGCAGCGGTGCTGCGTATCCTAGGCAACCAGGCGCTCCATCACATCACTGGGGGGCAGATGATGATTGTGGAGAGTGTGTTGAGTGGGACCTACTATGGGTGGGCCCAAATGATGCTGGTGTCGCTAAAGCGAGAGTTGTCGCTCTGCAAGCGGCAAGTGAACCACGATTGTTCGTATGACCTATTGTGCGCCTTCTTCTTTGAGAAGATCCCGACCTTACGACCTTGTATACAGCTCCCAGATGGGGGCCCGAGAGAGCCCAGGATGCGCCGGTGGGGGTGGCTACTATGCAGAGGAGGAGGAGGGGTGGTCGGGCGAGTGTTTCGACCTGAGTTCTTTGCCCATTGGGATTAGATGCCATTATACATTGACGACTATCCCTAAAGTGGGATGAGTTATTGTGGAGATCCGGACCTGCCACTTCCGCCTGGTCGAGTATGGGGGCCCGATGGTAAGTGACAGATTACTATTCTTGTATGAGCATGTTAAAGTTATTGAATAGTAGATATGGTACTGATTCATGTACTTTTGGTATGCAGATATAGCTCCGGTAAAACCGGTCGGGATACATGGGACGCCCGGTAGCCTCCGGAGTCATGTATTTTAGTGGGTCGAGAGCAAAGGAAGACGAGGATGTCGCCCTCTGAGGACATCTGGCCGAGATGTGAGAGCAATACAACCCAGTTTCGCAGCGTGGGTGGCAAGACCCCAGACGCACCGCACGTGCAGGCATGCACCGTCTTTCCCTCGGAATGGCGAGGTGTCATGCGGCGCATGGCGATGGCTTGGCCAAGGCACACGGATCTACGGTCGCGCGGAGCCATTGGCTCGTAATCCACCAGATAGTGATAGTAGGTGTAGGGCATGTAGTGCCCCTTACAGGTAAGGGGAAAGGGTGGTGCCCCGCTTGAGTTTTTGTAACATGCTATGGCATGTCATATGTATCGCAGTTGATGGACTCTAAAACATGTTTTGCGACACATATTATGGATATGCATAATTTTTAATGATTATGAATGTTATTTTCTTGTATTAAATGCGTGTGATAAATGCCAATCTAGAACATGGTTTGCAATACTATCTACATAGTGATTCTGTTCTCGAGGCACATGGTTGAAAGTTATGGTTTCAAATTCACGTATCAAGAGTTTCACTCGTAAATATCGTCTAAAAAGCATAGGGTTATGCACACGATAAACACCATTTAGTTGCATGACAAGAAGTAGGGAATCCAAACGAACATGCAGATGGAGGATGCGATGAAATAGGGAATCGGCTAAGAGACCACGCATTGCATCATATTCGGCCTGATTGTTGGTGGCAGTACCAATGCAGACCCCGTTTGAGAGAACAAGGGCATGCAAGGGGGTGAAAATGGCCCAAGCTACCGAGGCTAGATTCTGGGAGTAACGACTTGCACCATCGGTGTAACCGATAAAGGGTGGGGATGGGAGGTCCTGCGGAATGGTGTTACAAGACAACAAATGAGGGGAGGAGATACAATGATGGCAGCGTGAGTGTACAAAAGACATCGAGCGGAAACTACAGGAGGGAGTGCAATGAGCAGGATGGCTATGGCTCATATACAAACTAGAGGGTGGTATATGAGGGCTATAGGAGGTATGGCGGCGACTCGGGCTGCGGAGGTCAATAGAGATACGGGTGGAGTGATCTCGTGTATCGGTAGAAAAGAGGGGGTCAGGCGAAACAACAGGGGAGGACGCAAGGGGACTGGGCTCCAAAGGTTGCACAGAGGAGGATAGGTAAAGAATGGTCGTAGTAGACTCCGTCATCTGAACATCAGGGGGGGGAATGTCGATGGGAGCGGGGAGATCCTTAGGCTGGCCCGAAGCATACTGCGCGAGTATGGGAGAGGCGGATTGATTTTTTTCAACCTCATACTCTTGGACTATTTCTAAAGAGGCGCGGTAATGCATCAGGTGAGGACAATGGTGGGAGTAATGGCCATGGACACCGCACAAAGCACAAGGTTTTCTAGTGCGAATAGTTTTGGGGTTCTTGGTTACGGACGAGGACGGAAGAGAAGGGTCGGAGACCATAGACTCAGGGAACGCGACTTTAACCATGGGTTGAATGCGAGGCAACTCAGGACAAGTATATGGCGGATCGGAGGACACGCGCGGCGGCCAAGCGAGGCTGGAGGAACAGTGTTGGGCTCGTGGTGGCCTTGCCTCGGGATGCCCCTTGCGAGCTTTGCCTTTCTTCTCGGAGCCGCGTCACCATAGGGGTATGGTTCCGGGAGGTGCATGGCATGTAGGCAAACAGGAAGCAAGGGGGACCTGGCGGAACCGGTGTCAAAGCAAGACAGGGTTTGGGTGTTTTGGGTGATCGGTGGAGGGGCAGCTACCGGGAGGGTCAAGGTACCGACGGGTATACCCAGGGTTAGGTTAGGAGAAGATAGGGTAGCGGACGGGGACCCGATTGTGACCTGGGGAGGAGCCAGGAACCGTATCCCGACCGCCCGGGATAATGACCAGGAGGGACGGCTCCGAGATGGTTAAGGTCTGGGGGAACCGATCCAGGGGGATAAAGGGGTTCAGGGATACCAGCTGTAGGAGAGGGGCCAGAAGGAGAAGGTCCGGCTGGCAGAGATGAAGGGCTAGGAGTGGGTTGCGGTGGGTGAGGTTGTGTCTGAGGTTGCTGACTAGCCGAGGCGGGTTGCTTAAGGGCAGCCCGAGATGATTACATCATGCAAACATTCGATAAGCTGGGATCAGAGAGAGGAGGAGGAGGGAGACCATGAAAAGTTCCAAGCAGGGAGGAATATTTGTAGACGCCGGGGGAGACACTGGTCAAGGAATCGATGGTTTGCTTATTGGCTACAGAAGAGATGGTCATCTCCGGGGAGGTCTGAGACAGCGGCTCATGGTAAGTCAACTGGTCGATGGTGACTATCTTTCCATTGTGGGGAAAATACATCTTGTGGAAAACCACAGATGGGATAGCAGACATGGCATAGGTGTAGCTTCGCCCTAATATAATGTTGTAGTCTAGAGGGGCGTCGATGACTTCGACATCAACGCAAATAGTCTTACCGGCAAGGGTGATAGGACAATTACGAAAAAGGCCAATGGGCTGAGAGGCGTGGTCGTCCCATGCTTGAAGGGTGATCGTGGAAGGGGCCAAGTCAGGAGATCCGAGTTGCTTCCAAACCGAAGAGGACATCACACAGGTGGATGCCCCCTCATCAATTATGCACCGAGAAACGTTAGCGTTCCAGATTTTGACTGGGATTTGGAAGGCTACGGAAGTAGGAAGGGGAGGATGTTCTGATTGATGGGCGTCAAAAACAATCATTTGGTCATCAGCAGGATCCATAGTGCCCATGGAAGATAGTAGAGCGTTCTTTTGGGAAGGGCACGATTGGAGGAGTTCCAATGTGGAAATGGCAGCAGGAGACTGCGCCAAATCATCTACTATGCTATATGAATGAGCAGCTCGACTGAAGATTGACGCAATGGTACCCTTAGAATCTTATGAACCCATACTTTGGGTTGAGGGATATGTAAGGGGCCACTAGATGTCGAAAGAGGCTCTGTAGAACCTGAAGAAGTAGGCTTGGGGGCATACTGAGTGGGAGGCTTGGGGTACTGGCGAGACCGAGTTTGAAGGTGAAGGTCGACGGTTGGGGAAGGATCAGAGTTCATCATAAGGACCTAGTAATCGGAGGAACCAGAAAGGGAAGGTGGAGTGGTGACCTGGCTGTCAAGCGGTTAGGTAGCCACGAATCCTTGCTAAGGGAAAGGATCAGTAAACATAGCTGGTTGGGTAGTGGCCACATTAGGAGGAGCATGAGGGGAGGCGTGTTGTCTGCACAATGTGGCTTGAGACTCCCACATCTGCCGCGTCTGGGGTAAGAGGGGACAATCGTGGGTGTAATGACCATAAACACCACAACACGAACAAGGCTTATTTGTGCGAAGCGGCCTGTCCGGCTTGGGCTAAGTGCCCTGTTGCTGGTTAGCAGTGTTACGGTTAACACCTTGAGGATTGGGTCCATGAGTACTAGGGGCAGATTGGTTTGGATTGCCTCTCCACCTTCTTTGAGAAGAAGGGGTATTAGTCGTGCCCTGTTGTACAAATACTTTCCCTGGAGGGGGCTGTAGGTGCTGTTGCGAGTTTGGAGGAGGCAAGGGAGATGGAAGCGCTATGTCATGACACCGAGCACTGTGCCGGCGGCAGACAAAGGTAATGGCTAGGTTGGGCAAAATTGGAGGACAGGAGGTTGGGCAAAAAAGGAGGAGGCACAAGCCGTATCCTCGGATACATGCTACCTGGAGGGGGAAGAGTGCTCGAGGTGCGGGCCCCTTCCGGAGGGAGACCATAGCCCATAGGAGGTTGAGCATACGGGTGAGAAAGGGCTCCAACGATACCGTCGGCGGAATGAGATGCCCCCGGGCGTTAGCGCCACCGGGCCTGGGGAGGTCAGGAAGGACGGTATAAACATAACCAGACTGAGCGTAGATCAGGTCATATTTCAAGGCTATTTGGAGGGCGGCTTCTTCGGTTTGAGGGAAATGGGAGGCGACATCTTTGCCAATGGGAGCTAAGAGAGAGCGAAGGAACCAGTCCATATAGATCCGATCTTCGAAGGGGGGAGCTCGACATAAGCTTCGTCTTCGTCACCATTCCTGGACATGGGCGGAAAGGCGGGTCGAAGAGGTTTGCTTGAAAGAGGTCAAAAGCTCCGTACCAGTATCGTATTGGAGAGGGAGCTGGAAGTAAGATAAAAAGGCTTGGGCAATGGTCGCAAAGGTGGTATGGGAAGAGGGGGCTTGGTCAACATACCATTTAGAAGCTTCGCCGGTAAGCGTGCGTTGGAACAACCAAAGATGGATGGAATCATCGGTAATGGAGTTGGAGGAACACCACATGTGGAAATATCGGACATGGTTGGTTGGATCTTCTCCAGCAAGGCCTTCGAACTTACGGATGTCAGAGGGGAGCTTGGTTGGCATAGCAGGCCAACCAACATCATGGCGGATAGGGTCATTAATCAATTGATTGAAATCGGGGAGGCTGAGGCCTGCGATGTACGGCAGCAAGGGTGTGGCCGAGGTAGTTCCTGTGGCGGTTTCGCTAGTAGTGGTTCTGGCATTAGGGTCGGGAGCACCGCTAGCGTTAGGCCTTGGACCAAAAGGAAAAGGAGAACCCAAAGAATCAGAAGAGGAGTCAGAGTGTGGACTCAGAGGGGGACTGGCTCGACGACGACGGGACGGAGCAGGTCGATCGACCGGAAACTGAGGGTGAATGCTAAGAAGTCTCTAGGAAGTGCGCTTTGGGGTCACAATGATGACAACACAAACACGACACAAGGGGAAGAAGAACGACCAAAGGGGAAAGGAGGTGCAGAATCAAGTGATTACAATGTCGAAACAAGGGCAGATAGGTGCAGTGTCAATTGATTTTAAAGTCTTTGCCTAGCGGTGTAAACCAGGCTCTTCTTCGCTTAGGGTGAGTGTGTGGCGTGCATTAATTTTAATTTTTAAACCCTTTTCATTTTGAGAGCAAGAGAAAAAGTGTTCTGCGTAACTGAAAATAAATCTGCAGAGAATAGTATATAATGCTGAAATAACAGAAAATTAACAGCTACTATTGCATCGATTCAACCCAAAAAGGTGGGTCTCTCAAAACTAATCTAAAAGAAGGAAAAAATCTAGTCAAAACGCACTAAAAAGAGGCCAATAGATCACAGGTCGAAAGGGATAGAGATCTAAAGGAGAAAGCTGCTGAAAAGAGGTGCAGATCACAACCAAGAGGCAGAGGCAAGGTGGTTGGAAAAAAGGAAGAAATCAGCAAAAAGCGAAAAGCACAGGGAGAAGTTCCTAAAGGGAGGTCCAAACAAAACGAAAAGAGGTGATTTGAAAGGAATAAAAGCTGATTTAAAGGGATCTGAGGAGGAGGTATCAGATCTAAAAAAGGGAAGGTTGAAACTCTGAAAAACAGACGGCTGAAACAGCTAAAAACTCTTCCACAAAAAGTGGAGGGTACTAAAGCCCTAGGGGGCTAAGTTCCCACTTAGATGAGCAAAATAGATCAGAAACAGGTCTAAACGGGCGGAGGCAGAGGCTGGAAAACCCTGACAGAAGCTTCAGCAAAACCCTGAAAAATTGCAGAAAAACAGCTGAAAAATTGGCAGGTCACAGGTTCTGACCTGTTTTCAGTGCAGGTCGCAGAAAATTGGCTGAAAAGTGTGACTTGGAGGTCCAAGTCATAGGTTATGGGATGAAAAGTGTGACCTGAAGCTTCGGGTGTCTCGGTGGCAGATTTTCAGAAAAGTTGCCGTCTCAGTTGCGGCTGATGTCGGTCACCTGCGTAATAGGGCTAGAAACACGCGAAAGTTATAAATTTTAATGTTTTAGGGTTTTATGTGAGAAAAACAACATAAAAATAGGAAAAAAAAAAAGCTGGAAAGAAACCCTAGGGTCTGAAGTAGCTGGATATGCAGGAATATGAAAAACGACAGCGGTCGTAATTTAAAAGCCGTGTGGAGTAGCCATTTGTTAGTATGAATCCTTTGTCGATGTTTACGAAAAATTACCACTTTAGCTATGCATAACTAATAGCCCTAACATCAAAAGTGGCTGCCAATATCCTCAGATCTACAGTTAGTTGATTAAGACAAGAGCTGCAAAAAACTAGATCTATGCATAGAAAGATATTAAACAGTAAAAAGAAGGGTTTGCTCCATATATCCAATAGACAAGACAAGAACAATTTTTGAAAGAATTTTTGTATTAAGGGCACCTGGGAGGAAAAAAAGAAGGTGTATCCAATTCTCCTCAATCGGATGGGTTCTTGGAAGTCCTCAGCACTTCAGATCTAGAATCTCTCTCTCTTGTTGGTGTAGAAAACCCAGACAAAGATAGAACTCAAAGGGAGCTCACACAGCAAAATAATGTAGAAAAATGTGACCAAGTGTATAGATCCAGAGTGATCTAATAGGCAACAAAACGTGAAGAATGGTAGGAAAAACCCTCCTATTTATAACAAAATATTGGGTCATTCTAGATCTTGGTGCATGATTAAAATAATGTTAACCAAATCTAGATCCACCTTTTATGGAATATTTTATTATATTTGTTGGAGGGAAAAGTATTTGACTTGGGTCAAATCCCTTTATTTGTTAATAATAAATAAATAAATGATTTATTTATCTTTTTAAGGAAGTGGTTGAAGGATAATCAAAGAAATAATGATTTATTTAATTATTTGTGGGTGATTTGGTCATATTTAACAAGGAATATTATCTAAATAAGATTTAAATAATTATTCCTAGAAAATAATAAGATAAATAAAGGTTTATCTAATTAATTTCTTTGCTTTGGGTTAAACATGACTAGGAATAATAATTAAATTATGGTTTAATTAATTATTCCATGAGGAAAATCAAACAAATATAGGTTTGTTTAATATTTCCTTTTGGGGTTTTCTGTTTAGACCATAAACAACCTAATAAATGTGGTTTATTAAGTTATTTTACATAGTGAAAGCAATTTTACTTAGGGTAAAATTGGTCTTACATGGTGTACTTGGGTCCATCTAATGATAATAGGTTAGATGACCAAAAAATGGTGTAACAATATAGACAAAATATTTAGTCATCTACATATAATGAAAAATACTGATGACTAACAGTGGCTCCACTTGGGGAGGGCAATTCCTTTTGAGGAGGGGTCCACAACCTCAGAGTTCATATATCTGAGTTTTGAAGATCAATACCTTACATGTACTTGGGAGATCCTTCTTCCTTTATTGGTTGAAGTTCTTTTGAAGATGTGATCTTAGATCTGAAAAAACATGAATGCTTCAACATCAATTCTACCTACCCATCATACCTTGTCTAACATTTTTTCTTCACTTGGGTGTGTTTGGATTAGCAAACCCTGGACATCAATTTTTTCTTTTGAAAGCATAAAGACTATGTACTTCTACCCTTATCACATCCAAAGGCTCAAATTAGACTGTTGAGCCTCTTATTCTCTACCTATTATACTTATCTATCAAGGTTAAGCTATTTGATTGATTCTCATTCTCTAACCTACTAACATGAAATTGAAAACATGACCAAACCAAGTTTAAGAAATCTGATTTTTCATGGAGATGTGGCATTTTGGACAAGCTGCACGCAGACTTTATTTTTGTACGAGAAAAACTAAAAAATTGAGGGCTAATAATTTGGATATTTTTATGCATCCCTATCATTTTTCTTTGGTTCAAATTTAAGCTTTGGGAACCAGCATCGTTTCCTAATCTAATCTATTGACAAGCCAAGTTTACATGGTTTGGAAAATCTTCTTTCAATGATCTATCAGCATAAATTTAACACATGTCCAATCATGATTAGGCTAAATGACTGAACAAGACTCTCTTTTATTCAATATTAGTGGCATTTAGGCTTGGACACTTTCAACAATACTCCTTTTTGGTATGGGGCTCTACCTATTCTTTTTTCCTGCCCTGTTTTTCTTCTTTTCTTTGTTTTTGTTTTTTATTTTTCTTCCTTTTTGTCAAAAAATTATGAAACTAAAGATAGAAATATGCTCAAAGTGCTGAGGTTATTTGCACATCTATCTATCCTAATCTAATGAAATTTTTGCTTCCCTAAATGATGCAATAATGCCAGTGCAACCAGTTGAGAAGTAGTAAAAATGGGTGAGCAACTTTACTGCTTGTCAGAGGAAACATCAATATACCTTTATTATGTGTCTTCATAACCAAAGTTATCATATGTAGTGGCAACTTTTGATGCATTTGATTCTTGTAAAGAATCCATGTCTAGAAACTTGAGCCAATCAGAACCTTCATGTAATGCACTATAGGATCAACAAAAGAATGATGTAAAATTTTTTCTTTTAGGCCTTTCATGATTGGTTGGTCATCTGTATCCCAAATATTAACTCTGAAAACCACATTTTCAGTCTGGTTCTTGAAAGCACAATCATCTTCAGTCTCTTCTTCATGACAATTTGATTTGGCAGCCTTATGATGTTCTGCTATGTTGTCCTCTAGAAAAACTGATATGCTCTGATTGAGTGGGATGAATTCTGTGTGAGGGCCATCATGTTGATGAGCAGGAGCACTCTTTGGCAATAAATATTCTTGAGAAGGCAATACAACATCAATATTAACCTGTTCTATAGTTTCTGCATGAGAAAGTGTATCACTGGATAAGTCAACAGTATAACAAACAGAATGATCTTCTTTATGTAAAAATTTGGAGGTTGGGAGTATGTTTAGGATCTGATTGATTCCTTCATTAGTTAAATGGGGAGGAATTTTCCTTTTTCCTTGGACAAAACCACATTTTCTCTCTTTCTCTTGTGAAGGTTGGTCATAGGGCTGAATGTATTCTTTGTTGTTAAAATCAATACTCAAATACCGTTGATTTCTAATTGTATTAAGGTTGTCCTTGATAAACTGAATGAAATACAACAAAGAGGTAAAGATCCTTCCCTTTCTTCCAAATTTTCTGCACTTTCTTCTACACTCTCATAGCTAATCTATGTTTCTTGGTTACTATATTTGAGCTGCTGAAAATGACTGTCTTTGTCCCAAAAACTAATCATTGATTGTTATGTAGTGTTAGCTTGAGTTTGGAGGACGTAATCATCATCATATTGATCATACCTGGGCAGCTTATTCTTAGAAGGAAATTTATCTAATATGCTCACTAGATCAGCAGATTGCTCTACCATATGTTGATCTATAAATCTATTTTCTGATCTATGGTAGTAGGGATTAGAAAGAGGGTGTTTATGGCCAATGGCTTCTTCTTTTCCTAGGATTGAAACATAGTGGTCTTCTTTTTCTTGTGAAAAATCATAAGGTTGGATGTCTTCTTGAGCCTTACACAAAAGAGATGATGAATCATCACTTGTCCCTTTAAAGAGATCTTGTGTATCTTCCTTCATTTCCTGATTGATTTCATCCTCAAATAACTCCTCTTGGTTTTAATGACAGTTAAATCAAGTATGAAATGCATGGATTTCATCTAACAGATCTTCAGGATGCCAATTTCGTAAATCTTCATCAATGTTTACAAGGTATTGTATGAGATCTTGAGATTGATCACAACAATTTTTAGCTAATGATAAATATGCAAAATTTTCTTTATAATTCTCATAGAATACCTAGTGGAAGTCCTTTAAAGAAAACAAAATACCTTGGTCTAGGACTTCATACCATTCCCTTGCTTTACCTTCTAATGTTCCCATGAACATTTTCATAAGGCAGTCCTCATGCCATTCAACCTTTAACCTCCATGTATGTATATGAAATTTGATGAGGTGTAAGAAGGGGTCATCAAACTTTTTGTCTTGAAATATAGGTAGGTTTTTGCCCCAATTTATCTGAGGCATTTTGTGTGGGAATCCAGGGATGTGATCTCTATTCATTGGAGCATACCTACGTTGTATCCTTGGATCCATTTTTTATTAGTCATAACAAGGGCTACTGCACCTTTGAAACCAACCTAGATTCTTCTATCAGTGAAGTCTTTAGGTCTATTGAGAGTTTTGGAGTTTCCAGGTGGAAGTTTCCAAAAAAAAATTCCACCATCAGCAATATTAGGATTGATTAATTCATTCCCAAGGAAGTCTGTGAGAACTAGTGGGGTCAACGGAACTACTGAAGACCAGTAGAGTCACCAGTTGGATGATGCTTACAGTTTTAAGGATGTACTTGTTGTCCACCATCAACAACTGAATACAAATCTAAGGATGTTTTTTGGGTTTTCTAAGTTCTTAAGGAATATTTAGGATGTTACTGACTCAAAGGTCCCACCATGATTGCCATTTATGTTAAGTCCCCGTAATTTGTTAGATTGGGAAGACAAAATGTACAAGGGTAACATCAAACCAATATTTGGAGTCCTAGGACCTAGCCTTCATGGACTCAGAGAGGGCTCTCTCTATATTTGTGTGAAAGATGTAACTTGATTGATTTTAGGGTTTTCATTTTAGGCTAGTTATAGTGATTAGGGTTTGTTTGTTTGTTTTGTTTGGTTGCGTTTCTTGTCAAGCATAATAGATAGCGTAAGAGAATTTTAGACCATTGGGATATGGAGTCTGCAAAGGTTTTGAGAAGTACAACGATAGGTCAAGGGTGTTTCATAGGGAAATTTAACAAGGCCAAATGGATCTAAGTAGGTTTAGTAAGTGTGAAATGAACATGAAGCTATGAATGTAGTAGGTTCAAAGGGAAATAAGTATCCTTCAACATACTAGAAACAAGAAAATCTTTTAGGATGATAGCATAGCAAAACTGAAGAGCAATAAAGGATTCTTCAACTAGAATTTTGCTAAACAGACCTCAAAACAACAAACAAGTAATCCTAGAGAACAGTTAATAATTCTTTGAACATTACTTTCAAACAAAGAGAAATTTTAGCGTAACATTTTAGTGAAACTAAAGAGAATTCAAGGATTCTTTAATTAAAATTCAAGGAAGAAAACATAGAGATTAAAGGATGCAGACAAAAGTAGGGTGCCAAGAAAAAATATCGTACTCTAAAATTTATGTCCTATGATCAAAGAAACCATGAACATAATGAAAACTGAAGTAAACAAATACAAGAGTAGAATAACATAACCATCTAACTGAGCTCATGAATCCTAGGAATGTGCTTGATCCATTAATGCTCAATCGAAAGCAATCACAACACACCAAAGCCAATTTCTTCAAAAAACTTAAAGTCTATATCATTTTGAGCTCAGCAACCAACCAACCAGCAAAAATAATGAGGCCTTCATGAAGTATTTAACTTGCAAGGGAAGACCAAAACCCTATCTATCTCTCCAAAATATAATCATAAATACCATTTTTGTCCAAAGAGACCATGCATGGCCCAGGGCACAAAATATCCTAACTTAATAAATAAAAAATATCTTCTAACATAAATTCTGAGCTAACTCTGGAGTGATTTGCCTCAAAAACGCTTAATATATATTTTTCATTAACTCCAAGTGTCTTTTTTTGACTTTCTGGCAAGGGCGTGGTGCCAAGGCCAAGGGCGTAGTGCCAATACTAGGAAAATTGGTCTTTTTGCAGCTGAGTTTCAGAAGCCTTCCCTGTGTCGAAATGAGCTCCATGATAGCTCATTAGAAATATTTTCCTATCTACTTCCAAAAATTCCTTTATTTTTCTGATTTGTGTCCTTTTTCCTAGTGAAAAAATATTTCTCCCAAGACTTCTCAGGGCGCAGCGCCAGCTCTGAAAATAGGGCAGAAAGTTGATTGTTTGCATGTTTTTGGCACTTTTGGAGGACACATTTTGCTCCAAATGAGCTGAAATTTTGTGAGGGTGATGTACTTGGCCTAAGGATCCCAAAAATGTCAATATTTCCTCAAATTTTTGCCCCAAAAAGTATAGTAGCACTAGTAGCGCTGCACGCCTGGCCCTTCAAAACAGTCAAAATTCAAAATCTTCAAAAATGTGCCCAAAATTGGATTTTGTTCTATTGATTGTGTTTGTATTCCTCTTCCTCATTAATGACATTTTCCTTACCTTTGTCAAGCTACTTGGTTTATGTAGAAGGCACGACCCTTTGCCTCTTAACGGCAGCAAACACATCCTTATTTCCCTTCTGGTAGGTCAAAGGAAAAGGTTCTATGTTACTCATCTTTGTGCCACTTGTTTCGCTGCCATCATTAATGCCATCATGACTGCTATCTTCATTGGTATTATAATTGCTTTCATTTCTCTTTGACCCACTTTCATCATCCTCACTACTTTCTGCCTCATTGCCCTCACTGTTGTTTTATTCACTGTTTGATTTCTCATTGTCATTTACCTCATTGGCACTTCTTCACTGATATCCTTTTCTTTGATTTCTTCCTCATTGCTTATTTCCTCCCTTCCACTTGCCTCTGACATTATAGATTCTGCCTTTGAGAAACCCTAGGACTGTAAATGGAAACAAGATGAAGGGATGGTGGAATGGGAGCCTTTACAAGTGAATGAGATGAATGAGTGAGGGTGTGAATATATGAGAATGAGGGATTAGATAACAACTCAATGACAACCCCCTGTTGACATGTTTATACTAGGTTTTTAAATACTAAAGGTTGGTGTGTAGTTGAGGTGAATGAGGGTAATGGAATGTCAACTTTTCTTGAAAGAGGAGGGAAGGAATGAATGAAAGGAATATATGTGGTGATAAGCTCAGATGAATGACATCCCTTAATTAGTGCAATGACCCTATTTTTACTGATACTCTTTATAGGCAAATGAAGAAATGACAAACAATGATTTGTAAGTTAAAGTCTTAGGGTGGCCTCTTAGGGTTTCAATTTCTTCCAATTAAACCATCAAAATGCATGAATATGTGGCTAGGGTATCCACTTACCTCTTTATGTGATTAGAAGACCTTGGAGGAGAATTGAAAAGGGTTATGAGTTGATTTGAGTGTTTTCAGGGTGTAGGAGGCCCTCCCGGCCAAGGGCGTAGCGCCTAAGCTGAGGGCGCAGCACCAGCTCCAGGCGTGCATCGCTCATTTTTTTCCTCATTGGGCATGTCGGGCAAGAGCACAACGCTCTACCCAATGAGCAGCGCCCACTTCCAAGTGCACAACGCCTTAATAAAATACACAGGAAAACTTTTCCAAGGGCGCAAAACCAATTTCTAGGGCGCACCACCATAAGAATTTTCTCAATTTCAACTTGAAAACTAAAAATTTCTTCCTTTTTTGAAACTTTTAAATATTTTCCAGTGACCAACAATTCACATGAAGTGTGGAACGATTTTTAATAGGCTCATGGATTAAATTTATCTTTGTAATCCACTTTCTAATGTTTTAAACCTTTTTTTCCTTTTTACTAATAATCTTCCACACCTTTTCCTTACAGGTTGACAAAGTGATGAATTTGATCTTTCTTTTGGTCAAGGAGGAATGATATGTTTATTTTTCCACTTTTAGGATGATTGCACACATGCAAAAACATCTTCACTTTCTTGTGTAGTCTCAACCTTTAAGTTCAATTTAACCCTTTCACTTTTCTGCTTGTAGTTTGCTGGAGATATGACATTTGCTTTCTTCTGATCCTAGAGCTTTCACATGCTTATTTTGACACCTTTGTGATGATTGCACACAACAATAACTTCAAAATCATTCCTTTTCTTGCAGCATGGAGTTGATCTCATACTTCTACCTTCTATAGCCACTTTCCCAAAACCCTAGGTGTCTGGACTGCTTTAAGACAATTATCACTATTGTCTTCTAAGTTCTCTATAGCCCTTTCAAGTTCATTCACTTCTGCCCAGTTCACCTCACCTTTCTACCATATCTCATCAGTATTTTCTGCTATACTTTCTTCATGTTTGGCTTGGTGTGACTCCTCCATGGTCATTCTGCATTTGATCACTGTTTGGCATTGCTAGACCATTAAGCTCAAAAAACCCTAATTCTTTACAAGAACAAGTGTCTCATGTCTTCCTTGCTGCAACATGTCTTCATTCAGGACAAGACCTCCTAACTCACCAAATCTCTACTGATAGACCTTTTAAAAATCCTGCAAAAAGTGTCAAAGTTTACATTTACCTCTTGCAGACCTTGAATTTGATAAGGTAGTCTTCTTTGGAAAATTTTAGATATTTTCTTGAATAACCATGTCTCAACATTGCAATATCTATGAACCAAATTCTAACAAAGAAAAATAGCATCTGAAACACCAATGATTTACATTACAACATATGAAGCCCTAATTGACCTAGTGGGAGGATCTTTTGACCTGGTCTTTGACTGAAAATTGGCTTGGAGTTTTCAAGTGAAAAAACAGAGTATTTGTCAAAGTGTTGTATTGAAGATCCAAAATCAAATGTACTTGATTTATCTAACGAGCCTACAAAGATATTTTTGATACCATCAATTCTTGAGCAATCTCGGGAACATGGGAAAGCTTTAGGCTATAAGAAATCCTAGAAGGAAAGTGAAGTTATGGATAGGAAAAAAATAAGGCAATGAGGTTATAGGTAGGGGAAGAGGCTGAAAATGATAGTTAAAGTCTCATAAGGAGTTTGTAGGGGTGACAGGGTGACCATGGAATGGCAAGATGATGAAATACTGAAACTTTTTCCATAAAGGTAATGAAGGCAGTGAGATTTTTGAAACTCACAATTTTCAAGGAAGGTTATTTTCAGAAATCTAGAACAAATATTTAGTCATCTACAGATAATGAAAAATAATGATGACTAACAGTAGCTCCACTTACAGAGGGCAGCTCCTTTTTAAGAGGTGTCCAGAACCTTAGAGTTCAGATCTCTGAGTTTTGAAGATCAGTACCTTACTTGTACTTGGGATATCCTTCTTCCTTTATTGCTTGATGTTCTTTTGAAGCTATGATCTTAGATATGAAAAAACATTAATGCTTCAACATCAATTCTACCTACCCATCATACTTTTCCTAACATTTTTTCTTCACTTAGGTGCATTTGGATTAGCAAAACCTTGACATCAATTTTTTCTTTTGAAAGCATAAATACTATCTACTTCTACCCTTATCACATCCAAAGGCTTAGATTAAACTGATGAGCCTCTTATTCTCTACCTAGTCTACTTATCTGTCAAGGTTAAGTTGTTTGAAAATTTCTCATTCTCTAACCTACTAACATGAAATTGAAAACATGACCAAACCATGTTTAAGCAATCTAATTTGTCATGGGTATGTGCCATTTTGGACAAGATGCACACAGAATTTATTTTTGTACAAGAAAAACTAAAAAATTGAGGGCTAATAATTTGGAGTTTGTTAAGCATCCCTTTCATTTTTCTTTGGCTCAGATTTAAGCTTTGGGAACTAGCATCTTTTCCTAATCTAATCTACTAAGAAGCCAAGTTTACATGGTTTGGAAAATCTTCTTTTACTAACCTATCAAAATAAATTTAAAACATGTCCAATCATGATTAGGCTGAATGACTAAACAAGACTCTATTTTATTCAATAGTAGTGGCATTTAGGCTTGCACACTTTCATCAATACTCTTTTTTGGTATGGGGATTTACCTATTCCTTTTTCCTGCCCTATTTTTCTTCTTTTCTTTGTTTTTGTGTTTTATTTTTCTTCCTTTTTGTCAAAAAAATATGAAAATAAAGCTAGAAATATGTTCATAATGTTGAGCTTATTTTCACATCTATCTATCCTAATCTAATGAAATTTCCTCTTCCCTTAATGATGCAATAATGCCATCACAACTAATTGAGAAGTTGTAAAAATGGGTTGAACAACTTGACTTCTTGTGAGAGGAAACATCAGTATACCTTCATTATGTGTCCTCATAACCAAATTTATCATATGTAGTGGAAAATTTTGATGCATTTGATTCTTGTAAAGAATCCATGGTTGGAAACTTGAGCCAATCATGACCTTCATGTAATCTGTTACAAGATCAACAAAAGCATGATGTAAACTTTTTTCTTTTAGGCCTTTCATGGATGGTTGGTCATCTCTATCCCAAATATTAACTCTAAAATCCTCGTCTTTAGTCTGTTTCTTGAAAGCACAATCATCTTTAGCCTCTTCTTCAAGACAATTTAATTTGATAGCCTTATGATGTTCTGCTATGTTGTCCTCTAGCAAACCTGATATGCTCTGATTGAGTGGGCTAAATTCTGTGTGAGGGCCATCATGTATGCCACCCCTTTCTTTTATCATAATCCTCAATAAAGAGTATGTCACTTTAATTTTTATCCTCAATAAGGAATATGCCACTTTGATTTTTATAAGCTTGCAAATAAAAAGACATCACAAATAAAACAATCACATGAAACGAGATCTACAAAGCACGCTATCTAACAATCTATTCCAATTTTAGAACTAGATTTATGCAATCTTGGATCTCCATTATTATATTTCTCAATCAATTAACTCTATCCTTGGGGATTAATTGTTTCTTATGACGTCACTGCTTTGTGATCTTCTGAATTGACACCCGTATGCGTAAGGCCTGCCTGATTTTTTAGTGCATGCAAACATGAACTAAAGGATTCTTACTGTTCATTATCCCCTTTTTCTGTACATAGTCATATTTTTATATCTAACAAAATCCTCAAATAAGGAACATGTCACTTTGATTTTTATCCTCAATAAGGAATATGTCATTTTGATTTCTATAAGCTTGCAAATAAAAATGCATCACATAGAAAATAATCACATGAAAGGAGATCCGCAAAGCATACTGAGTGGTTGATTTGCCTATAATTGTAGTAGGTATGGTGACTAATCTGAGTGGCTAATTTTCCTATGTTAATTATCATGTCATTTTATCAAGCACATGTTGTGTATCTTTCTTCCTTAAATTGGCGTGTGGATGATTTTCCTATGGTAAATATCAAATATGTTTCTGAAGCACATGTTATGCTATGTGTATCTTTAGATGAGCATGTTATGTGTATATTTTGAGTATTTTTCTTGTTGTCAAGTTTGAAAGTGTTTGAAAAGAGTTTGTTGAGACTTCTTTATTCAAAGACCAGTTGAGTCTTAAAAGTATGTGAGTCTGAAAATAATGATTTACCCCATAAAGCATGCAAAAATATCCTATTAACAATGCCAATTGGACTATCTATCTTAGGATAAAGAGCAGTAGAAGACCACAATTGATAGGCAAGAATTTTCCATAGTGATTTATTTCAGTTCCTTTTATATATTTTCTAACCCAAGAGAGAAATGATTTGAATGTTGTAGGTAATGGAAAGTGATTGTAACAAGTTGCAGGGGAGATGGCACTGCAGGGTGGCTGCTAGGAATATTCAGTGAACTTCGTCCAATTGCAACTGTTCCTCTAAGCACTGTCCACATTCCAGGTTGCACCAATTGAGGAGATCTGACCGAGGCTCCATCACCACTAAAGTATTCATCTGAATTCACTGTCCTTAACAATATTACAATAATATGTTTTTGAGATGGATGAGATGGCATACTCAGTGGGATTGGAAAAGTTTGAGAACAATAATATGTAGGTTCCTATTTTTATCCCGATTTCAGAAATCATCCAACAAAGTTGCAACTATGGGTCACAACTACGGTTCAAATACTTACCCACTCAAGGCAGGGACTTGCATCTACTGTGAAAAAATCTCTCTTTATAGTATTATACTCTGGATTTCGGAATTTATTCTGTTTTTTGTATGTTTTTTCCTTTTTCATTTGTATTTCCTATCTATAGTATATTAGGGGAATGTATGTCGATGGTGTTTATTTTAGTACCAACGAGATCAATGGCTAACATGGTCCACCAGGGTCCACTATCTCACAGGGTCTACTACCAAGTTACTATATGTATACATCTTTAAATATTATTTTTTTTGAAAGGTCCATTGTGATCTACAAGTTGCATTAGACATTATTATAATCTTCAACTTCTTTTCTATTTTGAAGTGATATTGAATATGCTACAAATGCTAGTAATTTTCCATGAGTAGTGACTTGGTTGAAAATAATTTAATGTTGGTTATTACTTATCTTATTTTTGGCTCCTATGTTTCTGGAGACGAGGCATCTCAAAAATTACTTCATCTTTCAGATAGTTTCTTTTGCATGGTTTGTAAATAGGTTGAGCTAGTTTTTTAACGTTTAAATTGGGTAGAATTATTGTCGTTACATATTTTTGGCTCCTATGTTGTTGGAGACGAGGCATCTCATAAATTAGTTCATCTTTCGAATAGTTTATTTTGCATGGTTTGTAAATAGGTTGAGATAGGATTTTAGCATTTAAATTGGGTGGAATTATTGCTATTACATATTTTTGGCTCCTATGCTATTGGAGATGAGGCATCTCAGAAATTAGTTCATCTTTCGGATAGTTTCTTTTGCATGGTTTGTAAATAGCTTGAACTGGTTTTTTAGCATTTAACATGGTGGAATTGTTGTTGTTACACTTTCTCAGGGCTAACAAGAGGAAGCACGTTAGGAGTTTGCTATGGACACAAAGGGGATGACCTTCCAACCCCAAATAAAGTTACCCAACTAGTGAATTCATTCATTGTCAAAAACATAATAATCTATGACTCGAATGTGCAGGTAGCGTTTTGTAACATACTAAAATTTCTCTCTAAAATATTTTCTTAAGATTAGAACCTATATTTTGTTAAATTAGGAGATAAGAAAAATGATTTTCATGTATTTTGGTCCTTCAAGTGTTTTCCCACACTGGCATTGAGCTCATTATAGAGATACCCAATTTATATTTGCTTATTTTTTCACAGTATCAGAGCACAATAGACACACGGGTTACTAACAACCTATTGCCATACTACCCTGCCACCATGATAAAAAATGAAAATGTAGGAGCAGAAGTGACTAAGAGAAAAATTAATGTTACATCCCTTGTCATTCCAACAATGCACAATGTATAGACAACTCTCAAAAAAGCTAGACTCGACCAAAAATTCAAGGTCTGTAGCACCCATGCACTTAGTATACTTTCTAGATAATTTTCACCCTCTACAAGGGAATTGGGCAGTAAATATGCATATTTCCTTAGCACCTTGTTGCAGTTTATTGTTGAGACACAATCTCCCTTTATGGTCAATGTTTACCCCTATTGTGCCTATAGATATTCTCCTAGCAAGGTCTCCTTGGACTATGCTTTATTTAAACCTAACAATGGTGTCATTGATCCCAACACAGGTCTTGTATATACGAATATGTTTGATGCAGAACTTGATACTCTCATCTTTCCTTTAGAATCCCTCAAATTCAGATCACTTAGAGTAATCGTGACTAAAATAGGGTGGCCCTCCAAGGGAGGCTCTAAAGAGCCTACAACAACTCTAGACAATGTTGCTACTTATAATGGAAATATGGTCAGGCATGTGATAAAAAACACTAGAACTCCTTTGAGACTTGGCCAAGAGATTGATACATAAAATATTTTCCCTCTTTAATGAGAACTGAAATCTTGGATTGGAGTCAAAATGAAACTAGGTACTCTTCTATCCTGATGAAACAAAGGTTTACAATGTAGATATAAGTGGCATCAGGTTTCCCTATGTGGCTATTGGGGGAAACTTAACATCTACTGATGGAACATTTTAGTGTGTTGATTGTCCATAAGCCAAATAATTTGACTTGCAGAAGGCTTTGGATTATCTATGTGGTTCCG
Organism: Pinus albicaulis; assembly: GCA_034641835.2. Classification (NCBI taxonomy): domain Eukaryota; kingdom Viridiplantae; phylum Streptophyta; class Pinopsida; order Pinales; family Pinaceae; genus Pinus; species Pinus albicaulis. Next base: position 460,002,308 of record CM076583.1, on the reverse strand, counting down.
GTAATGTGGATTGTTCCCTAATTCAACCCAGCCAACCTTGTTATGAACCAGATAATCTCTGACAGTTGCTAAGTTATTCATCTGTAATAATATTTCAAGGTTGATATTCCAGGATTATTTTAGGGCCACTTCATTTGAAAAATATTCAAGTTAGAAGAATTATGGAACAACATTAAGTCTTCTTGACACCTATGTCTCATACCTCTCGCTCTTGAAGGTATAAGATTCACGCCATATGTTTATACTCTACTCTCGGACAATGGTATGCTCCTCCATCACGGTATATACCTCAACTTGCATCACATAAATATTGACACTGCATCATTGGAATTTTATTATCTATTGAAGAAAATCACTTGAATTAGTTCTCAAAGTACCAAACTTTTCCAGTGTATGCCTGCGGTCTTTTCTCAAAATATTGGAAGAAAAAAAAACTATTTATTTTTATTGTGGCCCTTGTAAAATATTGAATATCTGTGTGGAGTCCTAAAGAAAATAAGTGGGAGCTTGCAACAGTCACAACCTTTCCAATACTCAACAAATCAAGCTCCAATATGTGCACAAGGTCATGACACTCTTTCAAAGTTATCAAATTAAAGTAACAGTTTATATCTTCTAAAATCTCAACATAATTCAAAGATCATGTCTTGAAACTTTTTGGAGCTTACATGCATAATGCTTGTTCGAAGGGTGTTTATGTTTTTTTTTAATTTCAATAAATCTTGAAATATTCTCGTGACCTACTTGCTCTTCATCTATGTTAAGCATGACTCTATGGAAATTGTTGAAAGGTTAAATTATAAAGGAATTTGTATCACTTGAGTATCACTGTGATATATAATTGGGTTGGTATATCTCGTCTAGAATAATTCAGTTATGAACTTGAACCCGAGGTAGAAATTTCTTAGGCTAATACACTGAGTCTACAAATTTGTAGACATATTGTATGCTCATTCAAAAATTTATGTGGAGCACTTCAGGATGAATCATGAAGAATTATTGTCTAAGGGTTAACGTTCTGGTGATTTTAAAGGCAATCCGTCCCACCTTCAATAATTGATCTGTGCATCAGATATGAAGTATGCATTTCATTATGGCAGAGTCTTCAATATTATTTGAGACAAATCTGATGTATCCAGTGGACAAAATTGCACAAATTTAAGGCTGAAAATTTAGTGATCGAATCTGAAACTCACTAAGATGCAGCCACTTCCTCAGAAGCTTATACGACAAATTTTAAATTCTGCAAGGATGTGCATTTAAGGTATGATAGTACGTTTACTGAAGAAACATTTAGGGTGAGCTTCTAAGGCAATCATTCATGTCAAACTCATATTTGATTGAGATTTCCCAAGGTTCAAAATTTGAATATTGATATTGATTGTATGTTGATATGAAGCATATCAAAGGTACTAACTCTATATTCAATATATATATATTTGAAATTTGGTTTGAGGTCTTTAAGGCCTCTCTTCAAGGTCATATATATCAAGCATGTCAAAATCTGAAGTATTCCTCTTATGGAAAGAAAATTACTCTAAGGCAGTTTCGATGTGAATCACTTGAAACCTCCATACAGTCAGGGATATCAATAACATTGAAGTAAAACAATTTATTCATCCTAAGAAGCATCACCAGTAGTAGCATTTTTTGAAATGGGAAAAATTTCTAGTCCAAGTTTGAGAATTGTGGTAAAGGTAGATTGGTTCTATTATTTATTGTACATCTAAAGTAGTCATACAATAGTAAAAGATTCTAATCAATTGATATAAATATTGTTCCATAAAATAATTTTATGCTATAATAAAAATGCTAGCACATTACTATTATATGGTGTGTGCCAGTATAGTGACACAATAGGATCATTAAAAAAATTTCTAGGATTTGCACTTGAGAGATCAAATTAGCTTGAATTATGTAATGGCAGAGAAGGTTTTCTTTGATGAGGATGGTGAAAGTACCTTGGTATCTTCATTCAGTCATTAATACCTAGGAAATCAATAATAAGGTTCTACTCATATACTTTTGTTGATGTCTATCAATTGAACGGGCAAAACATGTTGGAGAGTTTACTTGTGCATTGTTGAAGTTTGGTAATTGAAAGTTTGCTGATATATTTGTAGCATGATAATGTCTCATCTTGAAGATGAGGAGAAGATTGGAAAATGATGAATGCTCACTAGAATTAAGTCTCTAGAGGTAGCTATGGAATCCCTGGAAAAATGGCTTGTCAACTCTTCTTGCCTAATGATTTTTACAATAGAAAGACCATGTCATAAGACGTTGATCTGCAGAAGCCGAATGACTATGACTGAATGACCTTGATTAATAGTAGGTTGCAGATAGCCCAATAAAAATTTTATCATATACTGCTATGTTGAATGGTAAGCATGTGTCAAAGATCTATAACAAGAAGAGCTTCTTCTGATAGAATCAAGGCCAAGGCTTGACAATTAGGACTAAAATTTCGTAGCTACAATATAAGCATGTAGACAGCAGCACAATGGAAAATCATTATAATACAAAGACCTTACAAAACCATATTTTCTTGATGATCAGAGAGGCTTTGGTATTTCACTTGCACTGAGCATAGAATGTACTGTCATCTATCAGTAAGGTGCATCTATAAGACCTCATTTACAGATACTTCCAAAACTCTGCCTTGGAAATATTACTTTTATTATTGACTAGTGTAAAAGCATAGCTCTGAAAGAATGGCAAGGTGTTGTGGGCTATATATAACATGCAAAAATAAAGAACTAAATAATTAGGAAGTGATGTTAGCCCAAATCATGGTGTAAATTGACCAGTATTAAAATTTTTCCACTTCATACCGTCACACTAGTGTGTTTGTAGAAGAAATTGGTACAGAAGCCATGGAAGTCTGAATAGGTTTCAATTTCTTAACAAGGTCTTTCACATCGACATTTCCAGAATGAATAGATTCCAAGAGATTTTTTATTGTGGAAACATTCAAATAATTGACATGTTCCTGTGTCAGGAAAGAAGAAACTATTAGAAATAAAACACTAGTATGTCAGAATAAGTGCCTTGCAATCAAATGTGATCATTACATTCAGGGGATTGCAGATGTGTTAATTTTGGACAACTAGGTCCAAAATCTAGGTTTTGATGCTTAGATGAAGCTGCCAATATTTTTATTGTATTCCTCTTTTAGAGTGGTGCAAGGTCGATCTAACGATCATATTGATCCGATGAGTAGAACATTTATTTTTAATTTATTCAAAATATGTGTAGGTCGTCCAGAAATGAAATGTAGGCTTGAAGCCCCAGCAATTGTGTCACACACCCTCACTGATGGATATAAATAGGTCAAAGTTGGACATCATTTTCGCTCATCCATCATCACACATTCTCTCTCCTCATCTGATTGGTTCGATCATCACTTGGAGTCTCTTCTTCTCCACACGTGGGAAAATTGCAGGAAGGAGAATTTATGTTTTCAACCTAGGGTTTTCAGCGCAGATATGACCTACGTTGACTTTGGTCAACGCATAGTCAATTTGACCCAAATATTGACCAAAATTATGATTTCTGCAGTCCACATTTATTGGCATAGAAATCGAGGTTGATCGTTGACTTTGATCGTGTTGCATTGAATTTTTGCTGTTGTTGTTTTGCATTGACCATTGACTAGGACAACGTTGACTTTCATTGACTTTTGGTTGACTGATATAGCTGTCCAAGAGGGTTGTGTGACACTTTTGAGTGGCTGACCGCATTGAGAATTTGTTGGTTGAAGCATCCTGTTGACTTTCGTAATGCACCACAACAAATATATTTCGCTTATCATGTTAAGTGTAATTTTTGGCTTGTCGTCTGTCGATCTACTGGTATATTCTATCAACATTTTATTTTCGTGTTTATGTGATTTCTGTTTGATATTGGGGATAAAAGATAAAGTTACATCAAGCATAGAACATCTACAAAAATTTACCTGGTATTAGAGGTAATGTGAAGACAAAGCCCGAGTTTGTAGCAATCACTGAAGAAGAGAATAGGTACCTCAAACTACAATGGATTTAAAATCTGATGATAAATTGATTGGGAAGGAAGAGTTCCATGCCTAGAATATAACATTCGATCTTATGTTGGAAGACTAAGATGTAATGGACTATGTGCACGGTAAAATCCAAGAGCCTCCATCCACTGCACCTGCTGCCACCAAGTCAAAATATAAGAAGGGGGAAATCAAAGAAAAACTGATGATCAAGGAATAAATTCATAAGATTCTAGTTGCCTAAATCTATGAGATGGGCACATCCAAGGAGATGTATGATAAGTTGGTCAACATGTTCAGGGCCAACAATGCAAATCAAGTCCTTTTCTTCAAGAACCAACTGAAGAATCTAAAGAAAGATAAGGATGAATCTGTTAATCATATTTTCGAAAGTTGATTGAAATTATAAATAATCATCTGGCTATTGGGGAGACAATAGTTGATCAAGAAATGGTTCTCACCAAACTTGGAGGTCTCTCATGTGAATGACATTTATTCAATACTACCATTCTCAATAACAATGTTATACATGGTTTTGATGAAGTACTATCGAGATGAGTACAAGAAGAGACAAGGATGAAGGAATATGAAAATGAAGGAATGATACCTTCACTTCTCGTGCTAAGAATAAGAACAATAGTGGTCCAAGGAAAAAAGGAAGAGTAGGGGCCCAGGGAAATAAAGGAAAATGTTACACATGTCACAAGACCGGCCACTATACTAAAGAATTCCCTTTCAAGAAGGATTCTCCTGATGATGATGACAACAAAAACAACCGGAGGAATGGAAATCAAAGGAACAACAGGTTCAAAGGGAGGAGGAAGACTCCCTATGGCGGAAATGGGAAACCTTTCAAAAGGTTGAGAAATTCCAGGTATGAGGAATCAAATGTTGTTGATGATAAAATAAATGAATTCATTCTTGTATCTATCGTCTCTACTACATATCCACCCGACACTACTATGGATGTCTAGTTGATAGATAGTGGGGCTTCAAGGCACATTACTGGGTTCAAGGAAGCACTTTCTGACATGGTTGAGAAGGATGTTAATCTGAAATTTATCCTTGGAGATAATGCGATATATCCCATGAAATGGATAGGGAATATGACCCTCCACTTGTATCAAGTTCAATTCCTCTACCTACAAGATGTACTATATGTACCTGATTTGAAGAAGAACCTTGTGTCTATTTCAGTTATGGAAGACAAAGGTTTCAATGTGGAATTCATTGATGGGAAGGTGCACATTTGGAAGAAGATTTTCAAGGAAGATATCACCATTGGATTTAGAGTTGATACACTCTAATAGGTTGGAGGAAGTCCACTGGGAGCAAGGACATGTGATACTATCTGAAAAACTAAACTATGGCACCAGAGCTTTGGACGCCTTAATAATAAATCCCTTCCTGAAGCAAGGAAGGTGGTGACAGGGATTCTCAAGTTCACAAATGATCATGAAGGTGTATTTTTTGGTTGTGGCAAAGGAAAGCATACAAGGGGACCTCTCCCCTAAAGAATCACAAAGACATCTGATGTCTTGCAATTGGTACATTCTGATTTGTCTGGTATGTTTCCCGTGACAACATTAGGAGGATTTTCTTATTATATGATGTTCATAGATGACTTCTCTCACAAAACCTAGATATAATTCTTCAAGAAGAAGGATGAGGCTTTCATGTGGTTTCGTACCTTCAAATCCTTGGTGGAAAATCTAACAGGGAAGAAGATCAAGATATTGAAGACCGATAATGACACTAAATATGAGATGAACGAGTTCAAGAAATTTTGCAGAGAAGCTGGCATCAAGAGGGAGACCAAAAATATCTATACTCCTGAGAAAAATGGTGTTGCTGAAAGAAACAATAGGACCATTGTGGAAGTTTTCCATGCCATGCTACGTGACCAAGGTATTTCGAAGTTTCTATGGGGAGAAGTTGCAAACAATGTTGTGTACATACAAAACCGATGCCCGCATTTTTCTCTGGACTCCAAAACTCTTGAAGAGGTTTTCTCTATTAAGAAACCTGACGTCTCACATTTTATATTTTTTTGATGTCCTGTTTATTTTCATGTACTGAAGGAGAAGAGGAGCGAGTTGGATGCTTCTGTAAAGAAGGGAATGTTTGTGGGCTATAGTGAAACTTTGAAGGCCTATGGAGGCTATGTTCCTGGTCAAAGGGAAGTGGAGATATGCCACGATGTTACCTTTGAGGAAGATGCTTCCCTGAGGAAAGTATTCAATCTTCCGAGATCTGAGGAAGATCATGAATCAAGGGGTGGAAATCAAGAAGAACCGAAGGATGAGACGATGCCCGATGTTGAAGGACCAATGGAACCTATTGATACACCTCCTTCAATGAGGAAAATACCATCATGGCTCAGGGACACTCTCGAGGAAGTCAAGAATCATATGGCCCCAAGGGGGATATTTCGTGAAAGAAAGAAGCTGAATAGATATCAAGCGTATCTAGCAGCCATGAGTACAATTGTACAATCTGAGCCTGGATATTTTGAAGAAGTTGTAAAGCATCAAGTCTGGTAGGATGTTATGCATGAATAATATGTGTCCATTATGAAAAATGATGTCTGGGATGTGGTTCCAAGACCGGAGGACAAAGAATTTGTTCGAAATGGCTCTATAAGATCAAGCATGGATTTGATGGTAGTGCTGAAAAGTTTGAGGAAAGATTCATTTCCCGTGGTTTCTCTCAAAAATAAGGCGTAGACTATGACGAAATATTTTCACCTGTGGCATGATATATCACCATCCGATCTATCATAGCCCTTAGCTGCTATGCAAGGATGAATATTCATCAGGTGGATGTGAAGACCACATTTTTGCATGGTGAAATAAAGGAAGAGGTGTATGTGGAGAAACCTCTGGGGTTCAAAGTCTAGGCTCAGGACACCCCTATTTGCAGGTTGAAGAAAGCCTTCTATGGGTTGAAGCAAGCACCGAGAGCTTGGTACGAGGGGATAGATAGCTACTTGATGAGGCCATGCTTCACTCATAGTAATGCTGATCCGAACCTTTACTTCAAGGTTGATAGAGAAAATCCTTTCATTCTGGTGTTGTATGTGGACAACCTCTTCCTAACAGGTGCTGAACTTATCATTCATCAATGTAGGAGGGAGCTTGTTGCTAAGTTCAAGATGAAGGACCTACGACTGATGCATTACTTCCTAGGCCTGGAGGTCTGGCAGAGACCTGGTGAGATTGAGACCTGGTGAGATTTTCCTTTCTCAAGGAAAATATATTGTGAAGCTTCTAGAAATATTTGGAATGATGGACTATAAGTCTATGTTGACACTGATGGAGCTCAACTTTAAGAATTTTAGTGGCAGTGCTGTTAGGCCTATGCTAGCAAATCCTACTGAGTATTGTTAACTCCTGGGGCCCTGATGTTCTTAGCGAAAACCTGTCCAGATGTCTGTTTTGCATTGGACACTTTGAGTCAACATATGGTTGAACCTCATCACATTCACTAGGTTGGTGCCAAGAATCTGTTGAGATATCTTCGGTACACGATAAACCATGGGCTAAGATACACTACTAGTAGCATGACTCTCCATGGATATACTGATGCCAATTGGACTGGAAGTGTGGTAGATCACAAGAGCACATGGGTATGCTGCTTCACACTTGGGTCTTCTTCGATATCTTGGATGAGAAGAAAGCAGAAGTCCATGGCTTTGAGCACCGCTGACGCCGAATACATTACAGCGAGTATGGCCTATTGTGAAGCAGTTTGTTTATGAAATCTCTTCAGTGATTTGTTTGGGCATGTGCTAGATACCACCATGATACTATGTGGTAACTAGAGTGGGATTCGGTTGTCCGAGAATCCCATGTTCCATGATCGATCCAAGCATATTGATATCAGGTACCACTTTATCTGGGATATGGTATAGTGAGGCACTGTAAGGCTCGATCATATAGGAACTGATGAGAAGGTCTTGTACATTCACACAAATCCCCTGGGGAAGGTCAAGTTCCTAACCTTATGTGAGAATCTTGGTATTATGGAACGACCCTATGCTAATGGTCCTATTGGACGATGAGCTCTGGGAGCTCTAGGGGGCTTTGGGGATAGATTCTTAGAGCTATAAGCACACATGGGGCTAGGCTTGATGAATCTTGTGGTGCTTCTACCCCACCGTTATGATGTTGAGTTGGTTCACCTCTCATGATATGTGCCCTATATGCATCCTACACATTGACTTCCGGACTCATGGGAAGTACCTCCCATTTGGCTAGTGAGGCGGGAAAAGCTAGAGACCAATAGCAAAGACCAATGGATGAATCGAAGATTTCCGTACTCTCTATGTATAGAATGGCACATGTCCAACCACTTTAACTGGGATCAAGTCTAGTGAGGTTCCATACCTCCAACTGACTTCGGGTCAGGTAAACCAACTTCGGGTTTGTATGTGACTCTTTTGAGTCCTATAGAGGTTTTAGACCTCTGGGCTGAATTTTTCAGCCAGGAATGATGTCTTTGTAACTAACCCACTTTTTTTATAAAATAAAGAAGCCATCAAAGCAAGTTACAGTGGGATGACGCACAATGTTTGGATGGCACAGGTGGATGGAGTTCTCCCTAGTTCAGAGGGAGTGTTAATTTTGGACAACTAGGTCCAAAATCCATGTTGTGATGCTCAGATGAAGATGCCAATATTTTGATAGGATTCCTCTTTCGGCGAGGTGCAAGATCGATCTAAAGATCATCTTGATATGATGAGAAGAATATATATTTTGAATTTATTCAAAATATGTGCAGGTCGGCCAAAAATGAAATGTAGGCTTGAAGCCCCAGTAGTTGTGTCACACACCCTTACTGATGGATATAAATAGGTCAACGTTGGAGGTCATTTTCACTCATCCATCATCACACATTCTCTCTCCTCATCTGATTGGTTCGATCATCACTTGGATTCTCTTCTTCTCCACATGTGGGAAAATTGCAGCAAGGAGAATTTATGTTTTGACCTAGAGTTTTCAGTGCATATTTGACTAGTCTTGACGTTGGTCAACGCATGGTCAAACTGATCCTAATATTGGTCAAAAATTCTGATTTATGCAGTCTACATTTATTGGCATAGAAATCAAGGTTGACCATTGAATTTTACCGAGATGCGTTGACTTTTTGCTGCTGCTATTTTCCATTCACCGTTGACTAGGACAAAGTTGAATTTCATTGACTTTGGGTTGACTGATATAGATATCTGAGAGGGTTGTGTGACACTTCTAGTTGGCTGACTGTATTGAGACTTTTTTGGTTGAAGCATACTATTGGCCCTCGTAATGCACCACAACACATATATTTTACTGATCAAGTTAAGTGTAATTTTTGGCTTGTCTTCTGTCGATCTACTGGTATGTTCTATTAGAATTTTAATTTCTTGTTTATGTGATTGTTGTTTTATATTGGGGATAAAAAGTAAAGTTGCATCAAGCATAGAACATCTACAAAAATGGACAAGATGTCTTAAGTAGGCTAGAACAACATAATATTTTTCTTTTAGGACATCACCATTTTCAAGGGTGAAATTCAAGGATTTGCATGTGCAGGAATTTACCTTAGAAATACCTTAACACTTGAGTAAATCAGAGGAAGAAGAAAATCATGTAGCCTTAGCTGCATGGAAAAGAATTCCAGTAGGAGAACAACCTTGCTTTTTCATGCAATAATGAATTCAACAACTTCATTGCTGGAAATCTCAGACAATGTTTCGTATCAAAACTTGATTGAAAATTTGAGTTATAAAAAACAATGTAACAATTAGCATGTTTTTACCTAGTTGCATTTCTATATTCAATTTTACATGAAAATACTGCAATTTCATATACTTCTACACTTTGGACACTTCCACTCCTCAGATTTAGCAGCCTCTTCAACTTTCTCTCCATATCTGTCAGATTATCAGTGTGCATGGAATTACTATGGATTTGACTAGATTAATGAAGCCTTAAATAAGAATTTCAACCTTTTGTTTATATATGAAAGAGATAGAGGCAAGCACACAGGTGAAATCAGGAAATATTGACATGCTTGTTTAGGTAAAAAATGTCGAAATTATCTTTCTGAATTGCACCTATATGCGTGAGAGGATAGAAACTAAGAAATGGCATTGTAATGGACGGGTTTATGGATGTAAACCACTGGGAAGCATGTGGTATAGTAAACTAACGTATTAAGAAAACACTTAGGGAAAAAAATTTGTGTGCATGATTTCTTTCCAACCACATTCTTGCAAGACGCCATGAATTCCAGAGTCTTTTTGCTAGCACTGCTACAATCTCAAGTGATGTGCTTGGAATTAAAAATCCTTTTGAAAGCATAAAATGAGGAATGCATATCAAGAGAGAGAGAGAGAAATATCCCCACACATGCTAGGTGGCAAGTCTTTCCATTTTCAGAATCATAAATTCTCCCTCCAATAACATGCACTCCTAGAGACTTTGTCCACTTCTGCGCCCCATCCGAAGCTGAAAATTTCTTTCTAGGATCTCCTGCTTAGGGAGAAGACACGTTCTCTTTTTTTTCTGCTTGTAAGTTCTTATCGGGATCAAACCTATGCCTAGGGAGAAGACATGTTCTCTTTTTTGTCTGCTTGTAAGTTCTTATTGGGATCAAACCTAAAACCCTTTATGTTGGCCTTTTCATCTCTTTTGTGATGATTATTTTTTTTGGAAGAGCTTCTTCGGGAGGACAGTTTTGTTGCTGTTGTTGTATGTTTGCTTAAGTCATTATATTTGTCACTTTTGAGATAAGATACAGCTTCCTTTTTAAGGGTTTTCTTTGGACTCGTCATAGTTTCACCCTCACTACGTTTCGTGCCATGAGTTGCCTTAAATGGGCTCCTTTTGTCATAGATCTTTACTTCATTGCCGCTAGTTATAGCACTTGCAATGGCATTGCCATTCTTCAAGGTGTTATTCACTTGAACTCTCTAATTATTGGGGATTTCATTCTAGGAAAGGAAAACTTATTATTTGGGAGGGGATTTGAAGGATAATCATGAAGTTGTTTGTTGTTTTCTTCACCAACAGAGTTTGATGACCCAATATTTCTACAGCTACCAATGCCTGACCAAGGACTCCTCCTTATTTTCTAAGCTAGAGAAAGGGCCATTTTTCCTCTTGAACTTTTATATCATCAATATAGAAACCCAAGGATTTGATCTCATGCATTGACATAAACCAGAAAGCATGCATAGAGCATTAAGAAAGAGCAATTCCACTGCAAAAATGAGTCATCTTACAAGCAAATAAAAAATGATGAATATGAGAGCTAGTCCACGTTGTAACGAAACATCTAAGAGTATTATCATACATATCAATTGCCACAAAACATGTGATCCAAGGTAAAATACAAGACAAGGGACTATTATAAACAGTTACTGCGGTCAGTTTTCTTGGGGTAATTTTGAAGTAGAACCATTTTTTAAAAGAAAGATACAGTGCACTAATAATATAAATGGACATATAAAGAGGTTCACTTCAATGTGGAAATGAAAATAATGGGCACGAGCAATTAAATCCAAAATAAGCAACATATTACCTACTAAAGTAAAGATCTGCATGGGAAAGAGGTTTTGACTGACAATCCCTATCTCTCTATTTCAATATGAGAGTTGCTTCGTTGCTGGTAAAAAAGGAGTGGGAGATGACCAAAACAAAGTGATGTGTTTTGGGTGGGAGAAATGGTATTTTAACTCGTAAAGGGTCTAAATTTTAAATGAAAAATGAATACTCCCTTCCTCCATTTTTCCAAACATCATTTTTAATATCATACCCATTGTTGCTTTGATGGATGTTGAGCGCACTCCATGATTCTTTGTAAGTTCAAAAATTGATTTAAAAGGAAGCTTCAAAAATCAATTCAATTTCATTCTAATAAATTTAGTTTTAAAAAATTGATGATGAACCCCATAATGAGTGGTTCTCAAGCTTAAAAAATTTATGTGATTTATCCAGAGGAGTCGTTAAAGAAATTAATTAATTAATTAATTAAATAAAATTGAGATAAAATAGTAAATTTAGGAGAGTTTTTTGGGTTCCAAGTTTTTTCAACCCATGTTTTTGCTCATAGTATTCCACCTTGCCAACAAGGGGGAATAAACCCCGAGCATAGGTCCCAAATAGACTTGCTCTCATTTGGAATGGCTAATGGGTGAAAATGTGAAGTTGGGTTACACTTTTTTCCCTTTTCTGAGAAAAAAAATTCATTTTCTTCTGTTCTTCAACTTTCTGCAAGCCAAAACAGTTTTTCTGTTTAGAATTTCATTTTTCAATAAAAATAAAAGTTGTCAGAAATTTTATTAGCTTTCTATTACTTATTTTTTGGAATTTTTTTTATACGCATTTGATATGTCAACTGAGCGTTTCTTTGAGTGTGTGTTTTTTAACAATCAAAGGATTCATAAGAAGTCATGTTAATACAAACTGCAATATTCTTTGAAACTTTGTGTTTTTGAGAAACAAAATGTGTTACAACAATCTAGACAAAGTCTACTTTGGTTTCGTTATATTTACAAAGCAAACTGATGCATATCATAATTACTATAATTTTTTGAACTAGTCCTATATGAAAAGACTACATATTTTGAATATGTTTTGCGAAGCATGAAATTTCTTAACATATAAGTTATAAAATAAAAATATAAAAACTACCAATTACAGACGACGGACCAATGTAATGCACCATAATTTTTTCAATTTTTTTACAGTGTATTTTGGAACATAAAAAATTATGATTTCACTGAATCATAATGACCTTCAGAAATTGTTTGCACCTGTTTTATTACAAACTTAATTAAAATTAGTAAATATTTATGAAATTACATAAAAGTTATATTTCCTGAAAGTAGATTTAATTTTGAAAATGCTTGTCTTGGTTCCAACAGCTAATTCAGAATATTTCATGGAGTTTAATCAGTCCAAATTTGAAGATATGTATTCAGAGCTCAACTTTGCATAATTGCAGACGTGTTAGTTCGGCCAAACTCTTAAAAGAAGTTCGGCTGAATTATTTTTTGCACCGATGACCCATCAATTCTAATGAAATAAAATTTTGGCCGAATTTTTTTATAAAATTTCGGCCGAACTTTTACCCAACTTTCCATCGGCCAGAAAATACCACGAAGCCCTTCCAAAAAAACATTTCGCGGCAATATAAATTGCCACGAAATCATTCATTATTTTCACATATTTTCACACATTTGGTCTGATTTTTCAAAGGTCTTGGTCTGATTCTACAAAGAATTTTTTTGGGTTCAAGGACTTTTCTTGGAGGTACATTCAAAGGACATTTTTGCAAAGGATTGTTTTGGGTTTAAGGAAATTTCTTGGAGGTACATTTAGAGGAAATTTTTGGAAATGATTGTTTTGGGTTTAAGGAATTTTATTGGAGGTACAATCAAAGGACATTACATTCAAAGGACATTTCTTGGAGGTATGTGATACATTCTCGGATGTTTGTTGGGCTTCATTTTTTTTCAAGGTATGGATTTGGGCTTAATTTTCATTGTTTTTAGAGGTTTTGGGCTTAAATTTCAAAGCAATCTTTTTAGGTATAATATTCAAAGAACATTTCTTGGAGGTATTTTTTAAAGTGATATTTTTTTAGAGGCTTTTTTAAAATTTTTTTAAAGTGGCATTTTTTTAAGAAGTTGGAATTAACTTTCAATGGACATTTTTTGGAGGTATTTTTTGAAGTGACATTTTTTTAGAGTACGTGTTTTGGGTTGAAGTAAATCTTATATAATGATTTTTTAAAATGAGTTTTTGTCTAAATTTTTAAATGATTTTTTTTTTTGCAGGACTTGGAAGGAAATATTTTGAGCTTTGTTTCATTTTTATAAGATATTTTTTGGTTGGATTTTTTAAAGTAAGTGTTTTGGATTGAGGTATGTATTTTTTGAAAAAAAATTAAAATGAGTTTTTTTTTTTTTTTTAAATCTTTTGTGATGTTTTTTTTTAATTTATTTTTTGTCTAAATTTTTGAAGGAACTTTTTTGAAATTCATACTCTATTATCATGGGAAATCGAATGAATTGCATGAGAAAATATGATAAAAAAAGAGACCCTGAGGAATGTAGAGAAGAGACAAGAGAATCTTGCAAAAGAAAGAGGGAAGCACTCTCAAATATTGAAAGAGAAAATCAACCTCAACTAGAAGTTGAAACAGGTATATAAATGTAAATATAATGAATTTGATATTTAAAATTTTCCTAGTTTAAAACGTGAAGCTTAATTTTTATTTGATGAACTAATTTGAAAAATATATTTCAATGTAAACAGAGAGAGATATTCCTCAAAAAATTGACGATGACATTCAAAATTTTGAAAGATAAAGTGAAAGAGATATTGAACCAATGATTGAAGATGGTGAAAATGTTGAAAGAAATTCAAGCGAAGAAATTAAATCACAAGGTATGTATATATACCTCACGAAATACTTTGCACAAACATAAAAAATTTCGGTTGCAAATAGATGTAAATGATGAAATTTCTTGTTGGAGAGCTATTTGTTGGCAACCATACAAAGATTGACTTGGAGAAAATGTTAAGAAAATAATATATGAATATTGGAATAAAAATTCACGTGTTTCGCCAAATGAAAGGGGTGTGATGTGAAGAAGAATAACACGAAATCAATACGAAGAACATGAAAAACATTTATTGGAAACCACTCAGATAGAGTTGTTCAACAAGTTCAAAGAAGAGAATCATGAAATTCATGTCTCAATCAGTGCTTTTGTTCAACAAAAACCATCGTATGTAAAACCTATCACCATATGCGACACTTGTTGTTGTCGTTATCATGTGGAATTTGAGTTATATTATGATACATTTCTTAATTTTGGTAGAACATTTTGGAAATATTCACCTCCTCCTTCCACTATCCATGATTTCATATCTCAAATTCTATGTGAAAGAGAATGCGATGAATTATTTTATGAAAAGAAATGTGTTAGTGGTAAAAAAATGCGATGATAGTGGAAATTTGAATAAATTTCAAAATAAATATCATATTGATATAAATGATCAATCATTGTCCAACATGAAAGTGAAATGGAAGAGACATGAATATATCCATACATTGATTCAAGGTTGAAATAGTGCTAAAAGAATTCAATTACAAGAAGAAGAAATTTGTGTGATATATTTTTTGAGAAAGTTTGAGGCAAAAATTTATAAATACAACAAGCATTCCCATAGAGCTTGATGGCAAGACTTGCAATTTGAAAAATCCCGTGAATTTATTCCACCAGGGACCATTTTGTGAGTAATTGATTTTGCAGAAAACTACACATTTGTTCCACAAAAATAAATTCAGAGTGAATACTATCATTCTAACCAAGTCTCCATGCTCATCAATATTCTATATAGACATGATGAACAAAACATCGATAATATAGAAATCACCACTGAAAATCGACATGTTATTAAAGAATATCACTTTTATATCAGCGATGATAGTACACATGATATATATTTTGTACAACATATTTTTGGAAAGATTTATGACTTCTTGAAAAGTCGTGGGATAAAATTCAATGAACATTGGATATGGTCAGATGGATGCACAGGTCAATTCAAATCTTCACGATCATTCTTTCGTTTGTGTTATCTAGATAAGAAAACTTGCATTAAACATTGTTGGAATTTCTTTGAGACTAGCCATGGAAAAGGAGAACATGACGATGCAGAGGCATGCATAAAACAAGGACTTCTAAGATATCAAATGAACCCCTCTGCAAACCAACTTGTGGACGCTAAAGAAGTTGTTCAATGGTGCATCGCTGCTATAAGCCATGACACTAACCGATCAAGGGAAGTGTGAAGGTACATTCAATTTAATTTTTATTGGATATCTAATTTTAAACAGTGTACATTTATAATGTAATGATTATCTTTGATGGTATTTTTATATCATATTTACATTCTTCTTTGAATTTTCTATATATATAGGTTTTTTTGGCATATTGGAATCAAAGATATAGATACATCAATTGGAAATGACGTTGAAACAATAAAAGGGACTCGAAAATTGCATTCAATTAAAAAAACGTTGTCCACAAATGTGTTTGCATTGGATAAAAGAAAATATTCTAGTTTTTTTCATGTTTGCATAGACAACAAAAAATCCAATGACATTTGTGAAAACAAAATGTATGTAAAAAATTTGAAACATACAGAGCTAAATACAAAGGGGAAAATGGCTGTTGCAATGTTTGAAGAAATGCAATCAGTGGAGACTACAATATCATTTGATGGTGATCGAGTTTCTGATCTTGTTAGAGAACATAACATTTGAATTTATTTCAAATGATAGAGATCTAGAAATAAATTTAAATACATAAGTTTTTTAATTTTTTTTTATTGTGCAAGAGATGTTTTTGCTATAATTTCACCAACTGACAATGATGAAAATTTGAAGTATTATTTGATGCGTTGCATTGAACGAAAAATAAAATTATTAGAAAACTATAATGATCGCGAGTTTCCATATGAAAGAGGATCTATTATACTGATAAGGTTATTTTTTAGACAAACTAATCAAAGTGAGGATTTTTTAGAACTTCGAGAACTCAACTAAAAATTGAGTTGCCTTGTTATGTTATATGTGCAAGTGTTTACACATGTACATTGTTTTGGTACATGCACACTACTATCAACTAAAACTAGCTTTTCTAAACATGCATTGATTAAGAATGTTGCATGTATTGGATATATATATGTGTGTGTGTGTGTGTGTGTGTGTGTTCTAGAATGAAATTCACTAAAAGTAGATTTTCTATGTGCATTCATGAAAAATGTTGCATGTACTAGATATATATATGTTCTAGAATGCAATTAATTGAAAGTAGTATTTCTATGTGCATTGATGAAAAATGTTGAAGTACTGGATA
Organism: Pinus albicaulis; assembly: GCA_034641835.2. NCBI lineage: Eukaryota > Viridiplantae > Streptophyta > Pinopsida > Pinales > Pinaceae > Pinus > Pinus albicaulis. The sequence goes on along the minus strand of CM076583.1, from coordinate 459,985,365 downwards.
TATATGTTCTAGAATGGAATTAACTGAAAGTATATTTTCTATACATGCATTGATGAAAAATGTTGCACGTACTATATATATATATATATATATATATATATATATATATATATATATAATGCATTTTTAAAACTTTATGATTGTTTTCAACACATCTAACAAGACCTAGAATCTTATGATTGTTTATATATATATATATATATATGTATATGTATATGTATATGTATATGTTTATGTATATGTATATGTATATGTATATGTATGTATTGTACTTGAATTGTTTTAACATATATATTTAAACATGTGTAAAATCATTTCTACGTGTACATATATTCATGTGATTTTTTTTTTCTTTGGAAAACAACAACTTGAATTTAAAAAAAAAAAACATAATATCATAATCACATGTCAAATGTAGTTCAACCATCCAAAACATGAGTTTTAAAAACATTTTGATTATATCACAACATTACTTCACATGCCATACCAATTGTAGTTCAACTATCCAACAAAAACATTTAACATTATAAATTAAAAAAAAAAAACATAATATCATAATCACATGCCAAATGTAGTTCATCCATCCAAAACTTGAGTTTTAAAAACTTTTCGATTATATCACAACATTACTTCACATGCCATGCCAATTGTAGTTCAACTATCCAATAAAAACATTTAACATTATATCACATGCCAATTGTAGATCAACCATCCAAAACTTAAGGTTTAATATAACAAAAAATTATAGATCACAACATTAATTCACATGCCAAACGTAGTTCAACCATCCAAAACTTAAGTTAAGAAAATAAACAAATTATAACACAACATTAATTCACATGCCAAATGTAGTTCAACCATCTAAAACTTAAGTTAAAAAAAAAAAAAAACAAATTATAGCATAATATTACTTCACATGCCAAATGTAGTTCAAAAGAAAAACATTAATATAGATCACAACATTACTTCACATGACAAATGTAGTTCAAACATCCAAAACTTAAGTTTTAAAAACAAAACAAATTATAACACAACATTAATTCACATGCCAAATGTAGTTCAACCATCCAAAACTTGAGTTTTAAAAACAAAAAAAATTATATGTAACACTGTAACATTACTTCACATGCAAAATGTAGTTCAATCATCAAAAACTTAAGTTTTAAAAACATTATATATCACATTCACATGTACCAAATGTAGTTCACATAAAATATGTCCAAAATTTGTAGATCTCATAAGTATCAAGTATCAAGTTATATATGACTGCATCTAGATAATATATAAAAAAAATTAAATTTAAGACTAGAAATCTATTGACAATATAATGTTGCACATGTACATGTGCATCATCCATCAAATAGTGCATGTGCATCATTAATCAAATACAGATGGATGTAGTGTCTTTCCCAGCAAAGTCTCAATCCACAAGCTATCCTGCGAAGCATGGGGAACCTGTACACAATGTGTAAAAACATTAAAATTTGATGTTTTAAAATTGAGTGATAGTATATAGAACTTCATGTGGAAATAAAAATAAAAAAATAAAAAATCATGCAATACCTCATGAGGTTCCCTCTCGATTTGTTGCTCGTCTGCTACAACTTCCCCCATGGGAACATCTCCAACAGTAAATTGTACAATATATATATATATATATATATATATATATATATATATATTAAAAATTTTCAAATGAAAATGCATATATATAAACTTATTTTCAATAATATTAAAAAAAAAGTTAGACAACTTGTTCAAATGGTTGAAATGGTGTGGATGTTTCTATCTCCATCGCTAGAATCCATGGAGAAAAGAAATCCTCTATAGAAACCTAAAATTCAGAAATTTTAAAAGTATAAAATAACTCAAGATCAAGATGTCGATTTATAATAAAACTTTTAAACTTCAATTTATAAATTATAACTTAAAAACATATATATTTAAGTGAAAAATTGAATACTTCTGCTGGTAGATTTGGCACATCTCCTAAGAGAGCCTCCAAAAGAAAACCTCCAAAAACCTAAAATTCAAAAAATTTAAAATTAACTCAAAATATCTAGATCTCAATTTATAATAAAACATTTAAGCTTAAATTTATAGCTTATGACTTCAAAACATATATATATTTAAGTTAAAAATTGAATACTTGTGCTTTCGGATTTGGCACATCTCCTCAGAGTGGTTCAAAAAGAAAATCTCTAAAAGCCTAAAATTCAAAAAATTTAAAATAAATCAAGATATAAATATATCTCATTTTTTAATGGAACTTTTTCACGTGGAATATATAACTTAAAAGAATAAATTTTAAAAGTCAAAAATTGTCCATACTTGTTGTTATGGATTTGACACATATCCTAAGGAAGTAGAAGGTACATCTCCCAAGGAAAAAGAAGGTACTGCCATCCCAAAAACATCGGACGAAATCAAAATCTGTTAAAACATTTTATTATATATATGTACATGTACATATGTGCACAATTATTTATTTTAAAAATATCACTTAAAAAAAACTAACATTTGCCAGCATATCTTGATGATGAGACCCATCTTGATTGTTTGAACCAAAGGCTCGAAACATGATATTAACATTTTCTTCATTCATCAAGCGTGACAACTGCAAATGGTATTAACATATAATGATACATTTTTGTTAGATTAATGTACACAAATAAATGTATGTATATATGTATTTATTACAAATTGTATGTGTATTAAAATAATTGAGCCCTAACCATTAACACATACCATTCCCATGCCCCCTTCCTCATGAAAAATTAGGTCATGCCAACCATTGCGACAATTCTATGCATATGCTTTGAGATCTTCAACACTCATGTTTTCAATATCTTTATTGGCATAATACATAAAATTAGTGCATGCATTCTCATGTGCTATTTGTCGATTCAGATAAACATCAACTCCACCAATCCACTGTGAACATTGTCGATAATGGCATCCCTTGATTCTCGACTAATTTGAAAAGTGGCTTCCATCTCTGACCGCAAAGTTTCGACACGAAAAATTCGACTAACCAATGGTGGCTCAGGACGAGGCAAGTGAACATCATTTCTAGCTCCCCTACGGTCACATAATCAACCTTTCCCAAGACCAAAAAATTTAGAGGGAAGGTCATTGTAATTGGGTTTCATTTATAAAATAAAGCAGAACCTCGTCGTTCCATGGGAGTCTTCCATAGGCTGCAAGGTGTCTATCATACAAATAGTGAGCTATATTAGGGTGCTTGAAATATTGCACCTTCAACATCTTTATTTTTGGCCCTTCTTTGAAATTAAATATAGACTTTTCCATTGATGTTGTAACTCTTTCTTTAAAAACCTCCCATTTATCGGGACCCATCACTGTTTCCTTTCTTTTTCTCATGACTTCTACAAATATAGCAGTGGTTGGCACTAGCTTTCGGTACACATATACTAGTTTTCCTAAAGAGTGTGCAACTATTTCCGAGATTTTTCAACTCTCAACAGGTAGAGTCAAAGCCACGAGATCTCTCTGCAATTTTGCATGAAGATGTTGACACCTTTCTAAGGTTCATTGCTACCTGTTTCTTTCCAAAGGTATATCAGAAATGTCAACCAGATAAGTCGTGGTGGGTGGACAACCTTCTTCTTGAATGAAGTGTTTTGACCTACATATTTTTTTACCAACATTTGGAGAATTTTTAGCCTAAACATCAATATATAAAATTTTGTATATTACAAAAAACACATGTAAACAAATTTGTACAAATTGAATGAAAAAAATATTTAAATTGATGGCCACCTCGATGTGTTTAGCTAGCATCTTTCCCACCCTAAGACCGTTGAGAACCTGAATGACCCTACTGAGAACCAACATGACCATCCGTTGATTGGCCTCTGGGGAATAAATATCACCAACTTCATGCAACCTGCTAGCACTTATTGATGGCCCTCTAAGGGGATTTGAACCACCACCAACCTCCTGAGATGAGAGAGAAGCTTCATAAACAAATATGAATTTATAATCAATTCAAAAATACATTTATTCATATAAATACATGTAAATATTCATCGATTAAATTATGTGAGCCATACTGTGACTGGGTGAACCATGGGAATGGGCATGCTCCATTGATGGAGTAGAGACCCTTCTCCTCTTAGCTCCTAAAAAATAAAAAATAAAACTTATTAACAACTAATTTAACTCACAAAGTTGATAAAAAATCAATTATTTATGTACACACATATATGTATATGTATGGAGATTCAAGATTATATTTAAATACCATGAACAACCCTTGATCCCTTCTCCCCCTCTCTTGTAGAGATATGGGATTATGTTGATCTTTGTTGTTCATCCTCCATGATACATATATATCTATAGTGGAGATTTACAATTATTTTTTAAATTAATATTTAAAATAAATTCAAAATAAAATTTCACTTTACATGGTGGGAGCACACTTGGTATAAAATTGAAAAAACACATGGTCATTAAAAAAGAAGCATCAAACTCCATTTAAACAAAAATTTGTTGAAGTCCTCGCATTTTAATTTTATAAAAATATGAAGTTCACCAAGTTGCGCTTTACATGGTGTGGTGGGAGCACACTTGGTATATAATTGAAAAAAACGCATGGTCATTAAAAAAGACGCATTTATAGGTACAAAACACACACATATCCAAGATATGTTATAATATCCATCAATAAATTTTGAAGGAGAGCGTCTCAACACTATTCATCTTTGAAAGATGAATCTTGAATTTTTGAAGAAGAGCGTCTCAAAACTAATTCATATTTGAGAGATGAATCTTGCATTGGCATTGCCTCGTATAATTCTAATTCATCTATTAATTCATCTTTGATAGATGAATTCTGAATTGGCATTTCCCCACGCAATATATCAGCAGACATCTTATTCACATTTGTACAATGTCTTATACTAAAAAATTGAAATTGGATAACAATATTTTTTTCTATTCCATCCAGTTCTTTTAGCCTCTCCTTCTTAACTTGGTACACGCCATTCATCTAGTTGCACAGAAGTTCAGAATTGGTGAAAACTACAATTCCATTTGATCCCTACTCCATAGCTGTTCCCAAGCCTTCTATCAATTCAATATAATATGCCTCATTGTTTGTTGTTCTTCCCGATATATTCATTTTACTTTGGACGACTTTGTTAGTCACAATATTGGAAAGGACATATAAAATCACTGCTTTCCCTGGATTTGGATAGCAAGAAACATCTATGCATAATTTCCATTTTTCAACCATATTTAGTGTTTTTTTAATCCCTAAAAGGGAAAACAAATTCAATAAAAATATATATTAAATTGACATTTATTTCCAATGCATGGGAGAAGTGACACATGTGCATGAGATAAATGAAATGTGCATGGTTTATATTAAATTTTGACTTAAAAATTTTATGGTAGAATTCACATCTAGAATTGATGGGAGGAAGCCTTTAGTTTGTGGGAGAAATGGCATTTACATGGTTTGCAATATTATTTTATGCACTTACTAAAACAACTAGTTATGTCAAAAGTCACACCTTTATGAGTTTGTGGGAGAAATGAAATAGAAATGACACATGCCTTAAATTTTTCCTAAAATTTTATGGGAGAAGGGAGAAACGACACATGTACAAGGTTTTCCTTAGAGTGGTAGTGGTTTATGGATATTAAAATGAAGAACTTCTATTTAGATCTGTTACAGATAGTGATTGTAGGTGCATTTACTGGATATGTCACCTTTGAGAAAAGATGAGATCCAGAGGTTACCTGGCCCTTTACAGACTCTGCCTTTAGAACTTGTAGACGTTAACACTTAACAGATAGACTAAAATCCTATGGAAGTTCAAAATACTATAAGAGTTCAACCAATTTAGGTTCAATTTTTAGGCCTTAAAGTTTGAGAGAAATGCCATTTACATGGTTTGAAAAATTATTTTATGTACTTACAAAAAACATGCTTTAAAGTTAATGGGATAAAGCCAACATGACATGTATGCTTTAAAAAAATTGCCTAAGAGTTTATCGAAGAAATGACACATGTACACAGTTTTCCTTAAAGTGGTTATGGTTTATGGATATTAAAATTAAGAACTTCTATTTAGATCTATTCCAGAGATTGACTATATGGGAATTTACTGGATATTTCACATTTCATAAAAGATGAGATCCAGAGGTTGCTAGGCCCTTTATAGAATTTTCCTATAGAACTTGTAGAAGTTAACACTACCTGTCCCAATTATACCATATGAAGTGTGTAGAGGACCCGCGGAATCACTCACACTACTTTATGTAGACATAAGGGTGTATAATAGTGTACTAAGTTCTAAAATATGGTCATATTATTGGATATCTTTCCCAAGGGCCCAAATGTACTCGTTAAGTATATGTGGGGTCTATATAACCATCTACAAAAACAAGTGATTCTTTCCAAGCTAAGGATAATGTACGAGCCATGTGTATATGCACATTATCTAGAAACCATAGGCCAGAATAAATGGTACTTCAGTGGTTTGAAGAAAAAATAGCACCAAGAAGCTTTGAAGGAGGGGAATAAGAACTGGAAATAGGAAGATAAGAATAAAATGGCCACTACACATCCATGCAAGGGTAGTAGAAATAATTCTAACCATTTCAACATTGATGGTCACATTAAGGAGAATTATTGGATGTTTGGTATGTGTTTTATTCTTTATGTGAATACCACCATGCACTATATATTTTTCTAAGCATAGTGGTGGGAATAAAATGGGTGGAAAGGAGGGATTTTTCTAGAAGGATGTCCAGTAAGTTGGAAGGAATGGAAAATATCACAATTATATGTTAATGCATGTGTTTTACATTGAATATTTTTCATTTTATTAAGAATATATTTGAACAATTACCTATATAAGGTTAAAACCTATGTTTTGTATCAAATCACGTTTGGTTTCAATGGGAAACTTTTATGGCTAATGTGCTTTTTCTCAAAATGTGATAGACCCCATTAAAATGGGAGATATATCGAAATGATTCCTATCATGTAATAAAATAGTTGAGTAGTTTAAAGATATAGATGCATAAATTCAATGAGCATAGTTTTGAGATATATAAGTCGAAAATGGAATAGTTGTCGGTGAACAAATATCAGTGGATCACTATGGATATATTTTCTTCACTAAAAGGGATTTTTATAGATGGATGGATTAAGTCGGAAAGAAAGGAAAATATCACAATTATATGTTAATATGCATGTGGTTTAAATTGAATATTTTTCATTTTATTAAGAATATATTTGAAACAATTAACGATATAAGGTTAAAATCTATGCTTTTTATCAAATTACTTTTTGTTTCAATGGGAAACTTTTATGGCTAATGTGTTTTTCTCAAAATGTGATAGACCCCATTAAAATGGGAGATATATTGAAATGATTCCTATGGTTTAATAAAATAGTTGAGTAATTTAAAGATATAGATGCATAAATTCAATGAGCATAGTTTTGAGATATACAAGTCCAAAATGCAATAATTGTTGGTGAACAAATATCAGTGGATCACTAGGGATATATATGCTTCATTAAAAGGGTTTTTTCTAGAAGGACGTCCACTAAGTTGGAAAGAAGGGAAAATATCACAATTATATGTTAATGCATGTGTTTTACATTGAATATTTTTCATTTTATTAAGAATATATTTGAAACAATTAACTATATAAGGATAAAACCTATGTTTTGTATCAAATCACTTTTGGTTTCAATGGGAAACATTTATGGCTAATGTGTTTTTCTCGAAATGTGATAGACCCCATTAAAATGGGAGATATATCAAAATGATTCCTATGGTGTAATAAAATAGTTGAGTAGTTTAAAGATATAGATGCATAATTTCAATGAGCATAGTTTTGAGATATATAAATCCAAAATGGAATAGTTGTTGGTGAACAAATATCAGTGGATCACTATGGATATATCTTCTTCATTAGAAGGGATTTTTCTAGAAGGATGGACTAAGTTGGAAATAAGGGAAATATCAAAATTATATGTTAATCTGCATGTGTTTTACATTGAATATTTTTCATTTTATTAAGAATCTATTTGAAAAAGTTAACTATGTAAGGTTAAAACCTATGTTTTGTATCGAATTACTTGTGGTTTCAATGGGAAACTTTTATGGCTAATGTGTTTTTCTCGAAATGTGGTAGACCCCATTAAAATGGGAGATATATAGAAATGATTCTTATGGTGTAATAAAATAGTTTAGTATTTTAAAAGTATAGATACATAAATTCAATGAGCATAGCTTTGAAATATATAAGTCCAAAATGGAAGAGTTGTTGGTGAACAGATATCAATGGATCACTATGGATATATCTGCTTCATTAAGAGGGAGTTTTCTAAAAGGATGGACTAATTTGGAAAGAAGTGAAAATATCACAATTATAAGTTAATGCATGTGTTTTACATTGAATATAAAAGGTTTTTTCTCTCTCTCAGTGTTTGAGTCCTGATATTATAAAAGGTTTCCACTAAATCCATTCCCTATTACTTTTCATGTGAACCACATCCCAAAAACCACCCATCTATGTATCTAGGAATATTTTCATGTTCTGAAAATATAAAAACATCTACCTGTGATCCTAGAGATTCCTCTGATGCATCTTGGAGTCTTACAGCTGGTCATATTGAAACAAAAATTCTACAAGGTTTAGGTAAGATTTTTATGTCTTCTCCTGGGGATGATGTGCTTTCAACATATAAAAAACTTGGAGTAAATCACCAATCCATGATTGGAATAAATTACCAACCTTAGCATAAAGAGTTCTTATCAGATTTGCCTGGGCTAATTCGGACTAACAGTGTTCATAGGTTGAACACTGACAATGAATGTTCAGAAATTTTTCTGCCTAGCATCAACAAGATCTATGCTATTCCTGCAGATAGTGATAATCCTGGTGGTAATGGTGACTCTGATAACATGGTGACTCTGATAACTACAGCAATTGGCCCTCTAAAGAACAAGATGACGATGCACATGCATTTGTGCATGTATCGTCAGGTGCTGAATTGCTTGAAACATTGGGACCACCTTTCAAAAAAGAAGAACAAACAAGGGTATGTGGAATGAAATGTTATTTCATGGAAAAGATGTATGTAGTTCAAATTTGGGAACAAAAAATTTTGGAATCTCTCATAGGTCAGATTACCATTCTGAGTTGGATATGTCTCAGAGTTCAGATGTATTTGTAGTTAATGCTCCTGAAGGGTGGTTTTTTCCTGATTCCAAATCGGAAGATCTTTTAGATGCTATAGTTGCTAATGTTTTCCTAATGCCTAACCAAGCCACAGTTGAAAATATATCCTCTATAACTATATGTTCAAAAATAAAAAACTCTGCATCGTGAAAGGTTCAATCTTTCTAGGTAAGGCGCTACCTAACTCACCTACCTGGTTGGATCTTTTTCTCCTAGCCCAGCCAAAAGGGAAAGTACATTACATTTTGATTCTAAGGAATGAAAGTATGGTATCTAAACAAACAGACACCAGTGCAACTTATATAATGTAAATTGAATTTATAGCTAGGACACTAGCTCCTGAAACATGGCAAAGTCCAACCACTCACTCATATAGAATTGAATTGGTCATTCTGCATACTAATCTCACTAAAGCTGATGTTATATTAGTATTATTACCATTAAAGGTTGTGTTTTAATTACAGAATACAGGAAAATCGGTATATGATTACATTGAGCTATAAGCATAGATACATAGATACATACCTACAAAATTCATAGAAATTCGCAAATGAAGCCGCAATGAGGACGAAACCAGGCGATCCCTGAATAAATCATGGAAGACGCAAACCAAATTCCCTGCAAACAAAAAAAATAAAATTAAAATCAAACAAAAAAAAATTTACAAAAAAAAAGAAAGAGCAACTACAACTATAAATAAACAAAAATGACCTCGTCGTTGCGGCAACAGAGCGACAAAAAAAGTCACAGAGGGCAACAGAGAAACAACAACAAGAAATGAACAAGAAACAGATGCTCGAGATAGATGTGAACAAGAAACATATAAAAGTTTGCGGGCCGATATATTTATAAAATACGAGTTTGGCTGAACTATTTTAAAAGTTCATCCGAACTAATAATCTAGTCGAAATTTTAGTTCGGCCAAAATTTTGTTTCTGATTTTCCCATCTCCAGCCTAAAATCTATTTGTGCATGTCATCAGTACACCGTTAATGTAAACAACAGAATGATTTCAGCCGAACTAATTTCGAACGTTCGGTCGAACTCTCGAATAGTTCGACCGATTTTACAAAAGTTTAGCTAAATTATTGAGAAAAAATGTTTTCTGCCCCTGATTCTCATAAAATTGTAACTCAAATTCAGATTTTAACCCTAATCCCAATGGGTTTTAAGGACTTTCACAAGGGTTATGGGAATAACGATTTAGTGGTTAAGGTATTAGGGATTATGGGGTTAGGGGTTAGGGGAATAGGGGCTTAGGGGAATAATAAGTTAGTGGCTAAGGGTTAGGGACTGGGGGCTTAGGGTTTAGGGGATTTAGGTGCATTTAGGATTTCGGGGAATAATGAGTTACTAGTTAAGGGATTAGGGATTTGGGTTAGGGGAATAAGTTAGTGGTTAAGGGGTTAGGTATTGGGGGGTTGCGAGTTAGGGGATTTAGGTGCATTTAGGGGTTAGGGGAATAATGAGTTAGTGGTTAAGGTATTAGGTATTTGGGGATTAGGGGTTAGGGGATTTAGGCGCGGTTAGGGGTGAGGTGAATAATGAGTTAGTGCTTAAGGGATTAGGGATTAGGGGCTTAAGGGTTAGGGGATTTAGTAGTTAAGGATTTTATGGGTTCGAGGTGAGGGGTTAATTGGTTATGGGTTAAGAATTAATAGTTTAGGGGTTTAGGGGTTAATGGGTTAAGAATTTAGGTGTTATTGGTTTAGGGGTTTAAGGTTTAGGGGGTTAAATGGGTTAGGGTTTTAGGGGTATAGGGGTTAGATGGGTTAGGGGTTTTAAGGTTTAGGGGGTTAGGGGATTCTGAGAAGTTAAGGATTTTAGGGGTTAAGGGGTTATGGGGTTATAGGTTAAGGTGTTAGAGGGTTAAATGGGTTAGGGGTTTAGATGTTTAGGAGTTAGGTGGTTTAGCAGTTAATAATTTTAGGGGTTAGGGGTTAGTGGTTAATGGGGTTAGGGTTTAGGGGGTTAAATGGGTTAGTGTTTTAGGGGTTTAGGGTTGCATGTAATACCTGTCTATTATTATACGAAAAGATAGAAGGAAAATACTTGAGTTGGAGCTTGCATGAATTTCACATGCCTGTTGAGTGCTCCATTCATTACCACACTTAGATCATCCACCTCGCTTATTGGTACAACCTTTGACTAAAACCATGTTTTCTGGAAATGATTTGCATTAATGAATAGGTAAGGGCTCAAAATCCAGTTCATTCATATACTCTCAAAAATTCTAAATGAAAATTCCTTAGAAGAATATCATCATCTAGAAAAAAATCCCCTGGAAGTCAATTGTATCCTTGCTACAACTTGTTCAGAAGTAAACATAATGACCTCATGGTGTCAGCTATGGAGGATGAAGACAACGCTCCTTGCACAGTAGAAAAACAACACTTGAATCGTGATAACCAGTGTGAATATATAAAATCTCATCGTTTCCAATGCATTTCTAGAGGGTTTATCGAGTATATAGAGTTTTTCTACTGTGCATGTGAAGGACGGGAAATTATCAAGTACATAATGTTGATTGTGTGGATTTTGGCATTGTTATCTATGTTCCTCTACGCTATTACTGGAATGGGGAGAATAAAACAAATTGATTTTCGATACATAGTGTTGGTTGTGTGGCTTTTGTAATTTCTATCTATGCGCCCCTACATGGTTAATAGCATGGGGAGAATAAAAATAATTGATTTCTGGTACTTTAGAGAGAAGGAAGTTGCCAGAATTGGAAGGCAAGGGAGATTTGGAAGGCCCAAACAAAATAGTTGGTTGTAGAGTAAAGATTAACCCAAAACTACAATGGGGCTAGTGGGAAAGTGACCTTTATCTTCCTCTCCACCTAGCTTGTACTCCCGAAGGGAAAGTAAAATTTTTGCCCAGCTCAACTATTAAGGAAAAATCTTATCACTGAACTTAGCCCTTATTGAAAATAGGCCTCATCATCGAAGAGGGGGATCCATACACCATGCTTAATACTTCCCAATGTTAGAAGGACCTCCTTCAGGTAGACTCACGTTAGAATAGGCTTTGGTGAAGTAGGTAGGATCCTTTCAGAATAGATTGGGATTAGGTAGCAGGACCCCAAGGCAGGGTCTTCAGTAAGGATGTTGTTGGTGAAATAGGTTGTGACACTGTACAATAATTCTTATTAATGATATAACAACAAACTTACCATCGACAGATTAGGTACACCCCACCCCATTGTGAAATATTTCGGTTTCTACACCGAAATAATGCATGCACCAACCAAATAGCAGGCAGCATGAGGTAAGGATATCAATCTTTGAATAATTATAAATGGAAGCTCATAGCAATGAATATTACTTGTTAATTAAATATAATAGACATGTATTGGTTTATTTTTTCTTGATCGTCCATTTCAATATTGTGGAATAGTATTCATGCCCTAACAATTGTGCTCATGCCCAGAGTATTAAATTGGCACAATTGTGTTCATGCCGAGAGTATTAAATTGTGCTAGTTCAACCATATGTCCTCCATTTAAAATCAAATATATATTATGTAACTTCTATGTAATATTTTTTAAACTTATAATTTAATATTTTTTATCATGGCATTGTTGAAATTTATAGAAATAGAAAATATGTATACTCAAATATATTCATATTTTAAAAACTATGATAATCAATGTGATTTTGATTCCATTTGTTGGCCATTTTCACTTGACCACAATTAATATATCCATTTGTGCAGGGGTGAACCATTTTGCATACTATAGTGATGTTCTATTAAGGGCTTATACATGGGTAAAACAAACATTTAAATGATACCTAAAAGCAATTTTTGCTTCAGATGTTCTGTGCTCCACGTGATTCAAGAAATTTTTGATATAGATGTTATGTGCTCCATGTGATTCAAAATGTTCAAAATAAGTGGCTACAATGACTAAAGAACTCAATTTTACTGAGTCCATGTTGGATTCAATATTATGGGAGTAGCTTAGCGCTTCCTTATCTGAGAATACATCCTCTATGATAATATATCCTCTACGGTAAGTAGAGGTCAAGATAGAAGAAGACTTCGACTTGTGGAAAACTAATTAGGAAGCATTTAGGAAGCATGCATGACCTTCAAAACAAGCAACAACAAGCAATACAAAGAGATAGACGATCGCAACCAAGATATCCATAGCCTACAACAACAGTAATAAATGAGGTAGTAGAAGTGGAAAGTGGTTTTGTGTCTTCTTCCTAGGATTATTTTCCCTGCATTTGAATCAAGAAATAAGAAAGATTGGACCTGACAAAAGGATATAAACAAAATCTCCACTTCGGGGCAATCCAGCTTGATTATAATTTTGTGATAATTGAATCCTTCTACCTCTTAATCCATGTTTTATGGATTGTTGTTCAAGGAAAATGGGGTTCATCTTGACTCTAAATTTAGCAGGGAAGAAGCTCCAAGGTAGTCCTAGACCGTGACCGTCGGCGAGGCGAATATGGAGGGAAAATTGATAATAAGAGGACTCTGGGAATTTGTTGTGCTCTTCCTCTTCTTTGTGTTTGTATATTTTCTTCCTGCATAGTGTGATTTTTTATGTGGGCTGGAATTGAGTGGGTTGGGTTTTTGGGTTTGTCGGGAAGAGATATAATGTATAGAGTTGTAGAGAGAGAGTGTCTTTTGGGATGTTTAGTGTGAAGGCTTTTTTCCATTGGTACCTTGGGTTTATATATATATACAAAAGAGGTAATCATTTCTAAATAATTATAGTTTTTATGAATTAATAAGTTAAAATGATGGTAGTTTAAGTTTGGATATAATGTGGGTGTGTATAGGACATTTCAAGAGAAAGTAATATTTATTTATAATTCTCTTGTTTTCATAAAGATGACAAATTATTTCAACCCACAATATTTTAGGAGTTGTCAATGCTTTATATGTCTCTACCAAGGGAGGGCTCTAGTCAATTTGTTTGTTGACAACTATTAGTTTAGTATTGACCACTACAACTTGTAATGTTCAACTTTGAAAAACTAATGTTTATTTTTCAATATTACTAGGAAAATTTTCAAACATTTGACTAGAAGGTAACTTGGCCTTATTACAACCTTTACAGAAGATAATGTCATGTGGATTCACTCACATATTTTATGCCATAATTTATGGATATGTTCGTAATACTCATTTTTTATTTTTAGATATTTTGTAGTGATTTTTAATTCTTAAGCTTTTAAGGAAGTAAATAAAATTTTACCATCAGTTACTTCCCATCATTTAAGCATGTCGTTGCATAAAAAATGGATAGGAAAAATATATAAATAAACACATTTACTAAGACTTATCAATATTTGTGTAGGAATAAAATTGTAAATGTGTAGACTTAATAGCAGTTGCTACCCGCAAAAATTTATGTAAGTCCATGTGTGTCTGAGGATTATGCCGAGTAGATGGCAACGTTGAACTGAATGCACTATTTACAGTGCCAAGTCCCTACTTACTCATGAGAAAGTAAAAAATATGGAGACTTGGTTGGTGCACTTTGAAGGGCATGTTCAGTGTGACTTTTGTCCTCCACAGCCTCCAAGAACAACCTCAGACAACCCTGCATCCATCACATAGGATGAATACTATGCTATCTAATGTTCTTTATGTTTTATTTATGTTTTAGTGCCTTTGGGCCAACCATTTATGGACAATTTCCCTAGTCTCTCTTTTGTATTTTTGTCATCTGGTGAAAATTTTTGTCAACCTGGTCGGGGAGAGACCACCCGTTTTGTAAGCGGCTATATGTACTTCTTTTTTCCTAGATGAATAGAACATTGACTTACAAAAAATCAAAGGTTCATACAATATTAAAAAATTAATTAAGGGTCATACCTAAATTAATAAAGGTTCATACCTATTTACTAAATAGGTCTATAAGTATATATATTTTAGGTTCATCTATTTAGTATTTATCTAATGCAAATATGATGATTTAATACTAGATTTAAATGAACTCGGACTTTTAACATAAATCAATGAAGTTTAAAAATTAAGCTAATTTATGGCCAAATATTAAGCATGAATATAAATATTAATTTGCCTATCTAAATTTACCTTTACTAAAATTATAATGAAGGCATTATTGTAAAGTAGATAGATGATACATGCAATTATGTGAATTGTACATGAATCCATCTGCAGTGTTATACTTTAGAGACAAAAGGGTATTCAAAATTTCAACATTGTAAATTCAGAGACCCCTTTTTCTCTAAATTTTAATACTGCAAATGGATTCAGAGACCCCTGTAGTTAAATGTCACACTTCGGTATCAAAATTGCAATTTTATATTTATGGAGTGACACAATTAAAAAATACTGACATAAATGACTAATTCATATACTTGTTGTGCTTTTTATTTGGTCATATTTTTATCCTTGGACTATAATAGTCATTTACATTAAATGTTATTAATTTTGTCACTTATTATCTAGTCAAATATTTTAATCCTAGGCTAAATTAGTCATTTAAGTTAGTAACTTTTAGTTTAGTCACTTATTATTTAGTCATATATTTTATCTCTAGACTAAATTAGTCATTTAAGTTAGTCACTTTTAGTTTAGTCACTTATTATCTGGTCGTATAATTTATTCCTAGAATAAATTAGTCATTTAAGTTAGTCATTTTTAGTTCAGTCACCTAAAATTGCTCAAATTTAGTAGTAATTCACTTGAAATAATTGCGGTGACTAACTTTTTAGTCACCTAGTCATTAATTTGATCATTTTTTACTAGTGAACTTCTCAGGTTGAACACTATTTAAGGTGGGACTTTATCATAATTCGTTAAAGAAATTTTGTGTGGGAGTTATCTTAAGAATCCATAAAGATGGAATTTCTATACGAACTTGACCAAAAAGAAATTTATGTGGGAGTTATCTTAAGAATTCCCAAAGCCAAAATTTCTATACTAGCTAGACCAAAAATACACAAACTTACCAAAAAGCAATTTTTGTGGGAGTTATCGTAAAATTCCCAAAGCCTAATTTCTATACTAACTAGACCAAAAATTTAGATATTTTTGTTATATGAAAAAATTAGTTAGGTTATGATCTCGCTAAAAAAAATCAAAATTGGGCCCATTTATTTTTTCAATTAAACATTTTATATCATTTTATCTAAAAAATCCCTTAAACACCTAAAGGAAATATTTTAAATTACATGACTTAATGTGAATCTTATCATATTTATTAATATGCTACCTTCAATCCCCAGATGCGGGTGTCATTGCGCATTAATTTTGGTCACCACCTGCCCTCACAGATGATGGACATACGTCCTCCTCACGCGGGTGCACATGGCCACATCAAAGATATTAATAACTAGAGCGTGGGCTCTTTATACTCCACCACCCTTGATTTCTCTACAACTTCCTCTCCGCTTCATTCCTGTATTAACATTGTCCTGTCCACATTCACTCTGCCTATCACACCAACCTGCCTTCTATCACCATTCATGGACCTTAAGTTTGTGCAACCAGCTCCCAATTTCAGCATTTCGATTTCTCTCTCTCGGCTCTGTCACTCCCCATGCCTCTTCCTCTGCCAAGCCCCTGCTACATTTCTTTTCTACTCCGACTCCTAGCCATGACGTCGGGCTTCCCCTCTCGCCTCAATTTCACAGCTGCTCCTCCACCATGCCCCTCTGTCACTGCATGTGTTGCCACAGGGGCGGTTGACGCGGGCTCCCTTCAAGGCCTCCCATTCATGCTACTTTTGGTAGAACTGTGATTTTCTCCATCGATTGGGATGAACTGGAGGCCTTGGATCCCATCAGCCTCTCCACTCGCCTCTCAATGCATATTCCTGAGCCTTCCATTGAGTCTTCTGGCTCTAGTTCCCTCTATAGGAAGTGTCCTCGCAAATCCACCATCTCCCCTAGCTCCCCCTTCCCCCCTCGCAAAATGGTGGCTCAACCGGTTTAGCAAGCCTTGAACAATGATAAAACTAGCAGCTCGGATGAGTATGGCACCACTGCAGAAAATGATGCTCATGTGGCATCCTCTCCTCCGCAAAATGCCCTAGTGTCCAAGCTGGAGGACGATGAAACTGAGTACATGTGCCTAATTTTGGAGGAGCTACCTCAACCACCAATCCAGGATGACAAGAAATCAACAGCTTAACAACTGGGTTCTAATATCTGTGCTTTTTTTCGGTCAATTTCGCTCTAATCAAGTCAATTTTCCTATTTTTACTTTTGGGTCTAGGTATGGCGTGAACATAGTTGGTTTCCCTACATGGGCAGCACACTCTAAGTTTTCTGAACACATCCCTTGGGCTGGTTTCCCCGTTTGGGTCAGCCCCTATTTTGCTATTTTGAATCTGGTTTTTCCTGCCAGAATTGGCTTGCCAACTCTGGAGGATGACAAATGTAATATTGTGACCTTTGTTATATAATAAAAGAAGACTTATTTATAAAAAAACATATGCTACCTTCAATAATAGTGTAAAAGGCCATGCCTAAAATGACTTGTTTAAATCAAATTCAATATAAGGTGTCCCTTCCCCACTACATCATAGGTATCATGGATTTTGAACATGAACCTCCACATCCTAAAAATGGATATATTTACACTACATGATAGGTATTATGGATTTTGAACTTGAAGCTCCACATCCTAAAAATGAATATATTTATTTTTTATTTATGATATATAAATAAATATTCGACTTCATACCTAGTTCCAAGATGAAGATAATTCATTATATTTTAATAAAATAAGAACTATTTTCTTGTAAAAGTTTTTATGACTTAGGTAATTGATTTGTTGCATGAGCCCACTTATTTATATTTTATTTTCAATGCCATATTATAGTGGTTCATGTTTATTTATTATTTCTTAGTAATTCAAATATGTAATATAATTGTAAAAAGTAGGGTTATTAAGTTTTTATTAATACAAACTTTAAATGTGATCTTTTTTTAAATAATTCTAAGAAGAAGTAAATTTGATTAACTCCAAACTTTTTATAAATAAATTATAAAGTAATCATATTTAAAAAATAAAATAATTATAATATATTTTTTAAAATGGAAATATCTAGTTTAAAGTAAAGTGAGCTATTTAATTTTTGTGATATTTTTTCCATCACTTGAATATTAACCTTGTTAATGATTTTTTTATTATGTTTTATTCTTCTTTAATAATGAGTGAGTAAATGTTTTCCCATTTTTAATTTGAAACAATAAGTAAACTCTAGTCACTCTTGATTTGCAGGAGTACCTACTAAGTATATAATATCCATTTATAATTTGGAAAAATCTCACATTATTCAATTGTTTATTTTACATATATTTGTTTTGTAAGTGGAATGGAGAATTTATAAATCTCAATTTCATATTAACAAAGTATAAATATAAAGAGAGAAATTTAATATATATGTATATGTATATGTATATGTATATGTATATATAAACAACTCTCAAGAGTATGTGTTTCTTTGGTAAAATGTTATAGGTTCAAATTTAAAAAGGATGAAAAAATCACATGTATCAATTTAAAACCTAATTTAGCCATAATCGTAAAATCAAAATATCATTATTATTATTATTTTTCAAAACATTAAATATAAATAAATAACAAACTTAATTTTAATTTAGATATTAAAAATTAATTAAATATATTTATCTCTATGGTGGAGATTCTTAATTTGTAAATAGGCTTTGTTATAATATTATGGGCCATTACTATGGATTATCAATATTACATGCCCAAAAAACCATAACTCATTTCATATGACACTTGTTCATATAACATTATTTTTAATTAATTAGTTTAATTAAAATGATAAAAAAAACATAACTACTTTGGAGATAAATCTCAATCATTGAATTGTGTATACTACTATGAAAATTCTGGAATATTTTATGTAGGTTAAATCCTTACCATTCACCTAATAATTATTGATAAGAATTCATAACTGGTTAATGTGGACCTCCAAGAGATCCACTGTGAGAACATGGTGCTCTTTGTCAACACAATATTAAAACAAAAAAATATCCAACAATTGTATTTATGAATTTGGATTTGTTTTGTTTCACTTTTTGTTAGGCCATGTGTATCTTACTTATATGTATCTTACTTATCTGTATCTTTGTTATCTATTATTTAGCTCATATATGCAAATGGATATATGTACTTTTCTTTCTGCATAAGCATATATACACATGCACTTATTTTTGTATATAAAATTATGCCTCCGTGATAAGTCCCTCATTATTATTTATAGCATTCATTCATAAATAAGAAAATTTTATTTAGCAAAATGGTCCATTAATTTTAATAAATTTAAGAAATTAGATTCTTGTCACATGGCAATCCACCCATCAATTTCCTAGGAATTTGATATTATTCCAATTCTAATAAGTTCCTCATTATTATTTATACCATTCATTTATATATAAGAAAATTTTATTTAGCAAAATGGTCCATTTTAGAATAAGATGTGTAATTCTTTTTTTTCTATATTAATAGTTTCTAATGATTTTTGTGGCAAGTTTTTACTACTTTCGCTTAAACTTTGATGGACATAGTAAAGTAGTTATAGTGGCAAGTAGAAGGAAGAAACAGTTCCAATACTGATTGGATTTTAACATTAAGGTGGCCAAAAGACCTAGTTTCCTTCAGGCAGGTTGAGGGAAATAGTTGCTTAAGTATATGTATGGAAATCTGCTCTTTTTTTGATAAATAAAAAAAAGTTAACCCATTTCAAAACAATTGATGAACAAATGTCAAATGGAGATAAAAAAGGTAGACAATTCCTAATGTGGTTATTTTATGTGTAACTAGCAAGTAAAATTTAACTGGTACTATTACTATGTATTTATTCAAAAAGGGACACCTTCAGTGTAACTAGCAAGTAAGATGTAACTCGTACTATTACTGTGTATTTAACTAGTAACCTGGATTTTGAAAAAAACTAGTAACCTGGACTTTGAAAAAAACTAGTAACCCAAATTTACTATACTAACCGTAAGTAGTTGGAGCTAATGAATGTTCTAAATAGGTAAAAATCACGACATAGATAAGAAATACACTATTTAGCCAAAATGTCCTTTGGTAGGATTAGTATTTTTTTGTATGATGTACTAGTAATACATTTCAAGGTATTAATCAAGAATACTGAGTATTTCTAATGGTTTAACTCACATTAGAAAAGAAATATTAATACTATGGTCTAACTCACAATCAAAATAAAATATTTATCAAGTAAAGAATAAGCATATTCTTAGAGCCATGTGCTCTAAAAAACATTGAAAAAAAGGTGTTACATAATCTCAATTTCATTTAGTGCAACCTTAAATCCATCATTCTTCCAAAAAGAATACATATTTTCCCTCTAACTGGGGACTTTTCCAAAATTTCCATGATGAGCACTTTTGATATTACTCCTTAAAAAAACATACATAATAAATAAAAAAATTCTTTGACTTGCAAGTCAAACCCCGAACATTAAAAAAGACAAATCATTTTCTACAAGTCCTTTCAATAAAAGCATGCATATATGTATTAGGCTAGGGTCAATTGTTAAGGAATTGCAAATATTTCACTCCAGTAGATCAACAGGAAAATAAGAAAGTTAGAAAAAAAAAGAGAGCCATAGAAAAAGTAATGTAGAATACACAAATTGTTGGGTGTGGAGCCTAATTATATTGTTTATTTTTTATCACAGTGTTGGACCTCTGTACCTTAATGGGGTAATTAAATGCTACCTTGGGGGTGCAGGGGGGGAAGCTGCCCATAATGTAAAATTTTCTTTTAAAAGTATAGTAATTTCTAGTCAATCTGGGTCGTTCATTAGGCAAATGAATTGATGGTAGAAGTTATGTTTAATTTAGGGTTTTTTCCCTTAGAAGGAAACCCCTTGCTTTGTAAGAGGGTATTGTATTGTGGCTGTGGATTGTATGGGTATTCTCAGAGTGAGAAACAGATAGGGATACTGTGAGAGAGAACATAGGATATTACAACGGATCTTCTGTAGGTTGTGTCTCTTCATTTTGCTGGATAATAGAAAGGAAAGACTAGCTATTCGGGGTGGACATAACCCAAACTGGGTGAACCACGTATTTCTGTGTGTCTCTGGTTTTATGTGTTTTCTGTGCTTGTGTTTTCCGCATATTTTATGTGTTGCATTGTTCTGTAATATATAATTTCCTAACAACTGGTATCAAAGCCAAAGATCTATTTGGTTGATAAACTCGCAGGAAAGAAGGGTTCCTGGTTCAAGTGGGAGCCATGGCAAAATATGGTAAGTTTAGGGTCGAGAAATTTAATGGCCAAACATTCCCATTATGGAAGATGTAGATGGAAGATTATCTGTATCAGAAAGACCTATACTTACCATTGAGCGGAAAAACAAAGAAGCCGACGGCTATGACAGATGCAGAATGGGAGATTCTCGACAGAAAGGTAGTCAGAAGAGTATGGTTGTGCATCGCAACATCGGTAGCCTTCAATATATCGAAGGAAACAACAACAGAGGGTTTGATTAACGCATGGTCGAAACTATATGAAAAACCCTCAACCTCAAACAAGGTATTTCTTATGAAACACTTATTTAATATGAAGATGTCGGAAGGTGGATCTGTTGCAGACCATTCAAATGATTTTAATACAGTTACCAATCAATTAAGTTGTGTAGGGGTAAAATTTGATGATGAAGTTAGGGCTCTTTTATTTCTGTGCTCATTGCTAGAAAGTTGTAATGGTTTATTTATGGCCATTAGTAACTTTGTCTCTGGATCTAGTACTTTAAAGTTTGATGATGTTTTCGGTGCTATCCTTAGCGAGGAAATACGACAGGAAAGCTCCAGTGAGACATCGGGTAATTCTTTGAGTGCAAAGTTTAGGGGAATAAGAATGGAAAGAGGAAAGAGCTTAGGATATCGCAGTAAATCAAGGAAAGGCAGATCCAAGTCAAGATTGGGGATAGTGTGTTGGAAATGTGGAAAGAAAGGACACGTAAAGAAATACTTTAGATCTTGGAAGGGAAAATAAGGAGACGCACAACAAGAAAAGAATCATGAAGAAAATGTGACAGGTGATGTGTTACAAGATTCTTTGATTCTTTCTCTCGAAAATTTTATTGATTCTTGGGTTGTAGATTTAGGGGCCTCATTCCATGCCACACCTGATAAGAAATATTTTCATGACTATGTTGAAGGATATTTTGTACAAGTCCGTTTGGGCGATGATAAGCCCTGTAAAATTATTGGAAGGGGTAAGGTTATTGTAAAACAGCATAATAGAAACCAATGGCTATTAAAGGAGGTAAGGCATGTTCTATATCTGAACAAAAATCTGATTTCAACAAGGCAGTTAAGCAGTGAAGGTTGTGTGACAACTTTCACAGATAAAACTTAGAAGGTCACCAAAGGAGCCCTGGTAATAGCAAAAGGCAAAAAGGTTGGTACATTGTATTTATGCAATAGTATTTATAACTCTATTAATGCTTTAACTTCCAAAGGAGCAGATGCAACATTATGGCATCATAGGCTCGGACACATGAGTGAGAAGGGGATGAAGATTCTTCACTCAAGAAATTTGTTTCTAGGTTTGAAGAATGTTGATTTGGATTTCTGCGAGAATTTCATTTATGGAAAACAAAAGAGAGTCAGATTTCTCCGAGTTGGGAAAGAAAAGAAGAGAGAAAAATTAGAGCTTGTGCATACATATGTATGGGGACTTGCTCAGGTATCATTTCTTGATGGCTCTCGTTATTATGTTACTTTTATTGATGATGCAACTAGAAAAACTTGGATTTATTGTATTTAGAATAAATCTGATGTATTTGAAACTTTCAAGAAATGGAAAGATTTGGTTGAGATTGAGATAGGAAAGAAGTTGAAGTGTCTCATATCAGAAAATGGGGGTGAATATTGCAGCAAATATTTTGATAGGTACTGTTCAGAGCATGGAATTCATAGAGAGAATACAGTTCCAAGAACACCACAAGAAAATGGTGTGTCAGAAAGGATGAACAAAACAATCATGGAGCGTGCAAGGTGCATGACATTGCATGTAGGATTTCCTTTACAATGTTGGGCAGATGTTGTAGATACTATTGTTTATCTAATAAACAAAGGGCCTGGAATTTCCTTGGATGGTGGTATTCTATAGGAAGCATGGACATGTAAAAAGGTAAACTACTCTTTTTTAAAGCCTTTTGGTTGTGAGGCCTCTGTCCATATTATTAAAGAAAATAGAACAAATATTGAGGCAAAATCAAAGAAATGTACCTTTATTGGATATGGTGTTAATGATTTTGGTCTTCAATGAAAGGTCTTGTATATGAATCAGTTGTAGGAAAAGAAACAAGAAAAGGAAAACAAAGAACACATAGTTCTTAATGAGATCACAGAAAAAAGTAAAGGTGCCTGAAAATAATAATAATCAACAACCACAACAACAACAACCACCAGAACGGAAATAGGAACCTCAAAAACCTAAAAGTGGTGTTATAAGATCTACTAGGATAATTAGACCCCCTAAATGATACTCTCCTTCATTATATTATTTATTGTTGACTAATTTTGGTGAACTTGAAAGTTATGAAGAAGAAATGCAGGTTGAAAGCAGGAAGAAGTGAGAGCTAGCCATGGAAGAAGAGATGGACTTCTTAATGCATAACCAGACTTGGGAATTAGTCAGGTTTCTTGTAGGTAAAATTACATTGCCGAATAAATGAGTTTACAGGATAAAGGAAGAAGATGGAGGGAAAACAGAGGTACAAAGCTAGACTTGTGGTGAAGGGGTTTGCACAGAAGAAAGGTATTGATTTTGATGAAATATTGTCTCCTGTTGTTAATATGACTTCAATCAGAACTATTTTAAGTCTTGTAGCAGCAGAATATTTACATCTTGAATAGTTAGATGTAAAGACATCATTTCTCCATGGAGATTTGGAGGAAGACATCTATATGCAGCAACTAGAAGGATATGAGGTCAAGGGGAAGGAAAAATTAGTGTGCAGGTTAAATAAGAGCTTTTATGGCTTAAAACAGGCTCCAAGGTAGTGGTATCTAAAATTTAATAGGTTTTTGTATGAACAAGGATATACTAGATGTCACTCTGATCATTGTGTTTATCTGAAAGAGAAAAATGATGGCAATTATATTATATTGTTATTGTATGTAGATGACATGCTTGTTACAGGGTCTAACATGCAAGAAATTAATGTGCTCAAAATAAAATTTGAAAATTCATTTGCAATGAAGGATTTGGGAGCTGCAAAACAAATCCTTGGTATGAGAATAACTAGATACAAGAAAAATCACAAATTAACGCTGTCTTAGAATGAGTACATACAAAAGGTTTTGAAAAGATTTAATATGCAGAATGCAAAACTAGTTAGTACACCCTTTGCTAGCCATTTCAAACTTAGTAAGAAGATGTGCCCCAAGACCCAAGAAGAAATGGACTATATGTCTAAAGTTCCATATGCATCAACAGTTGGAAGCTTAATGTATGCAATGGTTTGCAGAAGGCCTGATATTTCACATGTAGTGGGAGTTGTAAGTAGGTACATGAACAATCCAAGAAAATAACATTGGATGGCAGTGAAATGGATTCTCAGATATTTGAGAGGAACCACAAATCAAGCATTGTGATTTGGTGGTTCAAACATTTCTCTATAGGGATATGTTGATGCAGATATGGCAGGTGACAGAGATAACAGGAGGAGCACTATAGGATATGTATTTACTGTAGATGCAACAACTGTCAGTTGGGTTTCAAAAATCCAAAGTGTCATTGCACTTTCAACAACAAAAGCAGAATTTGTTTCTGTTACAGAGGCTAGTAAAGAAATGCTTTGGTTACAAAGGTGTGTGGATGAATTGGGTAAGAATCATGATATGGGCATGTTATATAGTGATAGCCAAAGTGCCACTCATCTTGCAAAGAACTTAGCATTTTATTCCAGGACTAAACACATACAACTCAAGTACCATTTCATACGGTCATTATTGGAAGATGGACTCTTGAAGCTGGAAAAGATACACACTATCTAGAATCCTGCAGATATGCTAACAAAATTTGTAACCAGGGATAAACTAAGGCTATGCTCAGTTTCAATTGGTCTTCAACAATGACGATGAAGATGAGAAATAGCCAGGTCCAAAGAGGAGTCATTATCCAACAAATGAAGTAGTAATGGAGTTGCTACAATCAGTCTCCAAGTGGGAGATTGGTATTGAATGTGCAGGGAAGTAGGGGAAGTAAGAGGATATGAGAATGAAGATTCTACAGTAAAAGTAGGAGCTCAAAGCTAGTAGACTTTGAGACACATAACGACCATAGTGAGGACAGAAGATTGAACACAAACAATGAAGGCTTCAACTATAAGAATGAAAATTTGAAAACATGGACTAGATAATGAGTAAATTGTTGCAAGGTTACGTAACTATCGAAAAACCCACTTATTAGATTAGAAAAATCCACATTCCCATATCTGCTATTGCATTGGTATGTCGAACATTAGAAAATGGAAGTACGGTATAGCCCTTTTCTTAAAACAAAGATTAAGGTTTTATAATTATTAAAAGATATTATGTCTATCAAGTCCCAAAAAATATATTGTAAAGTAGAGAACCTACATGAACCTATTGGGAAAAGATGAATTTTTTCCATATATCTAAAATAGAAAAAAATTTAGGATAACGCAATTTTAAGAAAAAATGAAACAAAATATTTGGATTTTCACCTGTAAACTCTTTTTTTATTCTTTTACTTTTTACTTATTGTTACATAAGTTGTTATGACACACATTTAGAATGGGTAACGAATGAGGCATTCGTTAGTGACATTAATACATGACTATTATTTAAAATATTGATTTAGATGACATTTTTTCCTGAGTAAAAGGAAGAAGTAACTATGTGGTAAAATATTCCAAGAAACCAAGGAAAGAGGTTGAGACAATTCTAGAGGTTACCTTCCCAAAAGGATTTAAGGAAAAATACTAAGAGGTAAAGGGGTGTTGTGAAGAGAGGGTGGAGGGTTAAGCAGCTCATGCTTGTTTTGAGTTGTCCAAAGTTGGTGGGAGTACCAGCGGAACTTAGGATTTTAACCTAGAGAAGCAAGACTAGATTTTCAATCCTGAGGTCAGACTTCTTGTCTCAGAAAAATTTACCTCAGACCTACTGAGGAGCAAGGGGGGAGCGGATGATGTAATCACCTCACTCAAGGTTGGGTGGACCGACAGTTACTGAGAAATGGGAGAAGTGGATTAACCATGCATTTCATTCTAGAAAATAGCTCAAATTGCATGATGTATTTACATTGGGAAGGGAAGCTACATGTAGGAATTAAATATTGTGTTTACTCTCTATGAAAATTACTAATGTTCACATGCTACTGTAGTGATCTATCTAAAATACATGCTATTGTAGTGAATACTTAAATTACATGCTATTGTAGTGATATATCTAAAATACATGCTACTATAGTGAATAATGTAAAATATATGCAAATATAGTGAACAATGTAAAATATATGCTAATATAGTTATTTATGTAAAATACATGCTATTGTACTAATTTATGTAAAATACAAGATACTATAGGAAGTTGGTTAAATGTTTCAATTAGGAGAGATAACATGCAAGGTATGGGGAGAATCAGTCGATTATGGGTTTAGAACCAGAACCCAGTAACAGTGTCACCATTCTGGTCCCAACTGAACCTATGCCGGAATAATGGGGAGGCACTGCAAGCTTCAATTAAAAATTATTTATACATGTAAGCCAAACCAGAATACTACAATTGAAGAAGAACGATGACTGCTAGCCAAACTCTGCAAACCATTATACTATTTAGAATCAAAAATGAATTGTACAAAGTCTGTTGACCGACAAGAAACTATACTTTTACATAGGAAACGTTGCACACAATTAATCAATATTATCATTGGAGTTCAACATAACTCGCACAAAAAAACCAGTGTATATGCTATAGTGCTCATACTTTATGAATATTGACTGAGTAGGCACAATAAGGGGTTTATGGAAAATAATCATAAGTATATTTACATACTGGAACAAGAAGCATAGTTTAGGGTTAAAACCCTTCTAAATAAATAGTTTTGAAGAAACAAAAAATAAATCTAGTTAACATATATTGGAATGGGGCAGAGCCCAAGAGTATTCAAAGTCAAAAACTAAAATCCATAGTAACAGTTAAGCCTACAACTAAGCACTCGAGAGCTTGAAAAACCTTGCCTGCAAGATAAGAAGAGGAAGGTAGAGTATTACTGTATGAACAAAGTGGACAGAGTATTGGGGAGAAATGTGAATAGTGCTTACTGCAAATAAGGAGAGATGAGCCGACGGAAATATTCATGCTGGAATGTCTTGAGACCACCCAGGCTGAGCCTTGCCAGTTTTCAAACAGAACAAACATTGCAGAGTTATAAAGACAAAACCGAGAATTCTAAATCTCATAGGAAGTTCATGTTCAAAATATTTCTGCGAGTTAATATGAGAAATTAGCATGTAAACCATACCACAGAGCAAGGTTCATAGGAATATGTCGAAGATAACACAGAGGCCTGCCCAAGCCGTGAAGCCATGATAGCAAGCATTGAGCCAACAACCGAAACAAAAGGTGAGAAAGTTTTCACAGTCGTGGGTTGACATGCAGGGCCATTCAAACGCCGCCTAAGGGTTACATAGCTTGTCTCAAGCTTTCTCCACCAAAGAAGGAAGGAAGAACAGACATAGAACAATAACTCATAGTCCATTATTTCCAACGGAGCTCTCATGGTGAAGAAATGGCAAGAGGATAACTTCAGAGTCTACAGTTTCAGAGCTGAGCTCTCAGCACTAGCGAAATCGAAACTAGAGCAATGGCGAGAGGATGGGGTGGGCAGTTACCCTAACCCACCTCACCTGCCCGAATCACTGTTGATTGTGAAGGATGTCTATCCAATGGTTGAGAGCGTGCTAGAAAGCTATGACAGATAGAGGTCGTAGCACAAACCTTGAGACATGGAATTAATCACAGGATTAATGATCTCGACCGGACACATAAATATGAACAAATAATATTTCCAATCAAATGTTAAGTGCAGGTATGGGAAAGAACCTTTGGGTTTATTTTTTATTTTTTTTCTTGTTGGCAAGCACATAATAAGTTCAAATATGTACCCCAGAAGTTAATACATGTACAACCTTGATAATCATGTTGATGCGGCATCATTAGGTGCCAAAACCTTATGGATAATCTTATATAGTGTAAACAAAGAGAATCAACTTACGAGAATGAGGACTAGTGGCTAATGTTAATTCGAATAAATTTGGAATAATTACAAGGTGGTAATATCTTGGTCTATATAGTTATATAATCCAGAGTATTTTTTAGTTTACACGTAATTACTTTGAAATTGTTTTTATGTGGTAAATGTGAATGAATAAGGAGGTAATTGTGACAAGTGGTATCAAAACATAAGTTACAAAGTAGGGCCAAATGGTCCAGAACCATACTATATCTTCTTTTGTTATGAGTTCTATTAAATTTAATGATTTGATATTGTGTTAAGTACAAGAACAGGTTTCTGTAATCCACCATAAGAAGGGGACCAAGTCGACACCCACCCAGAAATGCGGGGGAGACCCATCCTGTGACCAATCCTGAAGTCGGTCCTAAGTGTAGCTAACTGTGGACCAACATCAAAAGACAAGCAGGATGTTGGAAGAACATCAACGACAGAAAAATAAGTTTTTGGATACCGTGCAACAGCTGCAGATAGAGATGCTTAAGGTTTGTAGTGATCATGAAAGGCTGATGAGAGAACAGGAGATAATATTAAAAACTTTGTCAGATAGACAGAACCCTCCTACTAGACAACCCAGACCCAAAAGAAACACTGAGGAAGAAAGAGAATGATGCCAAATAGTACATGATAATGCTAAAGATAGTCAAATGCCTAGGAAAAATAAAATCTAAACTTATAATGAGGTGGAATCTGGAAATGTCCTAGAAGAACAAGATCAGAAAAAATAGAAAGTGGAATTGCAGGGAGAATTCCAAAAGATCAAGCCTCCTACCTTTGATGGAGAGGGACATGAAATGGCAGAAGCTTGGATGATAAATATGAATAATTACTTTCAAGTGTATGAATATAACAACAAAATTAAAGCTCGCCTAGTCATTTACCAACTGCAGGAGAAATAAATTTTGTGGTGGGAGGAAGTGAAGAATGTATGAAGAGTGGAATATAAAAACATAACTTGGGATGAGTTTTAACAATATTTTAAAGATAAGTACCTGAAGAAATGTTTTTATGATGAGAAATCCCGAGAATTTCATGATTTGAAACTAGGCCAAATGACTATGGATGAATTTATTACGAAATTCACTTCTATATTAAGATATGTACCTTACTTGCGTGATGAAAAAGCCAAGGTGCAATGTTTTTTGAGCAGTTTGTCGACTCACATGAAAGAAATAATTGAGTTTGTGAATCCAAAAACCGTGGATGAAGTGATTAGGAAAGCGTGAATGTGCTATCAGCAGTCCAAGGCGAAGGGAGAAGTTGGAAAAGGTTGGCCACCTCGAAAGGGGAAAATTTTTTTTACCAACAACAAAACAACAGATCTAGAAATTTCAATAATGTTGCAGGAAATCCACTCAGTAAACATAATGGAAAAATCCAAACCAGAACCAAGTGGACTGGGGAGGAAAGGCGTAATGAAGCTTCTAATAGACCTGATATTGGGCAACCCCAAAAACCTTTATTGCAATGCTGGGGATGTGGAGAAGCGCATTACTTCAAAAATTTCCCACATAGAGGAAGGAATGAGGTGGCAGAAAATCTGCAATAGGCTTTAATGGTGGGGGATGTAGCTAAGAACATACCCAAAATCAATGTAGCATTAGAGGATCAGCAAGTAGATTATCAACCAACCATGATAGAGTTAGAAGCTAAGCTTCAAAACCAATATATTTCTATTTTAGTTGATCCTAGGGCCACCTTGAGCTACATACTCATATAGTTGAGAACTGTAAATTACAGAATCAGAAATATAAAAACCCCATTCAGCTAGCTACAAGGTCAAAAAGGTGAGTACAATCTATGGTACCAAATTGTAAGATGAGTACTAAAGACCAACACATAATGGTACAACTTAATATTCTACCCTTGGAATCGCACGACATCTTGCTTGAGATGGATTGGCTGGAGAAACACTGGTCCTTAGTGAACTGCAAGAATAAAGTCATTCATTTTAAGGCAAATGATAGGACATGACAAGAATTACAGGGTATTAAAAATCCCTTGCAGTTACGACCTATTACTACATCACAACTACGTAAATGCTTGAGGAAGGGTTGTGATCTTTATGCAATTCAAGTGGAAATAACCAATACAAAGGATAAGACTCTTATGCTAGAGAATATATCGTTTGTGCAAGAATTCCAAGGTGTATTTCTGGAGGAAATTCTAGGTCTGCCACCAAAAAGAGACATAGAATTTACCATTGAACTAATACCCGAGGTAGTGCTTATGTCCCGAGCTCCCTACAGAATGAGTGTGCCAGAGTTCAAAACATTAAAGATGTAGCTACAAGAATTGATGGATAAAAGTTACATAAGGCCAAGTCTATCCCCATGGGGAGCAGCAGTTCTATTTGTAAAGAAGAAGGATGTCACTATGCGTATGTGAATGTATTATCGATAGCTTAATAAGCTGACCATTAAAAAAAAATACCCACTACCACACATAGATGACATGTTTGATCAAGTCAAGGGAGATACAATATTTTCTAATATTTACTTAAGGTTAGGTTACCATCAGATCCGGATTAAGGATGAAGATATAAGCAAGACAACTTTCCACTCCAGGTATGGGCATTACGAGTTCGTGGTACTACCCTTTGGGTTAACCAACACACTAGGAACCTTCATGAGATTAATGCACAAAATTTTCCACCCATTCTTGGATAAATTTGTTTTAATTTTTATAGATGATATATTAATTTACTCCAAAAATATCGAAGAGCACCAAGAACATTTAAAAATTGTGCTGAGAATGCTGAGAGAGCATTAGCTCTATGCTAATTTCAGTAAGTGCGACTTCTTTAAGGAATAGATCCAATATCTGGGGCATGTGATTTCTACTGAAGGAATTGCGGTGGACCTAGAAAATATAAGAACAATTATGGAGTGGAAGGTTCCAAAGAACGTAGCTGATATACGCTCCTTTATGGGTTTAGCTGGGTACTATCGACGATTCATCAATGGATTCTCCAAAATCACTTTTCCTATTAACTCCCTGTAGAGGAAAGGGTGAGTATTTAAATGGACTAAAGAAAGAAAAAATAGTTTTGAGTTATTAAAAGAGTTGTTAACTACAACTCCTGTTTTGAAGGTATCACATCCCAGCAAAGAATTTGAGGTATGTATAGATGCATGCAAGGAAGGTGTGGGAATGGTGTTGATTCAAGAGGGAAGAGTGATAGCATATGAGTTGAGGAAGCTAAAGGACCTTGAATAGAGGTATTCCACCTATAATTTGGAACTAACAACATTGGTCTATTCCTTGCATATATGGAGGCATTGCCTATTAGGGAAAATGTTCATTTTGATAACTGATCACAATAGCTTAACTAGCTATTTTAACCAAGTTGATCTGAATTCTCACCAAGCTAGATGGAATGATTTCTTAAGTGAATTTGGTTTTTATATAGAACGCCTGAAAGGAAAGGAGAACTGGGTGGCAGATGCTTTGAGCAGAAAGTTGCATGGCATTTATGAGTTGTACTTTAATCAGATTGAACTTAATTTTCAACAAAAAAATTATGGAGGTAGCTAAGGAAGATTCAGAATATCATTCTTTATGGCAGCAAGTGAAAGAGGATGAAAGGTAAGGAAACAATCCGAATACAAACTCAATGGTAAGCAATTCTTAATTTATCGGAAGAGAATATTCATTCCAAAACAAATTAATATGAAATGAATGGTTTTATATGAGTATCACAGGAGCACCTATGTCGGGCATCCAGGATATGAAAAGATGTTAACAAAAATCAGAAAGGAGTACACCTGGCCGAGAATGTGAAGGGACATAGCATAATATTTGACCAAGTGTCTAGAGTGTCAGAAAATTAAGGTTGAGCATCAGCAGCCTGCGGGATTGCTTCAAGCAATTCCAGTGCCCGAATGGAAGTGGGAATTAATTTCCTTTGACTTTATCACTGGACCAAGTATAAAAAAAAATCATAATGATTCAATTATAGTGGTAGTCGATAGACTCAGCAAAGTGGCACACTTCATTCCTATTCAATCTACTTACAAGACAATGAAAATTGCTGACATTTTCATGAAAGAGATTTTCAGATTGCATGGCATACCCCAAGCAGTCATTTCAGATCGTGATGTAAAGTTTACATCAGCATTCAGGAAGACACTATTTAGTGGACTGTGAACACAAATACAATTTAGTACTGCCTACGACCTGCAAATGGATGGGAAAACAGAAATGGTAAATCAAGTTTTAGAGGACATGTTGCGCATGTATGTAATGAAATAGCCAATGAAATGGGATGAGTACCTACATTTGGTTGAATTTGCATACAATACCATATATCAAGAATCTTTTAAGATGAGCCCTTTCAAAGCATTGTATGGGAGACAGTGTCAGACTCCTATAAACTAGAGTAGCTCATAGAATAAGATGATGCTTGGACCAGATATGCTAGAAGAGATGGAATGAGAAGTCAAGAAAATTAGGTAGAATTTGAAGGTGGCATAGCACTGGAAAATTTTTTACGCAGACAGGAAAAGAACCTTTCAGAAATTTGTAGTTGGGGACCATGTGTATGTGAGAATTAAACCAAATAAAAGCACTTTACGGTGGAATTCTTGTGCAAAATTGTCTCCCCACTAGTGCGGACCCTTCGAAGTCTTCAAGAGAATAGGGTCAGTGGCCTATCAATTGGCGTTACCAAGCCATATATTAGTGCACAACGTATTTCATGTGTCGTTACTGAATCATTATGTACATGATTCGAAGCACATCATACATTGGCAGGGTATACATGTAAGTCAACAAAGTACTATGATTTGCATAAATTAACTTCCTAATTTGAACTAATTGAAAATTTTGCTACTTGCAGGTAGAACCGAAGGGCGAGTTCCTGGTAGAACCACAACATATCCTAGATCGGATAGAAATAACACTCCGAAAGAGAGTCATCCCCTAAGTTAAAGTGAAGTGGAATCACTTTGGCCCGGAGGAGGCTACTTGGGAAGACAAAAAGGTTATGTATGAGGCTTATTTGGAGATGTTCTCAGAAAACAAGTAACACCGAGGATGATGTTTATCTCAGTGGGGGAAGATGTAACCTTTTGTTTTATTCTTTTACTTTTTACTTATTTTTACATAAGTTGTTATAACACACGTTCAGAATGGGTAATGAATGAGGAATTCATTAGTGACATTAATAAATTATTTTTATTTAAAATATTGTTTTAAATGATAATTTTTCTTGAGTAAAAGGAAGAAGTAACTGTGTGGTAAAATATTCCAAGAAACCCAGAAAAGAGGTTGAGACAATTCTGGAAATTACCTTCCCAAAAAGGATTTAAGAAAAAATCCAAGGAGGGAAAGGGATGTTGTGTAGAGTAGGTGGAGGGTTAAGCAACTGATGCTTGTTCTAAGTTGTCCACAGCTGGTGGGAGTACCAGTGGAACTCAGGAATTTACCCTAGAGAAGCAAGACTGGATTTTCAATCCTGAGGTCAGACTTCTTGTCTCAAAAAAATTTACCTCAGACCTAGTGAGGAGCAAGGGGGGAGCGAAGGACATAATTGCCTCGCTAAAGGTTGGGTGGCCCGACAGTTAATGAGAAAATCAGTTTCTCTAGAGTAGGTACAAAAGTGCACCTGAGTGTACTGTTTAATGTTTGCATTTAATGTTGCAATTATAGTACAGAAAAGAAATGTGAATTTATATATTTGAATTTTCTATGTACCGAAATGGGAGAAGTATATTAACCATGCATTTTGTTCTAGAAAATAGTTGAAATTGCATGATGTATTTACATTGGGAAGAGAAGCTACAAGTAGGAATTAAATATTGTGCTTATCCTATGTGTGGTAGGTAAGTGATAGTAAATGGTGTAGAAGAAGCTTTATTTCCTTTATTCCTCTTACTCTCTGTGAAAATTACTAATATTCACATGCTACTATAGTGATTTACATAAAATACATGCTACTATAATGAATATGTAAATAACATGCCACTGTAGCGATATATGTAAAATACATGCTACTGTAGTGAATAATGCAAAATATATGCTACTATAGTGAACAATGTAGAATATATGCTACTGTAGTGATTTATGTAAAATACATGCTACTGTATTGATTTATGTAAAATACAGGATATTGTAGGAAGCTGGTTAAATCTTTCAACTAAGAGAGATAACACGCAAGGTATGGGGAAAATCGGTCAGTTGTGGGTTTAGAACCAGAACCCAGTAATAGGGTCATGGTTCCGGTCCCAACTGAACCTCTGCCGAAATAATGGGGAGGTACTGCAGGTTTCAATTAAAATTATTTATAGTAGCCAAACTGTGCAAAACATTATAGTATTTAGAATCAAAATTGGATTGTACAGAGTCTGTTGGCTGACATAAAACTATAATTTTACATAGGAAACATTGTAGAACAATTAATCAATATTATCATTTGAGTTCAACATAACTCGCACAGAAAAACCAACGTATATGTTATAGTGCTCATACTTTATGAATATTGATGTAGTATGCACAATATGCGATTTATGGAAAATAAGAATTAGTATATTTACATAGTGGAACAAGAAGCGTAGTTTAGGGTTAAAACCCTTATTAAAAAATAGTTCTGAAGAAACCAAAAATAATTCCAGTTAACATATATGGGAATGGGGCAGATCCCAAGAATATTAATGGTCAAAAACTAAAATCCGTAGTAACAATTAATCCTACAAATGAGAACCGCAAAGCCTTAAAACCCTTGCTTGCAAGATAAGCAGAGGAAGGTAGAGTATTACTGTATGAAAAAAGTGGATAGAGTATTCGGGAGAAATGTGAATAGTACTTACCACAAATAAGGAGAGACGATCCGACAACAAATCTTCATGCCAGAATTTCTCGAGACCACCGAGGCTGAGCCTTGCCAGTTTTCAAACAAAAAAAACATTGTAGAGTTATAAAGATGAAAACCTAGAATTCTAAATCTCATAGGAAGGTCATGTTCAAAATATTTGTGCGAGTTAATATGAGAAATTAGCATGTAAAACTTACCATAGAGCCAATTTCGTAGTAATATGCTCAAGATAACACATAGACATGTCCAAGCCGTGAGGCCATGATAGCAATCATTGAGCCAACAGCCAAAACGGAAGGTGATAGAGTTTGCACAGTCGTAGGTCGACCTGTAGAGCCATTCAAACGGCGCCGAAGGGTTACATAGCTTGTCTCAAGCTATGTCCACCAAATAATGAAGGAATAATGCAGAAAGAATAATAATTCACATTCAATTATCACCAACGAAGCTCTCATGGCAGATAAATGGAAGGAGGATAACATTAGAGTCTATAGTTTCCGAGCCGATCTCTTAGCACCAGCGGAATCAACAATGGAGGAATGGTGGGAGGATGGAGGTTGGTAGTTACCCTAACCCACCTCACCTACCTGGATCAACGTTGACTATGAAGGATGTCTATCCAACAGTTGAGAGGGTGCCAGAAAGCTATGACAGATGGAGATCGTAGCACAACCCTCGAGACATGGCATTCATCACCGGAGTAAATATCTCGATCGAACACATAAATATAAAAAAAATATATTTCCAATAAAATGTTAACTGCAAGTATGGGAAAGAACCTTTGGGTTTATTTTTAATTGTTTTTGCTTGCTGGAAAGTGCATAGTAAGTTCACATATGTACCCCTGAAGTTAATACCTGTACAACATTGATAATCATGCTAATGTAGTATCATTAGGTGCCGAAACCTTATGGATAAACTTATATAGTGTAAACAAACATAATCAACTTACGAGAATGAGGACTAGTGGCTAATGTTATTTCGAATTGTTGGAATTTCTAAACAATTATGAACACACAGAGGAGAATGAAATTCCAATTCCATAACACAGAGATTAAAAACAAATGCAGACACAGAGAGATAAAGTGTAACACTATTTCATTAAGCAAACTATAAGCTGTTACAAAATGAAATTCCATAGAACTCTGGTGTTCTGGATTTACAAAATGTAAGACTTCTTTCAGCTGCTACAACACTTCAACAAAAAAAAAACTTTATTTCTGATCTCTCTTTGTCTCTATTCACTTCTACGCACCTAGTGCTCTTTTTTCTTTCTTTCTTTGCCGTCACTCCTATACACACATTTTTGAATTCTTACTACTCTCGGCAAAAATTACACACAGTCTTCTTTCAGTCGCCGGGCTCTCTCTCTATTCATTACAAAATTCACACGGAATGTATATATCTTGACGTTTCATTACAATATTCATATATATTTTAAATAAAAAATATTTACAATATATATTATATAACACTTATAACCTAAGTTAAAAAAAAATGTACCGAGGTAAATAAAAAAATAAATCAAAACATTACAACTTTATCTGTTACTTATTCCGTGGGGTCAAACTATTGTGCAAGAGAAAATTTCTTTGCCCCCCTGAAAACCATTTGACTGGTCTGGAGGAAGGTGAAGTCACCTCCTCTGGTGGGTTTCCTTCCCCCTTCGTAGCTCATGCTTGCTTCCCCCTAGAATGGTGCTACTGTGCGATCAATTCAAGACAAATGGTTGGTGCAGAATTCATGGCGGGTAGATGAGTGTTTACGGCGGAAGTTGCGTGGAGATTAGAACCACGATCTACAAATCTGGAGGTTGTGGTGCTGTACTTTGCATTCAGCTATTCTTGTCATTCAAATTCACATCTAAATTAAATTCTATCGTCCTTCCTTTGCGTGGAAGTTGGAATTAAATTCCAACACTCCCCCTTAATTACAACTGCTGCTTTCTTGCATACCCAGGCATTTCCTGAGATAGTTAAAACTCTTCTGCGTTAATGGATTTGTGAGGATATCAGCAAATTGTTCCTCTGTCCTACAGTGTTGCAAAACAATCTCACCATTATTAACCAGTTCTCTTATAAAATTAAATTTTGCATCAATATGCTTTGTTCTCTTACAGAAGACAAAATTCTTTGATAAAGCTATCGCTGAGTTGTTATAAAAATAAATTGTTGTTCCTTTGTCCTATTCATGACATAAATATTTGAGCATTCTTCTCATCCATACTACTCAGCATGTCATTGCTTTTGCTGCCACATATTCTGCCTCTGTTGTTGATAAAGCAACTATTGGTTGCTTCTTGGAAGCCCATGAAATGGCTCTCGATCCCAAATGAAACACATATCCAGATGTGCTCTTCCTATCATCTACACTTCTAGCCCAATCACTATCAGTGTAACTAATCAATTTAAAATTTTTAGATGATGAGTAGAAAATACCATACCCCTTTGTTCCATTCACATACCTTAAAATCCTCTTGGCTGCCTGCCAATGAGTCTCTTTTGGTGTTTCCATGAATCTGGAAATTAAACTTGTAGCATGCATAATATTTGGCATATTTGTAGTCAAATACATAAGGTTTCCAACTATGCTTTTATACAATTTCGGATCGAAATTCTTGCTGTGATCTTCTTTGCTCAATTTTAACCCCATGACAGTTGGAGTTACAGCTGCCTTGTTGTTCAGCATGTTGAATCTTTTCAACACTTATTCAACATATTTTGCTTCGGAAATAAAAATCCCATTTTCATTTTTCTCTACTTCTATTTCAAGAAAATATCTCAAAAAAGCCAAATCAGTCATTTCAAATTCACTCTTCATGACTGCTTTAAAATCAACAATGAGAGAAACTTCATTTCCAGTAAAGATTAAATTATCTACATATAAAACAACAACAAGAATATTACCATCATTTTATTTTATATAGAGTGTGGGTTCTCCATCACATTTCTCAAATCCATTTTCTGTCAGGTAAGCATCTATCCTGCTATACCATGTTCTTGGTTCTTGCTTCATCCCATAAAGAGCTTTCTTCAACTGGCATACTTTGTGCTCTTGGCCTTTAATCTCATAGCCTCGAGGTTGTTCAACATATACCTCTTCTTTAAATAATCCATTCAGGAATGATGACTTCACATCAATTTGTTAAACTTTCCACTTGTGTTGTGCTACTATGGAAAATATTTTTCTCACTATTTCCATCCTTGCAACTGGTGCAAATGTTTCTTCATAATCTCTTCCTTGTTGATGCTTGTAGCCTTTCACAACGTCTTGATTTTTTCCTTTCAATATTACCTTCAGCATTGCTCTTGGTCTTATAAACCCATTTCACTCCAATTAATTCTTTACCTTTAGGGAGGTCCACTAACTCCCATGTATTACTCTTTTCTATTGCACCAATCTCTTCGTTCATTACTTCAATCCATTTTTCTTCTTTTATAGCTTCTTCAAAATAAATTAGGTCATCAACATGATAATGCAAAGAAAATAAAAAATTCATACCAGCATTATCATTTACGTCTCCTTGTTCATAAAATCTCACTCAAATTTCTGAATCTTAGTCTTCTTGATGTACTTGGAGTTCCACTTGAACTCAAGGGAGTTTCTGATCCCTGTGGTGTGCTTAGAGAAGCACTTCCTTGATTTATCAAGGCTGTTCTATTTCCAGCTTATGGTGTGGTTTGTTGTGCTTGTGGTGATGGAGGAGGAGCCGCCAAGGAGGGATTATTTTCTTTTGTCCCTTCCTCTTGTTCTTTGCGAGACACACATCTCTTCACATTCACTATTTTCTTTAAGCTTCCAACCCAAGCTTCTTCTTCAATAAATTGCACATCTCTGCTTATTATTACTTTCTTGGTGGATGGATTATATAGTTTGTATCCCCTAGACTCATCATTGTATCCAACAAAGATATAGTTCTCCCCCTTACTGTCAAGCTTCTTTCTGAATTGATCTGGGACATGTGCATAAGCTACACATCCAAAAAATTTCATGTGAGTGACAAAATGCTTTGTTCCACTCCATGTTTCTTCTAGAACTCTGTTCATGACAACTTTGGTTGGGCATCTATTCAAGATGTACGCTGCACAATTGACAGCTTCGGCCCAATACTCATTTGGAAAAAAATTTTCCTTCAATATACTTATGACCATATCCATGATGGTCCTATTCTTCCTTTTTGCAACACTGTTTTGTTGAGGTGTGTCCCTTTTGTTAAACTTCTTATGTATGCCATTCTCCCTATAGAAACATAGGAACTCTTTCGAGATGTATTCTCCAACTCTTTCAGTTCTTAGCACTTTGATGTAGTGCCCACTCTGCTTCTCAACAAGATCATTGAAGTGGAAGAACTGTTCAAACACTTCACTCTTTTGTTTCAAGAAATACACCCATGTCTTTCTGGTGTAGTTATCTATAAATTTCAAAATATATTTTATGCCAACTAAAGATGGCATTTGCATTGGTCCACAAAAATCTGAGTGGACAATTTCTAAGGGTGTCTTTGCCCTTATACTCTTTCCTCTTGGAAAGCTTTCTCTGTGTTGTTTGCCCAAGATGTAGCCTTCACAAAGGCTGTATGGTTTCTTAATCAATGGTAATCCCTTTAGCATTCCCTTTCTGTGCAACAATTTTAGGCCTCCGAAATTGAGATGTCTAAATCTCAAGTGCCATAACCAGTTTTCATATTTCACTTCCTCTTGAAATACCTCTTGTGTTATAGCTGCTACATTTCTTGTTTCCTTCAAGTTTGTTCTGAGCTTGAGAGGAAACATCCTATTTCTTGTCATCTGCATCTCTGCAATGACTCTCTTACTCGGAGGTATGTCTATGATTGTGCACACATCATCTTTAAAGAATACATTGTACCCCTTGTTTATGATCTGTCCAATGCTTGAAATATTACATATCAAGCCAGGTACATAATATACATCTGGAAAAAACTTTTGTTCTCCTTTTCTTGTCTGGATACTTACTCTTCCTTTTCCCATGACAACGACCTTACTTTCAGTCCTTATTGTTACTTCAAATTTAATATTTTCATATAGATTGGCAAACATTGCTAGTTTTCCAGTCATGTGCTTACTACAACCTGAGTCTAAGGACCATACATCATCTTGTCTATATTGTGATACATTACATGTTAACAACACATTATTCTGGTTCTTTTCTTCTTTTTTAAAATTAGCATTCTTCCTATTATTCATGTCATTTTTCTTTTTCCTACATTCATTGGCATAGTTCCCATATTTCTTTTAATAATGACATTGGACTTGGGATTTATCATACCTTTTTCCATGAGCTTGATGTTTTCTTGAGCCTTCATTCTAGTTATTATTGCTTCCCCTTCCACTCGTGATTGCAGGGTTGTTTCTTCCACTTCTCTGTGGATTTCTTCCTCTTCCTTGGTTGTTTGATCTTCCTCGCCCTCTGCTTTGGCCAAAATACATTTGAGTCTTGAAAGCTTGTTCCAATGATGAATCTTCTCCTCTATTTAGTTTGTGTTCATGAGACATCAGGGATTCACTAAGCTCATCCACTGTAAATAGTGAGAGATCCTTTGTCTCTTCTATTACCACTACTATGGCATCAAATCTTGAGTCTAGACTTCTCAAGATTTTCTCCACTATTCTTCTTTCTTCAAGTGTCT
This sequence comes from Pinus albicaulis, assembly GCA_034641835.2. Classification (NCBI taxonomy): domain Eukaryota; kingdom Viridiplantae; phylum Streptophyta; class Pinopsida; order Pinales; family Pinaceae; genus Pinus; species Pinus albicaulis. The sequence goes on along the minus strand of CM076583.1, from coordinate 459,944,395 downwards.
CTCCATGAGACCTTATCTGGGTAACCAACCCAAAAAATTGAGTGAAGAATGAGTCTATGGTGTCAAACTCTTTCATACAGAGAGTTTCAAAATCTCTGCTCAGCATTTTCAGCTTTGTTGTCTCCACCTTCTCCATGCCTTGATAGGTTGTTTTGAGAATATCCCACACCTCCTTAGACTTTTTTGATGCTGCAATGATCGAGGTGGATATTGGTGGTCACACGCCTATTCCACTTGGGGCCCCACCATTGTCTCTTTTAGTTTTTTTAGTTTCGGCACAACTTACTATTTTTAGCAGTTCTTCGTGTCTTGAACATCCGGAGCGATTTTGAGGCCCTAAACGACATTTTTTGGGAAAACAGAGAGCAACATGGGTCCATAGATTGATTTTGCTCCCTCAAAATTTGTAGTCCTCGGATATATCTTTCTAACGAGGTATGGTACGTGTCAAACGGAGATCGTATGCCAAAGTTACGCCCCTGGGAAGTTGAAACACCAATTTACCCAAACGGGGCCCATAGTTTTGGCGCTTCATCTCCTAGGGTTAGGGTTTTGGCTATTTAGGATTTCCCATTGTCTCTAAATAATAAATATGCCCTCGAGCCTCATTGTAACTCAGTTCAGAGGCATGTAGCTACCACATCTCTTCTCAGAGATAGCTACCAGTGCCCTAGCTAATTTTATTTCCATTCTGTCTGTAAGCAAATTTCAGTTCTTTGATATTAATGAAATGAAGTATTATTTCCACATCTTTGTATTTATGGTTATATGTTTATTCTGTTGCGTTCCTACATAAATCTGGATTAGTGGTATCAGAGTGGTCTTCTTTTTCTCGATCTTTCTTTGCATGTCCCCAACAAGGTCGAGGTATAAGGAGTTAGGGCTTGATCTGGTGGAACCTTTGCAAGATCAGCCTCGCAAACCTCGACGGATGCCCATGGGGGACGAAAAGAAATATGAGGGAGCAAGAGAATCTATCAAAATATTCCTCGAGGAGGCCCTCGAAAAAAAAAGGAATGCGATGATGGATAACTTTGCCCAGATCCGTCAACGGCTTCCCACCGGTAGCGCATCTGCATCCAGTAGCCACTCTGGAGGTGCAACTCCTTTTAAGGTACAAGTAAATTTTGACATTCCCATATTTGAGGGTCAAATAGATGCAAATGCTATAGATAGATGGTTGAATCTATTAGAAGGATATTTCTCGGTTCATGACTTTTCCGACAGAAAGAAGATTATTTTTGCACTCCTCAAAGTTGCCCCCCTTGTCAAGGACTGGTGGGAAACCCACTGCGAGAAAAAGGATGAGATAAAACCCTCTCTGTTTTCGACCGTACCCACTTGGAATTATTTCCGAGATGCCATCAAGGAACAATACTATCCCGTGGGGAGCTATGAGGACAAGTACATACAATGGACCACGCTGCGACAACAAAGGGATCAAGATGTGCATGAGCTGACGAATCTGTTCCATACCCTGCGCACCAAGTTGGGTATCGAAAATTCAGAGAAACATCTGGTGCTAAAGTATCGTAGTTGTCTGCATAGATACATTCAGGAGGAAATGGAGTTCCTCAACATCTTCTCGCTTGGTACGACATACTGGTATGCTGCCAAGATTAAGCAGAATTCAAATAGAAGAAGTGAGACTTTGGATCTGCGAATCAAAAGCAAGGGAAGGGTGCTCCCAAACCACATAACCAAGGCATGGCGACTCAAGACAACCTGTGGAAGCCACAAGCAAAGAAAAACACCGCAAATCCAAAGAAGGACACGGGAAAGTGGTGTGAGTTCCATAAGAGCTCCACTCACAACACAAGTGAGTGTCGGGCCAAGTAGTTGCTAGTGGCCGAGATGAGGGATTTTGAGTCAGATGATTGCTCTGACTCTAAATCAGAACCTAACAAGGGGAATGACAAAGGGAAACAAATTATTAATGCAGAGCCCAATGCCACTGTTGCCACTACGAAGATCCAGAAGGAGGAACCAGAAGATCTAGAGGAGGAGGAACGTCTCTTCCACTCCTAGATGTGGGTAAAGGGCTCCCCGGTACAGTTCATTGTTAACAATGGGAGCCAAAAGAACCTCATTTCAGCAAACATTGTGAATAATTTGGGCTTTTCAACCACAGCTCACCCACATCCATACACCATCGGGTGGCTTCACCAAGGACGAGATATCCGCATCAGCCGGTAGTTCCGCCTTCCCTATAGAATCAAGCCGTTCACGGATGAGGTATTATGTGACGTTGCTCCTATTTATGTTTCTGATGTATTATTAGGAAAACCATATTTGTGGAAGCGTCATGCTATGTATGAGTCTCGGCCTCACGCTGTTATTATTACTTTTGGAAATAAGTTGTATAGGATACCAAAGGTACCACCTCCTGCCGCTATCTCTTTGATTAATACAAAAAAATGCAGTAAGCTCATTTCTCAAACCAGGAAATTTTTTTTCCTGATGATCTGCCCCCAGGGCAAGAAGAAGACTGTGGCCATGACCTCTAGATAGGGCTCCTCTGCATGAAAACAATAAATGCATAAGGTTCTAGAGGAATAGGGGGACATCTTCACCTCACCCACAGGGGTTCCTCTGCACTGTCAGGTCAAGCACCCGATTGATCTGACCCCAGGTGCGCCGCTACCCAATGGACCGATATATCGGTGCTCTGTTCTGGAGAACGATGAAATCAAGAGGCAGATTCAGGAGCTATTGTAGAAAGGTCACATCCAACCAAGTTCATTGCCCTGTGGGAGCCCGATCGTGTTGGTACAGAAGAAGGATGGGACGTGGAGACTCTGTATTGACTATCGGGAACTAAACAAGATCATTGTCTTGAATAAGTACCTGATCACATGGATTGATGACCTTCTGGACCAACTCAAAGGTGCAAAATATTTCAGCAATATTGAATTTAAGTCTGGGTATCACCAGATACCAATTGAACCCTTCGATTTATGGAATACTGCCTTCAAAGCCAAGGAAGGCCTTTTCAAATGGCTGGTCATGCATTTCGGGTTGAAAAATGTTCCCGCAACCTTCATGAGGATGATGGACGACATCTTGCGGCCATTCACCAACTCATTTGTAGTGGTGTACTTGGATGACATTCTGATCTTCAGCCAGACTTGGGAAGAGCACCTTCACCACATCCGACAAGTCCTCCAAACACTGCAGCAACACAAGTTGTGTGCCAATTTGGAGAAGTGCACGTTTTGCATGACCCAGGTTCAATATTTTGGATACATTATTGATGAAAGGGGGGTGCATGCGGATCGAACCAAGATCCAAGTCATTCAGGATTGGTCAGCCCCAACCACTATAACAGAGCTTCGCAGCTTTCTGAGTCTTGCTAATTTCTACCGTAGGTTTGTGTTGGGATTCTGTCATATCACTTGGCCCTTGAGTCAAGTCATGATGGAGGAGCAAGAGAAAAATTCTTTTGGTCAGAACCTCGACAGAAGGCGTTCATATAATTGAAAAATCACCTCTGTTCAGCCCCAATGCTCACATTACCAGACTTGCAACAGCCATTTGAGATCGAGACAGATGCCTCTGATTATGCTATTGGGGCAGTTCTTGCTCAACAAGGACATCTAGTGGCATATCACAGTGACACATTGTCTGACACAGTTCACAAGTATCCCATTTATGACAAAGAAATGTATTCCATTCTGCAAGCTTGTCGACAATGGAAGCATTACATTTTGGGGAAGGAAACAATCATCCACATAGACCACCAGCCCCTCCAGTTCATACAGACACAAGGGAAGTTGCAGAATGATCGCCATCAGAAGTGGTCCACATATCTGCAACAGTTTCATTTGAACATCAAGTACAAGAAGGGTAGCACCAATAATGTTGCAGACTGCCTCAGCTAACCACCGATCGTGGCATTCACCACCATTCTCAACTCTTGTGGGCACGAGACTTCTGATTGGCTGCTTCTCTACAAGAGCGACCCAGAATTCAGCCACACTTACAAGGCACTCTTGGGGGGTACACAAGTTCCAAATTTTCACCTCCAAGATGCACTTTTATGTCACCTGGGACATCTTTGTGTTCCTTCAAGAGAGCGTGCCAAGATGATATGGGAAGCACACTACAGTCGAGTCATTGGGCATTTCGGGGTCGAGAAAATAGTAGTTGTATTGTAGAAGTATTTCTATTAGCCAAACCTTCGAAAGGATGTCGAGAAGCACATCACATCCTGCACTGCTTGTGCCATTGCCAAACTGACCATCAAGAAGCAAGGCCTATATACTCCGCTACCTACCCCTATTCGACCTTAGGAATCCATCTCCATGGATTACATGTCAGGCCTGCCTTCTACTAAGCATGGAAATGAATGTGTTTTTGTGGTCGTTGACAGATTCTCAAAGATGGCCATTATGGTGGCCTACAAGAATAATATCATAGCAGAAGCCACTGCTAAAATCTTCTTTGAACGAGTGGGTGCACTTTGGGATCCCACAGTCTATCATATCAGATGGGGATAGTAGGTTCCTCAGTGCATTTTGGTCCAGCCTCTGGTCAATGCTAGACACCAAGCTCACCAAGTCCACAACTTTCCATCCCCAAACAGATGGCCAAACAGAAGTCGTCAACAGAATGATTGTACACATTTTGTGCATGTACAATTCAAAGAATCCATGCACATGGGACGAGAGCCTCCGCTATGTACAACATAGTTATAATTGGGCTGTCCACAGTTCAATTGACCATAACCCCTTTCAGGTGGGCTTGGGATTCCAGCCACTATGTCCCATTGACGTAGCCATGCCATTTGTGGCTACTCAGGCCGATTTGGCTCATGTCCAATCTGAAGTTGACAAAGCAAATAGCTTCATCGAGCACATTAAACACATCTGCCAATAAGTTCATGACATATTGGACAGAGCCAATTCTAAGTACAAGCAACACCATGATCAACACCGGGTGCCACACAACTTCTAGGTAGGCGACAATGTATGGCTACATTTGTAAAAGGAGTGCCTCACTAGACCCCATCGCAAGCTTCACCCGCTCTGATACAGGCTGTACACCATCACCAAGGCTGTAGGGAACAATGCCTTCGAACTCAATATTCCACCATTCCTTAGTCTGCACCCAGTATTCAATGTGGACCGCCTTCGTCCTTACTTCCCACCTCTATAGGACACCTCTGACATTGCAGAACAACTCACACCAATAGAGTTAAACCCAAACTACATGGAACATGCCACCATAGATTGTATCATGGACATGCAAATCAAGAACACTCACCAACAGAAGATCCAACTGTATTGGGTTGTCAAAGCTGGCCAACTCCTGCACCAAGGAAAGTGGTTCACCAGGGACCAAGTTCGGCAGAAATTTCCTCATCTCATGGAGGAACTTAACACAATGGGGACCATTGCTTCCTAAGGGGGAGGAATGATCCAGTGTGATGCTGGTGGTCACCCACCTATTCCACTTGGGGCCCTACCATTGTCTCTTTAGTTTTTTCGCTCTAACACAACTTACTATTTTTAAAGTGCTGGTCAAAACTTTCGGTGAGCCATTTGGAGTCTCTAAAACGATTTTTTTGGGAAAATAGAGAGCAACATCGCGTCAAACGGAGATCTTATGCCAAAGTTATGCCCCTGGGAAGTTAAAACACCAATTTACCCAAACGGGGCCCATAGTTTTGGTGCTTCATCTCCTAGGGTTAGGGTTTTAGCTGTTTAGGATTCCCCATTGTTTCTAAATAATAAATAGGCCCTCGAGCCTCATTGTAACTCAGTTCAGAGGCCTGTAGCCACCAAATATCTTCTCAGAGATAGCTACCAGCGCCCTAGCTAGTTTTATTTCCATTCTGTCTGTAAGCAAAATTTAGTTCTTTGATATTAATGAAATGAAGTGTTATTTCTATTGCATCTTTGTATTTATGGTTATATGTTTATTTTTTTGCATTCCTACATAAATCCGGATCATGAAATCCTTGGGAAAATACTCTCATGCACTGATTGAAAGATATAGAAGAGGGATTTTGAGTCCTTCTTCCTATTATCCGTTAACAAATCTGTTTGTGCTGCTATCAAAGCAGCCAACGCTACTGCATCTGCTGGTTCTGGGTAGTCATTCTCAACTAGCTCCCATATGTCCTGTGAAGCAAATGAGGATCTCATTGTGATTTCCCAATATTCATGGTTCTTCCTGTTAAGCTATGGAATTTGGGGATTCGTCACGCGGGTTCCTGTTGCTGCCATCCTAACTATGAAAACACAAAAAATTTCTTGCCTGTGTTAAAAAAAAATGAAACAATCAAACTCTTTTTGACAGTGTAGACAAACAGAATCTTTCTCTCTACTGGAGAAATCTGCTTCAACAACCTTCTTACAGCTTTTGTAGTGAAGAGCGACCTCTGCTTCATTCACTGAGTGACTAGACTAGCTCTGATACCATGTTGGAATTTCTAAACAATTCTGAACACACAGAGGAGAACGAAATTCCTCTTCCACAACACAAAGATTAAAAACAAATGTGGAGATAGAGAGATAAAGTATAACACTATTTCATTAAACAAACTATAATCTATTACAAAATGCAATTCCTCATAACTCTAGTGTTCTGGATTTACAAAATGTAAGACTTCTTTCAGTTGCTACAACACACAATGCTTCAACAAAAAAAACTTGTTTTTAGCTCTCTCTCTGTCTCTATTCACTGCTACGCACATAGTGCTTTTTTTTTGTCTTTCTTTTCCGTCACTACTACACACACAGTTTTGCAGTCTTACTGCTCTCACCAAATTACACACAATCTTCTTTCAACATTTGGGCTCTCTCTCTATTCATTACACAATGCACACGGCATGTATATATCTGCACATTTCATTACAATATTCATATATATTGTAAATATAAAATATTTACAATATATATTATATAACACTTATAACCTAAGTTAAAAACAAAATGTACCATGGTAAGCAAAAAAATAAATCAAAACATTACAACTTCATGCATTCCCCCACCACCTCCCTCCCTCTCCTCCCCCCTGAAAATGATTTGATTGGTCTTGAGGAAGGTGAAGTTACCTCCTCTGGTGGGTTGCCTTCCCCCTTTGTAGCTCATGCTTATTGCTCCCTGGAATGGTGTTGTTGTCCGATCAATTCAAGGCAAATGGTTGGTGCAGAATTCATGGCAGGTAGATGAGTTGTTTAAGGCAGAGGTTGTGTGGAGATCAGAACCACGATATGAAAATCTGGAGGTCGTGGTGTTGTACTTTGAATTCGGCTATTTCTGTCATTCAACTTCACATCTGAATTGAATTCTGCCATCCTTCCTCTGCGTGGGAGTTGGAATTAAATTCCAACACAAATAATTTGTAATAATTGCAAGATGGTAATGTATTGGTTTATATAGTTATATAATCCAGATTTCTATGTAGTTTATATGTAATTACTTTGAATTTTTTTTATGTGGTAAATGTAAATGAATAAGGAGGTAATTGTGACATCACCCGGCTACACCAACGTCAAAGACGAGTTTTCTATTTGAACATCAATTACTTTGCTTTATATTCACATGAAATTTGTTATAGCATTGTTAAAATATAAATCAACAGTCCAAGTGTATTTTACCAAAAATCATAAAACATAAACAAAACAAGAGACAAGACTACACAATTAATAGAAAAGGAAATGTTAGCCACCTCCGTCACAACCTACATTACTATAAAATTGAGTTTTGGAGGATACACAATCTACTTTACTAGAAATAAGAAACATAAACATAACTAGAAACAAACCAAAACAAGAAACATGACAATAAAATTTTGGTCGATAAGGAACCTGAACCCAGCCCCATCTTTGCATACATCATGCACATAAAAATCGGTGCAGCCAGTAGAAATGTAATCCAAAGAGAGGAATAGAAATGATAACACTAAATGAGAAACATGTTTACTAGTTGGGGTGGCAGTGTACAAATGTAACACCAAGAAAGAAATGAAAATTACAATAAGAACATGAACTGAATGAGAAACAGGTCTACTAGTCACTTCTTTACTGGAATTGATCTAAACAATGTTTCGAGTCATCGAATGGGTATGTAGCATAGGGTAGAGAAACCCACCAGCGAGGGGGAGATCCAACCTTCGATTCCTATCCCATGGAATTTTTAACACGAATTTACTTGGAAATACTGACCTGCATCCCTAAACCCGTCTATTGGTCCACATATGTCAGGTTAATAGTTCTTTCAAAAGTCACAAGTTCTACATAAGCCACCAACAAGGCATTGGTTCACTACTGAGGTTAGCACAATTTAACCCAACTGTGAGGTTACACTGTCACTATGGTCTAGACCACCCAAATCGCATAATAGGAAAGCACCGAGTGATTTTGGTAGAAAATTTATCGTTCCGACCTAGCACCTAAACCAACGGAAGTCCCTGATGGGTAAGTTTCTTGTAGTAATTCTTATAATTAAAAAAAAAACAAAATGCATTTAGCTACCTCTTGAGTGAGCTTAGTAGCCTTTGGAAGCTTCTCCTCTAGCACGGAGCCTCGATTCCACTTGTTTGAGTGCACATCCATTTCCTTGGCATCCAATTTCATTACTTTGGAACTGTCAGAACCCTATGGTTCAGGCCAATCCGAGGCCCTTTTTGGGTTTCTGGCATTTCTAGGGATGACTCGATGATCACAATCCATATATGGCAGAGCATCTGCATGGTGACCTCCAACGGTCTTGGGATGTTTGATTTCCTTGATGCAATCAATGCATTTTTGTTAATTCTGGGGTTGGAAAGACACCTGTCGTTGTCTTTGGCGCAGAGCTTGTGCCTCTGTTGTGCTTGTCTGGAAATATTTTAAAGTTGCAAAGGGAGATGGAGGCTTGGGGATGGGCCACCCCCACCCCCCGGAGTGGGGAACCTTGTGCAGATTCCCTTTATAGAATGAAACCAACCACCACGATTGGAGCACTTGCAATCCAATTTTTTTTTATTCAACTTAAATGTATCAGATCAGACCTGCCACGACATGGTCACGACATTCCTACTCATTCCCTGGAAAATCCCTGCAACGCGAGGAAAATGAACCAATTTTGATATTTCAAAAATAGAATTTGACGACATGGCAACCTTCCTCCTCCTTTCATTGAAAAAACCCTCGAACGTGAGGGAAATGAACAAAGTTTGATATTTCAAATACAGAAATGTTGTGAAACCTTGAATGGAACTTAAATGTGTATAGGGGAATTAAATTCCATTGAATAAAATGTGTAAGTTTTTTTTTTTTAATAGGGATGTATTTCTTATTATAAACCATTATTAATCATATAAAAATTGAGGGGAGGGGACATTATGTATAAACTATTGTTAGAGGGAATTTTGGTCGATTTTTCAATCCAATCATGTGACATTAAAAGTGAATTATGGTGACATCAAAATAAGTTCTTTGTAGTCAAAAAGTGCAATGAAGTAGTAATGTCATAAGATTAATGATCATTTCTAATGAATTTGTTTGGTTTAATAAGGATAACTAATTTATGGATATTTTCCATGATGTTCAATAGTGGGAGTCAATATGGGAAACGTGATAGTTCAAGTCGCACATGCTTTAAAAAATTAATATCTTTTTTTCCATGAAAATTAGAAGTGGAAAAATATCTTAGGCTCTAGGGATAAGTTTATTTCAACTTAACTATATATTGAATCACAAATTGTTGTTGACCTCATGGATATGATAGAAATTTGGTGGCTTGTACCATAGTCTTGCCAAGAAATAAATTGAGGTACTAGGTAGGTAGGAGGAACCACTTTGGTGGAACTTGGCCATAAAAGGGACATCTGTCTTTGCATAATTTTTTAAGAGAAAATACACCTAATATAATGATTGTAGGGACATCACTTTGTGATCTAGGATGGTGTGAAAACACTATCCATAGGGTGATTAGCCAAACCCACAAAAGTATTATAGGTACTTCTAGAGAAGTAGGTTTTCTTGTGCTCTCATTACCTAGGTATGGGAAATGAATATAGAGAAAGAGAAGGATGTTTCCACTAGTCTTTCCTATCATTTTGGTCCCATTTTTTAGCATCACCCTTCTTAAGGTAGTTGTACATTTAGAATTGAGAAGATCAATGTGAAATTAAGATAGCATTTGATGGATCCTTTTAGTCAAGAGCTATTATTGGGAGGAGATATCAAGCATATTTTGGGATGATATCTAGTAATGTGGCTAAGATGAGGGTTATGAGTGCCTAAAATTGGGATCTTACTCCTCGTAAATATATTTCCCCGTGGTTATTCTATTTATCATCATGTGCAATTGCAATACAAAATCAAGGTAATATTAGAGGTCTACCTAGGTATGCTAGTTCTACCATAATAAATTTACATATCTAAAGGTTCATAAAGAAAGTTATTTACTTGGGATCACCATAATCCAATACCTAGTTAAGGGGAGCTATCATAGGTAACAAGCCATACTTAGTAGGTACAAGTTTGATATTTGCCACGTGATTCAAATATTGTTCATAAGAGAAGGAAATACATGAAGCATAGAACCCAACTTAGGGATGAGTTAGAAGGCATCGTCAAGGCATATTTTTGGATCTTTTTTCATTAAGTTTTAGCATAGATAAAAGCTCAACAAAACTTGAAAAAATATGAATTTGTAGAAGAAGGAATCCTGTATAATGTTGAATATGTTGAATATAGAAGGTTGAGTACATAAGCTAAGGAGTCATCTCATATATTCCTTGCACCTATTTTTATGTATAATTTGTGTATCTATCTAAAGAAATACTCTTTTATAGTCTGTTTTTTTTTTAGTGGCTTATAGTTGGTAGGTTCTCTATTATAATATCGTATCTTTTAAATCTACTCTAGTTTCTTATATATGTGAGGTATATAAGGTACTTAAATAATTCAATATTAGGGAGAAGTTGTAAGAGGGATTGCATTTGTTATCAGTTTTTAGTGTTCACTCCACATTAGAGGTATCTAATACCATGCATGTTATTAGTATAATGGATTATTATTCTACCTATGTGTCTATATTTGTACTATAATTGGGTGGTCTATGCTTTCTTTTTATTGACCTTAATGATGTTAGTTCTAATGGTTTAAATGGACACTAATAATATCATATCAAATGTGATCCCAAATAAAATATTTGAGATTTTGTGCTTTACTTAATGGGAATTATTATATGCGTCTCAAGTGAGACCTTCTTACCCGTAGAAAATGGAATTTTCTAGGACATTAGAGAACAATAGGCCATATTTGGAAATGTCCCATTAACCTTGAATATATCATAGAGACAACATACAATACTGGGAAATAATTTTCTAACATATTATAAATATGGTAGATAAGTTAAATTAGGGTTTAATGATTGAGGGGGTAGGGATTAACATACAAAATGGCTTTAGGTGACTTAAATGCTTTTAAACCTAACCCTAAATTTCCCTTAAGCTTATTTAGGGATGCTAAATTCCTTGGAAATGGGTTGGGAAAGGTAGAAGGTGATGTTAGGAAGAGATGCTTGAGGAAAAAAAGTTATTTTACTGGCTCTTAGGAAAATGGAAAATAAATATTACTTCTAGGAATTTGTTTGGCTATGTTAATGTACAATTTCTACCACAGGAAAGATGAATTTTCCACTAAGTGTAATGTCCCTATAATACTAGTGTATCCTCCTTATTTATATTGTTTGTATAGTCCCCTTATTTTTATTCTTGTGCTCATGTAGCCCCCATATTGTTATTTAATGTGTCACATAGAAGCTCATTATTGTTATTATTTTTTCGTTACATTACTATTGTTGTGTAGGCTTTGATTATATTGTGACCATTTAGACTCCTATATATATGAAGAAGGTATTTTCATTTGAATGATCAAAAAATTGTTCATTTATGTGATGTATTGTCCCACCGGATTTTCTCCCAAAAGGGTTTATGAGGTCATATATTGTGAAATTATGGTTTTGTGAGTGATTGTTTCTTTTTTTCTCTATTTGTTTCCTTTTTATATGCCACATACATATAATGTGGTCATTGAAATATTATCTCTCTCTCAATTGAAATATTTTATTTATGGTGTAATGTTTTTTATTTTTTAATTTTACATGCTAGTGGAAGGAATTAGATATCTGATTCATCTTGAGTTCTATTGTAAACAACCAATGAATTGATTGATCATAATGTGAAGAATTATAAATCTCAACAATAATACACAATAAAAATAATATAATTTTAATTAAAACTATCCAACTATGTTTGTCATTATTTCTTTATTAAGTGAATATTTTATTTTTATTTTAAGAGGGACATGTGTCAACTCTCATGTTGAGTATGAAAGGAATTACACATCTCACTACTAGGCTATAAAATGCGTCTCTCTGCACAATAATTTATTTTATTTTATTTTCAATTGTATATAGTTTGGGCTATTGACAAAAATGCAGCTATTTTTCCTAGTTGAATTCAATAATGAAATGTGATATATTGAACTCATAATGAGTATTTCATGACTTTAAACGTTGTTGTCTGAAAGTGTTTTGATGACTAAAACATATATATTCTTTATATAAAAATATTTATGGGAAAAAAATAAAATAATATTTTTTTTTAAATTTTGTTTAATTAAATTTTGATTTATTTATATATAAAATTTAATTTAATTTATATGATTAGTTTTTATAAAAAGTAAATTTTATTTATATTATTATTAAATCTTAATATGATATATAAAAAGATATGTATGAATTATTTAAAAATATTGAATTATCAAGAGATTGTATTTTCATATTATTTTAAATTTATAGATAATGAATGGTATGACAATTAATTTCATATTATTTTAAAATTATAGATAATGATTGGTATGAAATTTAATTATCATGAGAATTTACGTTCAAAGAAAGAGGGATTGAAAGTGAAAACCGCACATAGAAAGGAACGTAGAAAGGAAGGTAGTGTCGAGGTAGTTTCAGTTTTATGAGAAAGATTGAAGGTGGAAACGACATATAGACATGTATAGAGAATTGTGAAGGTCGCATCTTTTACGCTTGTAATATTTGCATAAGTGAATTAGTTGGTCACATTTGCATTAAGTAAAATGCATAGTAAATTTGTGTCTAACAACTTTGAAAACATTTCCTCACATTTTTACTTTACTGGCACAGAATATTTTTATTATACTGGTAATACGAATTGACAAATTCCAAACATGCCTCAGTCCTACACCAATATTATCAGATGCCTCATTCCTCAAGGTGTTTCCAGGCTATGGCCACCGGACTGCGAACAACGTGCGTTACACCCTTCAGGCATTTCCACAATTCTTGACCGAAGGCTGCGTGTCCATTAGGTTTGTGGTTAGCTGCAATTTTGTTTTCAAATGCCTGTATAAATCGCCCTCTCATTTTTCTTTCCGAAGGCCAGCGTCCTCAGCTCCACGGTTATATTTACGTTTTCAAGGCTCTGAACTACGACCTTCATTAGATTTGTATATATATAATGAAATAAACCATAAAATGATAGGAAATCATGTAAAAAAATGTTATAATGAATTTGGAAATTGTAAGGATATATTACAAACTTAGTTATAAAAAGAAGTTATGAGTTTAAATTTTGGACGTGGCCAATACCCATGAAATTAACCAAATTTAAATAAAAATGAGATTCACCTAATTTCTAACATCAAAATTGAAATTAGATCAACTTTGTCACATATTCTATTACCAATATTGAAAAGTTGTTTTTTTTTAACATAATTTATATTACTAAACCATTTGCAAAATCCTTTATTAGAAATTGTTTTCATTATTATGTATGATATAAACTTATATTTACTTGCATTATTCTTAAATCTAAGCCCACTAATAAAAGTAGAAGCTTTTAATATAGCTTAAACTTAATACCTATAAAATTACAATGCTGCAAGAATCACCTCATGTGAGAACTTTTTGTATTTCTTATGTTGAAATGTTAGGTTTTTCTGATTTTGTCATGATGTTGAATTGTTATGTCTTTAATGATGTTGAAATGTTATGTTTTTTTGAGGTGTTTGTCTTACACGTTAGGGTTTTTATTTTGTTTTTTTTTTTTTTTTTTAAATTCTATCATTACAGCCTAATAGTCATTTACTTTTTGTATTTTGTTTTTTTTTTTTTTTTTAAATTCTATCATTACGGCCTAATAGTCATTTAATTTTTGTAGTTTCACTTTAAAGTTTCTTTTAGTTTATATTTAAAACTCATTTCCTAGATTAAAAGAACAGGATTAAGAATGTAACCATATTCAACTGTTGGTAGTTTCAAAACGAAAATTGTCTCATACAGTAGTATAAAAGAAAGAAAAATACATTCTGTAAAAGTGGATTTTCCATCATAGTAAGAGAGAGAAAGAAGTAAAATGAATAAGGAAATCTTTGAAAGAAACCATCTGTGAACTATTTTTCTGCAATAAATGCTATTTTATTTTTTCCGTCTATTGTTTATACCATAGTGTGTGGGAACCTGAAACATATTCATAGTCATAACGAAGACAAATAGAATTAATTTATACACAGGCACTGGAGCGAATACAACGTTCGGCAAATTGAAGCATACTTGTAGGAGAGTCTTACATAGAACATAAATTCAAAGACATTCACGCAACCAGCAGGAAATACAAGCAGTCCTAGGTATTATAACATTTTCCATATTAACAGAGCTTAACAAAATTCCACTGTTCATAAGAAAATCTTATTTCTGTTGACGAGTAGGACTTTAAAATATATTACATATTAAATTTATGGACCGGGTTTGAAACCCCATACAAACAATGCTCACATCTGATGGCAAACTAACAAAGAAACAACAGAACAAAACTAAGAATCGACCGCGTAATTACTTATAGACATTAGTCTATATACCCGGAAAGAGACGCATATACAGACCGAATAATGGTGGAATCCAGAGCAAGAAACGAGGCACAGAAGCCCAGATTTCATAACCAACCAAATTACAAAACTACGAAAGGCTCATAAGGGAAACGACCCTACCCATTTGGGGCTTAATAGCTGAGAAGGTGAAGAAACTGTGAACGAACAAACTGCGACTACCTGCAAGGAGAAAGAAAATCTCGAGAGTTAAGCCCTGAAGAGATTTTAAGCCAATATTTAAATCTAAATAAAATAAATGAAGAGGGTTTACAAAGTTTAACTTACTAGAAGGGAGAAACGCCAAATAAAGGAAAAGATTCAGTCGCCAATCAACAAGGGTCTGGTCACGAGGAGTGAAAACCATTAGCAACTCACAAAAATGTCGAGGAATTGAAACAGGGATAGACAGCTTACCATCAGGGAGTTGTTGAAGTGAAGAGGATGCCAAAAACCCTTGGTGACTTCGACCTGCAGGCGCCAGAAATAAATGATCAAGCTACAAGTAAACTGAAATGGCAGAATTCTTAATAATGGTGGAATGAAACGTATACAAAGGGGTTAAATAAAAAACAAATACCAAAAGTCGTCACATTGTTGAAGTCCTGTTGGAATCCGCAAGGATTTGGCAAAACCCTTGCCACGGAGACGGTGTGAAATGATCCAAATAGAGCCACCATATCGACGAAGCCAAGCACAGAGTAAAAACTCAAGAAACTTCAAGCATCAAGTGAAATGAATGTCGACTGAACAGTATTAGGGTTAGGAGATAGCATAGGAGAACACATACCGAGAAGTAGGACAGATGTACATCTTGAGTCAGCCCACAAGGATGAGTGGAAATAAATACACATTCATTGCGAATTAAAACAAATCTGTAATGTATCATATGACACCACCAACCATTGAAATATCAACACATAACTTATATTAATTTTTATTTAAATAGTCGAATCAAAGTTTTGAGTGCAAGACTTAAGGAGGGTTGGGCCCCATCTATTTTGGTATCAGAGCAGGTTGTGTGTGAGAAGAAAATGGAAGTTGGTTAGCGAGGTCATGGGAGAGCTATTTGAAGAGTAGCAGATGAAGGATTGCGAGAAGATATTCGAATATTGAAGGCTCCTTTGGCAGCAGTAGAAGCGGGAAGAAGAAGAGATCCTGAGGGAGGTGGTGATAGTGATGAAGAAGCTACAGAGACAATAGATGGATCAAATGGAGAAGGACCTGAACTCAGAATGTTGAGGTCATTTTTACTATCGAATAGTAAGCCAAAGCATGAGCTTTCGACTTATGATGGAAATTTATCAGCAAAGGTACTGTTGGATTGGCTCAGTGAGCTAAATAAATATTTTGACTATGAGGAGATTAGTGAAGATAAAAGGGTTAAATTTGTTTCCACCAGGTTGAAAGGACATGCATCCTTATGGTGGGATAGTGTCTAGGCAGAGAGGAAGAGGTTGAACAAGCAACCTATAAAAAAATGGACTAGGATGGAGGCTAAATTGAAGGGTAAATTCCTACCCAAAGACTACCAGATTGTTATGTACAGGCTGGTAAAAAATTTAAAACAAAAGGGGTTGACTATAAGAGAATGTACTGAAGAATTCTATAGAGTAAATTTGAGAGCTGGTTATATAAAAGACACCCTTGAAAAGACAGCGAGGTTTGTGAATGGATTAAGGTGGGAAATATTAGATCAAATAAGTATTCTCTCACCTAGAACCATAGATGAGGCATATCAGAGTGCCTTAAAGGCAGAGGAGAAAATAAACAGGAAACAAAATGCCAGAAGATGAGGAGGATCTGGCAAAGGGAGAGGACAAGCCTATGGCAGAGGTAGAGCTGCCAATCCTAGTGATGAAGGCAGCATTTCAAAGACTCCAGGAATAGCAGAAAAAGACAATAATACTAGAGGAGGAAGTCCATACCAACGTGGAAGAGGTAATGGCAGAGGCAGAGGAGCTGCCATCCAGTGTTATAAGTGTCATAAGTGGGGGCACAAGTCTTTTGAATGTCCTAAGGGTGAACAAACAAAAGGAAGAGGAACATATGTTGCTTAGACGGAGGAAGCAGAGGCACCACCCCAAGAGGTAGAGAATGTACCAGAAATAGGTGAGGCCTTAGTGTTGAAAAAAATATTTCTGAAAATAGAAAAAGAGGAACCTGAACCGACTCAAAAAAAAGCATTATTCCAGACAGTTTTCAAATCATATGGCAAATGTTGCAAACTGATTATTGATAGCGGAAGCACAGATAATCTAGTAGCCATAGAGATGGTGGAGAAATTGGGGTTGAAGAGACTGAAACACCCCACTCCTTATAAGGTGTCGTGGTTACAGAAAGGGCATCAACTGTTAGTTGATGAGCAATGTGAAGTTGAGTTCCATATTGGAAGATATAAGGATAAAGTTATTTGTGATATTATGCCTATGGACGTGTGTCATATACTGTTAGGGAGACCATGGCAGTATGAAAGAAAAGTGGTGCATGATGGGAAGACAAACTGTTACAAGTTTGTTAAGGATGGGATTAAGCATACGCTTGTACCCATCAAGGAAGAAGAGACAGTAGAAACCAGTGGAGTCAAAGCATTACTGGTGCGAGGAAAGGAATTTTTAAAGCATATCGAGGACAACGAAATCAAATATGCTATTGTAAGGAGGCCAAAAATAGTGGTATTGCATACTAAAATTACAGATCTACCTGAAGAAATCCAAGACATGTTGCAATATTTTAGTGACATTATAGTGGATGATTTGCTGGATGAATTGCCTCCTAAGAGAAGTATCAGTCATCAAATAGATTTTATACCTGGAGCTAGTTTACCAAACAAGGAAGAATACCAAATGAGTCCTAAGGAAAATGAATAAATCAGGAAGCAAGTATAGGAATTGTTGGATAAAGGGTTGATAAGGGAAACTTTGAGCCCCTGTGCAGTTCCAACAGTTTTAGCTCCTAAGAAAGGCAGAGAGTGGCAAATGTATACAGATTCAAGAGCTATTAATAAAATTACTATTAGATAGAGATTCCCATTGCCACGAATGGATGATATGATGGAATGTTTAAGTGGAGTGGCATATTTCTCAAAGATCGATCTGAAGAGCGGTTACCACCAGATTCGAATTCGAGAAGGGGATGAATGAAAAATAGCTTTCAAGACAAATGAAGGACTGTATGAGTGGCTGGTAATGCCATTCGATTTCATTAATTCCCCTAGTACGTTTATGCGCCTAATGAACGAAGTGTTGAAAGAGTTCGTTGGGAAGTTTGTGATTGTCTATCTTGATGATATATTAATTTTTAGCAAGACTAAGGACGAACACTTTCGACATGTTCGAAGTGTGTTGGAGAAATTACAGTAGAACAAGCTGCTGATAAATCTAAAAAAATGTACTTTTTTCAGAAGGAATTGGTTTATTTGGGTTTTGTGATTGCAAAGAATGAATTGAAGATGGACCCAGAAAAAGTTGCAGCTATTGTTAGCTAGCCATCCCTAAAGATCCTGTTTGAGTTTCGTAGTTTTCATGGGTTGGAAAGTTTTTATTGAAAATTTATTAGAGATTTTAGTGGAATCTGCACACCTATGTTGGACACCATCAAAAAGGCAAATCAGCCTTTCTATTGGACTAAAGCAGCAGAGAGAAGTTTTCAGATTTTAAAAAAGAAGATCACTGAAAGACTGATTTTGAGGTTACCTGATTTTAACAAACTATTTCAACTTCGTTGTGATGCTAGTGGTATAGCCATCGGGGCAGTACTTAGCCAGGAAGACAAACTGGTCGCTTATTTCAGTCAAAAGTTGAATGAAAGCAGACAAAAGTACTCATCCTCTGATAAAGAATTTTATGCTATCATCCAAGCACTAAACCATTGGAGACACTATTTGTTAGGTAACAAATTTGTTTTATTTTCTGATAATTCTACATTACATTATATTATGCAATAGCACAAACGAAACCATAAGCATGCAGAATGGGTTGAGTATTTGCAGAGTTTCACGTTTGTGTTGAAACACATTAGTGGACAGGCCAACAAGGTAGCAGATGCATTGAGCAGAAGAGCTTCGCTCTTACAGGAGAGTACAATACAAGTGTTGGGTTTTGAACATTTGAAAGATTTGTATCAAACAGATGCAGATTTCAGAGAGGCTTATGAAGCTTGTCAAAATCCTTTGTTGAGGAGCAACAGTCCATGGTTGGACTATAATTTGTAGGAAGGGTTGTTATTTAGAGGGGGGCAATTACACATTCCCGACTGTTCGATGAGAGAGAACATTATTCGGGAGAAGCACAACGGAGGTCTAGCTGAACATTTTGGCATAGATAAGACTTTAGTACAGCTCGGACATTTTTATTACTGGCCAAATATGCAATGAGACGTGCAACGATATGTGACTAGATGTAAATGTGCCAATTGGCAAAGGGACACAGCCAAAATATAGGACTTTACATGCCACTACCTATTCTAAGTAGACCATGCAACTCAGTTAGCTTGGACTTTGTCTTGGGTCTGCCAGGGACGTAGCGAGGCTTCGACTCGGTGATGGTGGTAGTAGACAGGTTTTATAAAATGGCACATTTCATTCCTTGTCGAAAAACCAGTGATGTCATTCACGTAGCACACTTGTTTTTCACGGAGATCGTCAGACTGCACGGCCTACCAAGGTCCATTATTTCTGACAGGGATGTGAAATTCACAGGACATTTTTGGCATACCCTCTGGAAGAAGTTGGACACTCAGTTGAATTTCAGCTTCGCATATCACCGACAGACTGATGGGAAAACAGAGGTGGTGAACAGGAGCTTGGGAAACCTGCTACGGAGTTTGATTGGTGAAAATTAACAGATGTGGGATCATGTACTTTCTCAAGCGGAATTTACTTATAATGACTCACCAAATCGCACCACGAGATACAGTCCTTTTTAGGTTCTGTATGACATGCATCCTCACGGAGTGCATGAACTGTGGGATTTGGGAAGATTTCGCCCAAGCAATGAGCGACTTACATGAGCAGTTGAAGTCGAAATTTCAGGACAGCAGTAAAAAATACAAGCAGCAAGTAGATTTAAAGAGGTGGGAAGTTTAGTTTAATGTAGGGGACGAAGTTCTTATGCATTTATGTAAAGAACATTTTCCTAAGGGTGAATATAACATGGTAGAATATAAGAATATTGGCCCTCGTAAAATTATTCATAAATTCTCTGCCAATACCTATGAATTACAGCTGCCATCAGGAATAGGCATATCGCCCATCTTCAATGTGGCAGATCGGTTTCCATATACTGCCAGTCTTGAAGATGACAGAGCGGCACGGCCAAAATGGGACACCCAGTTTGAAAATGGTTCCTGGATGAGGCAAATGCCTACGGCTCAGCCCCTTGAGATCGAGAGCATTCTCGACACCCAGGTAGCCAAGCGCACTCACAGGAAGGAGTACTTTCAGTACCTTGTCAAGTGGAAGAACCATCCCATTGAGGACAGTTCATGGCTTGACGCAGCACAAATAAAACGAGTAGGCTATTCTGTTGAAGAGCTCATGGAACAGAGCCATGAATTTTTTGTTACCCTGGGAGCCTGATGCAGGAGCATCTAGCTTAGGGTAAACAGAAAAACAGGTGTTTGTCTTACAGGTTACAGTTGATTGGTTGACAAGTCATTGCACCTGGATTTTTATTTTTATTTTTATTTTTATTTTTTTAGAAATTATATCATTAGGGCCTAATAGTCATTTACATTATGTAGTTTCACTTTAAAGTTTCTTTTAGTTTATATTTAAAACTCATTTCCTAGATTAAAAAAACATGATTAAGAATGTAACATATTCAACTGTTGGCAGTTGCAAAACGAAAATTGTTTCATACAGTAGTACAAAAGAGAGAAAAATACATTCTGTAAAGGTGGATTTTCCATCATAGTAAGAGAGAGAAAGCAGTAAAAACGAATCGAGAGATCTTTCAAAGAAACGATCTGTGAAATATCTTTCTGCAATATATGCTATTTTATTTTTTCCGTCTATTGTTTATACCATAGTGTGTGGAAACCTTAAACATATGCGTAGTCATAACGAATATGAATAGAATTAATTCATACATAGGTACTGGAGCAAATACAGTGTTCGAGAAATTGAAGCATACTTGCAGGAGAGTCTTACATAGAACATAAATTCAAAGACATTCATGCAACCAGCATGCGATACAAGCAGTCCCAGGTATTATAAGATTTTCCATATTAACAGAGCTTAACAAAATTCCATTCTTCATAAGAAAATCTTATTTTTGTTGACGAGTCCCATAGGACTTTCAAATATATTACATATTAAGTTTATGGACCGGGTTTGAAACCCCATACAAACAGTGCTTACATCTGACGGCAAACTAACAAAGAAACAATAGAACAGAACTAAGAATCAACTGTGTAATTACTTATAGAAATTAGTCTATCTACCCAGAAAGAGACACATACACAGACCGAATAAAGGTGGAATCCACAGCAATAAACAAGGCACAGAAGCCCAGATTTCATAACCAACCAAATTACAAAAGTACCAGAGGCTCATAAGGGAAATGACCCTACCCATTTGGGGGTTAATAGCTGAGAAGGTGAAGAAATTGCGAACAAACAAACTACGAATACCTGCAAGGAGAAAGAAAATCTCAAGAGTTAAGCCCTGAAGAGATTTTAAGCCAATATTGAAATCTAAATAAAATAAATGAAGAGGGTTTACTAAGTTTAACTTACCAGAAGGGAGAAACGCCGAATAAAGGAAAATATTCGGTCGCCAATCAACAAGGGTCTTCTCATGAGGAGAAAAAACCATTAGCAACTAACAAAAATGCTGAGGAATTGAAACAGGGACGGATGCCATACCATCGGGGAGCTGTTGAAGTGAAGCGGATGCCAAAAACCCTTGGTGACTTCGATCTGCAGGCACCTGAAATAAACAATCAAGCTACAAGTAAAATAAAATGGCAAAATTCTTAATAATGTCAGAATGAAACGTATACAAAGGGGTTAAATCAGAAACAAAGACCAGAAGTCGTCACATTATTGAATTCATGTTGGAAGCCACAAGGATTTGGCAAAACCCTTGCCATAGAGACAGTGTGAAAAGAGCCAAATAGAGCCACCATATCAGCGGAGCCAAATACAGAGTAAAACATCAAGAAACTTCGAGCAACAAGTGAAATGAATGTTGAATAAACAATATTATGGTTAGGAGATAGCGCGGGAGAACACATACCGAGAAGTAGGACAGATGTCCATCTCAAGTCAGCCCACAAGGACGAGTGGAAATAAATACACAGTGATTGTGAATTAAAACAAATCTGTAACATACCATACGACATCACCAACCATTGAAATATCAATTCATAACTTATATTAAGTTTTGTTTAAACGTCGAATCAAAATTTTGAGCGCAAGACTTAAGGAGGGCTGGGCCCCATCAATATTTGAGAGGATGCCACCTAAACTATTGTTACTTATGAAAAAAGGGTTGGCCATGTCAGAATTATGAAGAAGGATTTAGAAAAAATTAGTTGTAACTCATACTGAAGGTTGAATCAGACAAATTTAACCTTTTAGTTGGCTAATGAGTTTTGAGGACGGAAAGATATATCTTATTCTAGTGCATTTTGTTCCATAGTTGAGTAGAGAAACTCACAGTGAATAGAGAGAGTAAAAAATAGAGAGGGTTTGTGTTATGTAGTATGCTACAGGCCACCAATTATATTCAGAGAAAAACATAGTAGAGAAACATCACATTCCCACTTTATTTTTCACTCACAGAAAGAGAGAGCAAGGCATCATCATCTTCCCAATCTATTTTCTCCCAACATTATTTCTCGATCATATCTTGTGTTATTGTGGTTTTGTGAGTGATTGTTTCATTTGTTCTCTATTTTCTACTTTTTTACATGTCACATGCATAAAAACCTATATATATATATACAATTTTATTTAAGATGGTCATTGAAATATTATATATTTTCTTTATTATGTAATTTTTTATTTTATTTTATTAATTATATATAGTTTGGACATATTTTTATCTTACCTAGTCCCTTTCAATTATAAGGTGTGACATTTTTAGTTTATACTAAATATTTCATTATTTCAAATGTTGTTGTATAAAACAATTTCCATGACCAGAACATATATTATTTATAAAAAATATAAAAAAATATTTTTATTATTATTATTTAAAATTTTATTTAATTAAATTCTATAAATTTATGTATAAAGTAAATTTTGTTTTATATATTTAGTTTTCCCCATATATATATATATAAATTTGTGTTTATATTTTTAATAAATTTTAATATGATATATTGTATGAATGATTTAAGTATGTTGAATTATCAACAAACTAGTATATCTTTGAAGTAGGGGAAGGGAACATGGAAGATGAAGATATTAGATTATGTTGCATTTACTGAGATTTTTGAGAAGCTAAGTTTTTTTTTTGGTGGATTTAAATAACAGAAATCAATATTTTACCACAAATTGTTCCGCTAAGTTTAAAAAGTCGCATCAAAGACAACTCCTTAAATTTTCAATATGGTTAAATTATGATTATATGTAAATATATTAAATGTAAAATTAATAATTTATTTTAAAAGAATGTTGTAAAGTAACTTAGTGGTAGCCATTCAAGATAGGAGGACAAACTCTTATTCAAGCAAAATAAATTTTACGACATACTCTAAGTTTATATATATATATATATATATATATATATATATATATATATATATATAATTATAACTATAATTATATAATTTTGAAAAATATTATTATAAATAATATAGTAATATAGAATATATAATTTCCAATTTTGTTTTATTTTATATAGATATATTAAATTTGTAAGAAGTATATTATGTATTTGAGCTTTTTTGTTCTTATATATATATATATATATATATATATATATATATATATATATATATATATATATATATATATATATATATATATATATACAGTTTTCACAACAAATTTACCTATAATTTATTTATATGGTCCTAGTTAGTATGATGATCATATATTGAGGACATCTCTTAGAATATAGGGTTATTTTATCCCTAAAGAGACTTAATTTTTTTTTATTTTTATGATGTGTTATATTATTAACTTTATGGTTTTTGCTAGCAAAAGTTGTAATTTTTTTTGTAATTTTTTATTTTCTTATTAAAAGTTCAATTTTTTCTCTAATAGAGATTAATACATATTACGAAAAATTGGTTGATTTTCTTTATAAAAAGAAGAAATAATTTTTGTATGTATACTAGAAAATTGCGAAATTCCAAAAGTTGTATTCCTTTCCAGTAAGGGAGGATGAATAGATTATTGATATGACGTGGAATAGATGCTCAAATGCATTTATCCTTCCAAGTAAAGGAGGATGAATAGATTATTGGATATGACTTGGAATAGATGTTCAAATGCATTTATTTTATGTTGAAAATACTAAATATTTTCCTTAAGAAAGGAAAGAAAGAAGATATAATGGAAAAAAGAGAAAGAGATTATGAATTTATTTCCATTTAGAAAGACATTACTTCTAAAACATTAATATAAGAGTCAAATCATATGTTTAAAGTGAAAAATACTAATATTTTCAAAATATCTAAAATAGTGATAAACTCAAGTTCTAATTAAAAACAAAAACATTAAAAATAAAAGGAGAAAAAATCCTTAAAGAAAATGAAAAAAATGAATCTAAGATTAAATAGAAGATTAAGAGTGGTAAAAATTATAACCTCAAATTTCATTATAGAAGCTATTAACCTAGAAATATTTCATTTTTGAAGAAGAAGTGTGTTTCTACTTCATTTGAAAGTAGAAGAAATGAAAAGAGAGAAAATGAACACACTAACTATGTACTCCCTAAAATAGAAATTCTAGAAGAACAAATTTTATATTTTTAATAAAGTTTTGAAATTACAAATTTAAGTTAATTTTACAATTTTTTTACATTTATATTGTTAAATTGTATTTTTCATTGTATTAATTATTTTATAGATAAAAATATATGATTAGTTAAATTAGGTTTTTTAAAATCATAGTCTAACTTTTTTACATTTAGCTCTTTTTTTCCCCATATTTTATGGTCAAGTTTACTTGAAATTTAATAAAGATGTGTTAGAATCACAAGTTTAAGTTATGTAATTTGCATAATCTCAACGTCCAACAATTTTTTTAGAGCTTTGAATCCATTATACATTCAACTACACATTTTTAGATAATGAAAGAACATAATCTTGTTCAAAATTGTATTATCCAATTCCTACTAAAAATGCCAAAAATAAATGAAACAACTTTTCAAAATCCACAATAATATTTAGTAAATATTCACAACAATAATAATGATAGTTAAGGATAATGTAATAACTTTATTTTCTATACCATTATATTGTAAATAACTTTATGTAATGTTTTTTTACTTTTATGATGGTTAAAATACGATGTCCTTTTTTGTAACATACATACTAAAAAAAAATTAATCTTCACCCTACGGATAATTATACTAACCAAATTGTATCACATTAAATTAAATTTGCAACACCTATGGTTAGTCTATCATATAATTACAATCACCGAACTAAGGTTTTTATGAAAGTTCTAAACCTTCATCGTTTATATGATTGTATTAAAGGAATTTATATAATTTTCACTAGCGCTAAATTTACTATTATAATACAGTTTTTAATGTTTGCCAACCCACCAAATGCATCATCCGTATTAATGATACTACTGAGGTTAAAGCTGACATGTCTTGGATATTAAAGGCAGTAAGTACTGGAAATTAAAATTTTGGACAATTATAAGATTTTCCATTATTCTTTGCGGTTTTCAATGGTCCTTGCTTTAGATCTTCACCGTTGATTTTTGGGAGATCGATGGTTAACATTTCCAGTGGGAAATGACTTTTTTAACCTTGCCAACCCTAGTTGACACCGTCATTTGTCACTATGTCTTCGTCGAGAGGCTTCCTCTGCTCTGAGGGTTTGTTCTGCATCATCTTCGAACTTTGTTTCTTCTACTCGAAGGGTTTGAAACCACGATATCTTCGAACTTTGTTTCTTCTGCTCGGAGGGCTTGATACCACGGCGAATTTGAGCTTTGGCTCTGACAACAATGAGTTTCATCCTGGTTTGTGACGTTATTATAGGTGTAACACTCCATAATCTTGCAGCATGGTGGAGAGAAGTTTCTGTTGCGAACAGTGATGAGTTTCTGTTGGAATCTGCCCTCTAAAGCCATGGAAAATCCTTCAACTCCAGTTCTTATGTGTTTCACAATACACAGCTAGGTAAATCATTCTATCCCCATTGAAATTTTGGTTTCCTCCATTTTTTTTTACCAAATTTGGGATTTTTATCTCCTAGCAGATTTCAGTATTAATTTCTAACTCTTTTATATTTCACGAATTCTAGTTTGATGATCAGAATAGTCGAGGGAAACTTATTTTGTAGGTTATATCCTCACTGATTTCTCATTTTGAATATTGTTCCTTTTGTCTTGTTTGTATATGCTGTGCCTTAAAACCTATCTCACAGAACTCGTTCCATGTTTTTGATGTTCGCAGGTCAGTTTCCTCCTACTCAATGGTAGAGTCTTATGGACCCAAAAATTCATGTTGCTTACCAGACATCTCAGACTTCCTACTAATACATTTGATTCTCCTTATAGGTACTCTTAAGGATATTTCTTCATAACAGAAGTCTTTCGACTGGTTCAATTTAAGGGTTAAACTGACAAGGCTCATTTATTTATTCTGGGTTATGTTGTGTATTGAACATTATGACTTGTCTATAAAGATATTAACAGTTTTCTGGCCAGATTCATACGCCCAGGTTAAGCTTTTCTTGCACTCTTCGTGCTCTGAGCTTTCCGTATTAATATTTTTGTATATGATCTTCTAAGGGCTACATTTCTTATATACTTAACTCTTGAACTAATTTCTCCATGACGGAAATGGATACTATTGTATTATTTGCTTCGGGTCTTCCTCATATGCTCCATGCGTAATTACAAATTTAAACACAATATTTTTATTTACACTACTTATTGCGAAATGTGAAGTCTGTAATATGTGAACGATATTCCTCAGTTATTAATTTTCATTTTCATTTAAGCATGTATCACTGTTCATTCCATTTCGTGTTTATATGCTCATTACTCAAGTTTAAACTCTAGTTTGGATAAATTGTACCTGTATTTAATATAATTTTAGCATTCAGTATTACTTCATTTTTTTAAAGATACTAGATTTGTCTACTAGTTATAATTTCTTACCGGCTTCTTGGTGACCGGACCACCTAAAATCGAGTCCGTGTATAGAAAATAGCGATAGCGATGAGTATTGGGTTGGGGTTTCACCCCTGTACCTAGTACCAACGGCTCACCCCGCATTATTTAAATAGACAGTAAACCTTCTAGTTCGTTTTTATTTGCATAGTAATTTATAAATTACAGTATTTATTTATTTTCCATTTAAACTTCTTTGTCAAAATTCCTTCTAGATGCATCCTGATGGATTAAAGAACTCCTATAATAAATTACTTTGTACAGTTAACCAACTTATGACTATCCGGGTTTACTCCTGACAAACATCTGTTGTATTTCCATATGTCCTTTAGCTAATATGTAATGTTCATAAGTTTGATCTATAAATCCTACAGTAACAATACACAGATCCCTACAAGTATTTGTTGAGTTATTTATTTATCATAACTTATCTTTTTTTAACAGAAGAAAGGTCCCAAATGAAAAATATCGTTTCTCATAAAATTAAATAACAGTTATCTGTGAATAACAACTTCAAAACAATATTTCTATCTAAATAATATTAAAACAAGCAATCACGTATCTGAAAATATATTTGGCTATTGGTGCCCACCCAACCTTCAAGAGATAAAATTACATCCTCCTCTTGCCCCTATTCTCCACTCCTGAAGAAGTACATGTTGACAGTAGATTTTCTGTTGTGACCTTAGGACTCCAAGTCCAATTAGTGCCAGAAAACTTCAGGAAATTGTTGAGTGATTTCCACTGGTCTCTACCAGCTCAGAAAAATATCCACTCCTTCCTTAGCCCATCAACAGAACCCCTATTCCTCACTGGGATCAGTTTCTTATCCCGAGAGGAGCATGTAACTATTCAAACTATCCAACCACCTTTAAGCTCTTGGAAAACATTTACCATCAACCTTTTATACTTTTTATGGAATTAATTTCCATAAATAATTTTATTATTCACAATTAACAATAAAGAATATAAATTTTCTAGAAAAACAATTATTATCCCAGTATTTTCCTTAAACAAATAATAAAATGTCAGTTAACTAGTTAAAAACTAGTTAACATTACATGCAATTGTCACAACTTCCCCCCCAGCAAGTAACACTGTCCTCAGTGCTTCACTCCAGCTCATAAAATAGCTTTGGGTAAGCCTCATGCACAAACCCTTCGTCCTCCCAAGTAGCCTCATCTGGACCGAAATGATTCCACTGCATTTTAACCTAGGTGATGACTCGCTTCCGGAGCATAATTTCTGTCCTGTCAAGTATGTGTTTTGGCTTGACCAGAAACTCACCATCCAGCTCTACCTGCAAACAAAAAAGTTCCTAGTCAAATTTTTATAAAGAAATCATATTTCAAGTTAGGATTTTTAATTCTATCCTAACTGTATATTCTTCCAATGAATTATTTGCTTCGAATCATGCACATATCGCTTTAATAGGGACACATGAAACACATTGGGTACTCAGATGTGACTGGGTAAAGCCAGTCGATAAGCTACAAGTCCTACCCTTTGCAAAATTTGGAAGGGTCCACAGAACCTGGTAGCTAACATGGCACAAGAGGCCTACTGCAAGGTACTCTTCTTGGGTTTTATTCTCACATACACATGATCACCCACCTCAAATTATTGATACAACCTCTTCTTATCTTCATATATATTCTGACGATCGTGTGCAGCTTTCAATTTTTTCCTGATCTTCTTTACTTCTGACTCCATTTCAACCAGCATTTCGGGTCCCAGCATTAGTTTATTTTCAAGGCTGCTCCAATTTATGGGTGTGCGACATTGCCTCCCATATAGAGCTTCGAAAGGACTCATTTTAAGGGACTCCTAATAACCATTGTTGTAAGAAAATTAAACCAGATGCAAGTAGTCTTCCCATTTGGTTGGCTGCTGCATCACGTACATGCGCAACATGTCCTCCAACATTTGGTTTACTCGCTCTGTTTGACCATCTGTCTGGGGATGATAAGTTGTACTAAATTTTATTTGGGTCCCCAGGCCTATAAATAGATTCTTCAAAAATGTTGAAGTAAACTTAACATCCTTGTATGAGATAACAGTTTTTGGAATGCCATGCAGTCACAATACTTCTCTCATGAAAATATTTGCTATCTGTACAGTCTTATGAGTAGACTGTATAGGTATAAAATATGCAGATTTACTCAATATGTCAATTACCACCATGATGGAGTCATTGTACCTCTTTTACCTTGGTAAAACCGTAATGAAGTCTAGGGATATGACCTCCCACTTCCACTCCGGTACTGGTATAGGCTGCAACAATCCTGCGGGATGTCAATGTTCCAGCTTTACCTGTTGACACTCCAAACATCTATTTAAATATTCAGCAATATTTCTACACATACCATGCCAAAAATATACTTTTATAATAGCAGTTAACATTTTTTGGGATCCTGGGTGTCCCGCATAATTAATCTAATGATATTCATTCACGATTAACTCCTTTAGGTCCACACGCTTTGGTACATATAGCTTTCCTCTAAAGGTTAGCATTTTTTCTTGGTTAACTCCATATTCAGAAGTATTTCCTTGCTTTCTGGCCTCTTCCATTTGCTCCCTTAAAAATTGATATTCAGGATCTTTCTGTGCTTACTTTTTTACTTGATCCAAAAATTTACATTCAAACTTATTATAGTAAAGCTCATAAACACAATGCATCTTTCTACTTAAAGCATCAGCCACTTGGATTTCCTTACCCTTCACGTGCTGGGTGTTCATATCAAACTTCAAATTATTTATTGGGTTCAACTACCCTCAAAACTAGTGCGGTGGTCAGTAGCTGCTCTAACCTCTCAAAATTGTTTTGGCACTCAACATTCCACTTAAAGAATTTTCCTTTTCTCTATAAGGAGGTCATTGGAAAAGAAATTCTGGCGAATCCTTTAATAAATCTTCGATAGTACCCAGCCAATCCCATAAAGGATCGAATATCCACCACATTCTAGGGTACCCGCCATTCCATGATTGTCTTGATTTTCTCTGGGTCAACAGCAATCCATTGTGCTAAAATAACATGGCCTAAGTACTGGATTTCTGTTTTGAAGAAATCACACTTGCTAAACTTAGCGTGCAAATGGTGTTTTCTTAACATTTCCAGCACAATCCTTAAATGTTCCCTATGTTCTTCCTGATTTTTAGAATAGATTAAAATTTCATCTTTGAATATAATTACAAAGTTATCCAAGAAAGGATGAAATATGCCATGCATTAACCTCATAATGGTTACTGGTGCAATTGATAAGCTGAAGGGTAACACCACAAATTCATAATGCCTGTACCTGGTACGGAAAGAAATTTTGCAAATATTTTCATCCTTGATTCGGATCTAGTGATATCCAGATCTTAAATCTATTTTTGACAACACTGTGGCCCCATTCACCTGATCGAACAGATCATCAATCCTTAGTAAAGGATATTTATTCTTGACTGTTAACTTGTTGAGCTATCTATGGTCCATGCACATGCGCATGGTTTCATCCTTCTTCTTAACAAATAGCACTGGTGCTCCCCAAGGGTACACACTTGGACGAATATATCCTTTTTAAAGTAGTTCTTGTAACTGTATTTTTAATTCAATTAATTCTGGAACACTCATTCTATAAGGATCCCTTGAAACAGGTGATGTTCCTGGCATTAGTTCAATGGTAAAATCAATCACTCTTCTTGCTGGCAATCCAGGGATATTTTCTGGTAACACATCCATAAAATCTTGTACCATTGGCATGTTTACCATCATAGTTGATTTTTCCTTGGAATTGGCATATCCCACCTGGATGGAAAAAATTTGACATCCCTTCCTCATACACTTATTCATCTGGCATGTTGTAATAGGACATAACTGTAGGGGTTTCTTGATTCCCTGAATTTCCTTGCATGTTCCATCTTGCATTCTGTAATAAATGATGTTTTCCTTGCAGTCCACTAAGGTCCAATGTTTTTCTAGCCAATCCATACCCAGCAAAACATCATAGGACCCTAATAGCAGTATGTTCAGGTCTACGCTTAGCTATTGTTCTAAAATTTCCCAAGTACAGTTTGGAATTTTGGCAGTTACCTTTCTTTTTTCTCCTGTGGCTAAAAGTACCAGCCAAGGACTTTTGAATTTATGACCTTTCAACTTACAAATTTCCACTATTTTAGGATTAACATAACTTAGACTTGCACCTGGGTCTACCAAAATAGAAATAGATTGAGACAGTAATTTACCTTCCAACTCTATCATTTTTGGCTGATATTCTGCTTGTTGATCCTCCAACATTGTGTTGATACAAGGTATGTTTTGAGCCACATCGTCTATTCTAGAAGCCTCCTGTAAATTTTCAACTATCTCATTTCTCACTCGCTTTGGGAAATTTTTGTAGTAATGTGCTTCACCACACCCCCAACACTATAGTGGTGGTTTAGTTACTTGCCCTTGCTCAGGCTTTCTAGATGCCTCTGTAGGCCTCTCTTCAGCTGGCCATCAGGTTATTTAATGATTTTTGCCAAACTATTTACTGACATAACTTCATGAAGAATTCTTAAAGTTATTATTTTTGCCTCATTTGAAGTTTGAGATGATTTTCTGTCCTTTCCTTGGCTGCCAAATTTTTCCAAATTCCCTTTTTGCCTTGGACTGCTGGTAGCACATTCGTGTCTTACGAATGGCTTTGTCCATGGTTCTGGGATTCACAAATTCAATTTGCTCCTTCATATGAGTTGGTAAACTAATAAAAAATATTTGAACCTTAGCCTTTCAATATTTAAGGTATCAAACATACCTAGAGAGGTGAACTTGGTAATGTACTCGTCCATGGTCATCTGTCCCAGCTTCAAGTCATGAAATTCTTTAGATTTCTCATCGTAAAAATGTTTTGTTAAATACTTGTCTTTATAGTACTGCTGGAATGATTCCTAGGTAACATCTTGGTCGTCATTGCTACGTACATTCTTTACCTCTTCCCACCACAGAGTGGCTTTCTCCCTTAACTGATATATGGCCAATCTGGCCTTTAGGTTGCTACTATACTCGTACACTTGAAAATATTTGTTCATGTTTATCAACCAAGCCTCTACCACTTCCTGAGCTTCACCATCGAATGTTGGTGGTTTTATTTTTCGAAACTCACCTTGAAGTTCCACTTTTTTCTTTTTAACTTCTTGTTGATCCGACAAATTTCCAGAATCTGCTTCATTATAGTTTTTGTTCTTGTTTCTTCGCTGTGAAGGGCTTCTTTCCACTCTGTCAGTGGCGTGATCCCTTTTTTTTTTCTCATTACATTCTTACATGTCTCTATCAGCATTGGGTTGTTCCATTCCTTGATTTTTCTTATCTGACAAGCTCTTGAGCATCTTTTCTTACTCTTGAATCAAGCACTCGTTATCATTTTGAACCTACACCATTTCTTCCAATAGCTTATGTATTGTATTCAACAATATGCTGGTTTGGTGTTGTTGTTCCTCCAGGAGTCTACTTTTTTGCTGGTGCTGATCCACACTCAGCTGAACCCACATCTCAAGGCTCATTTATGGTCGTGTTTGGGGTTCCTTGGTGTTCTGGGGTGGTTGTTGCGTTGACCGCCTTCTCATGTTGTTTCTTGTTATGCTTCTTTTTTGTGCATCAGTTTACACACAACTTAAATCATTAGTTGACGATTACGGTCCCAGCGTATGAACGCTACTCTGATACCACTTGTAACATACATACCATAAAAAAAAATTACTTTTCACCTTACGGATAATTATACTAACCAAATTGTATCACATTAAATTAAATTTGCAACACCTATGGTTAGTCTATCACATAATTACAATGACCGAACTTAGGTTTTTATGAAATTTCTAAACCTTAACCATTTATATGATTGTATTTAACTTACATAAACAAATCCATTTGCGATGGAATACTTTATCGCGTTATATATATTGTATTAAAGGACTTTATATAATTTTCATCGGCGCTAACTTTACTATTATAATATAGCTTTTAACGTTTGCCAACCCACCAAATGCATCATCCATATTAATGATACTACCGAGATTAAAGATGGCACATATTGGATATTAAAGGCAGTAAGTACTGGCAATTAAAATTTTGGATAGCTGTAATATTTTCCATTATTCTTTGCGATTTTCAATGGTCCTTGCTTTAGATCTTCACTGTTGATTTTTTGGAGATCAATGGTTAACATTTACGGCAGGAAATAACTTTGTTAACCTCGCCAACCCTAGATGACATCGTCATTTGTCACTGTGTGTTCGTCGAGAGGCTTCCTCCGACATCTTCGAACTTTGTTCTGTAACATCTTCGAACTTTGTTTCTTTTGCTCAGAGGGTTTGAAACCACGACATATTTAAACTTTGTTTCTTCTGCTCGGAGGGTTTGATACCATGGTGACTTTGAGCTTTGGCTCTGACAACAATGAGTTTCATCCTGGTTTGTGAGATTATTAGAGGTATAATGCTCCATAATATTGTAGCATGGTGGAGGGAAGGTTCTGTTACGAACAGTGACGAGTTTCTGGTGGAATACGCCCTCTCCCTCCATGGCGATTCCTTCAACTCCGGTTCCTATGCTATTACAGAGATGGTGTGATTTGATATGTTTTCCGTTCTTATTTTCTTTGGAAAGAAAAGGTATTAGGGAATAAAAATTCAGTAAAATAAAACTTATGCTCAGTGAAGGTGAGTTCTAGAGATAGAACAATTCCTTCTGACGTGTATCCTCAGTCAATGCACCTTTATATGCTCTCATCTCCTGAGGATTTTAGTACCAAGTGAATACACAGTTAGGTAAATCATTGTGTCCCCATTTCAATTGTGGTTTCCTCCATTTGTTTTTACCAAATGTGGGATTTTTATCTCCTAGCAGATTTTAGTATTAAGTTCTAACACTTTTATATTACATGAATTCCAGTTCGATGATCAGAACAGTCGAGGGAGACTTCTTTTACAAGTTATCTCCTCACTCATTTCCCATTTTGAATACTGTTCCTTTTTTCTTGTTTGTATATGTTTCGCCTTAAAGTATATCTCATAGAACCTGTTTCGTGTTTTTGATGTTCGCAGGTCTGTTTCCTCCTTCTCAATGGTAGAGTCTTAGGCACCCAAAATTTCATGTTGCTTACTGGACATCTCAGACTTCCTGCTAATACATTCGATTCTTATTACAGGTACTCTTAAGGATCTTTCTTCATAATAAAAGTCTTTCAGCTGGTTCAGTTTAAGGGTTAAATTGACAGGCCTTATTTATTTATTCTGGGTTATGTTATGTATTGAACATTCTGAATTGTGCGTAAAAATATTAATATTTTTTTGGCCAGAAGGCCTCGGTTAAGCTTTTCTTGAACTCTTTGTGCTGTGAGCTTTCAGTGTTAATATTTTTGTATATGATCTTCTAAGGGCTACGTTTCTTCTATACTTAACTCTTGAACTCGTTTCTCCATGATGGAAATCGCTAATGTTTTATTATTTGTTTTGGGTCTTCCTCATATGGTCCATGCATAATTACAAATTTAAACACAATAGTTTTATTTACACTACTTATTGCGAAATGTGAAGTCTGTAATATGTGAACGGTTTGCTTCAATTATTAATTTTCATTTGCATTTAAGCATGTATCACTATTCATTCCATTTCGTGTTTATATGCTCAGTCTTGGAGATTTAAACTTTGGTTTGTATAAACCGTACCTGTCTTTAATATAATTTTAACCTTCAATATTACTTTTTTTTTTAAAGATACTAGATTTGTCTACTAGTTATAATTTCTTACTGGCTTCTTGGTGACTAGACTTCCCAAAATCCAGTCCATGTATAGAAAATAGGGGTAGTGATGAGTATTGGGTTGGGGTTTCACCCCCGTACCCAGCACCAATGGCTCACCCCGCATTAGCTTAAATATACAATATGCCTTCTAGTTCGTTTTTATTTGCAAAGTAATTTATATATTACAGTATTTACTTACTTTCCATTTCAACTTCTTTGTCACAGTTCCTTCTAGATGCATCCTAACGGATTAAAGAACTACTGTAATAAATTAGTATGTACGGTTAACCAACCTATGATTATCTAGGTTTACTCCTGACAAACATCTGATGTATTTCCATATGTCCTTCAGCTAATATGTAATGTTCATAAGTTTAATCTATAAATCATACAGTAACAATACACAGATTCCTGCAAGTATTTGTCGAGTTATTTATTTATCATAACTTATCTTTTTTTAACAGAAGAAAGGTCCTAAAGGAACAATAGTGTTTCTCCTGAAATTAGATAATAGTTATCTGTGAATAACAACTTGAAAACAGTCTTTCTATCTAAATAATATAAAAAAAAATTCACTTATCAGAGCATGTATTTGCCTTTTGGTATCCACCCAACCTTTAAGAGAGGCAATTACGTCCTCCTCTTGCCCCCATGCTCCACTCCTGAAGAGGTACAAGTTGAAAATAGATTTTCTGTTGTGACCTCAGGACTCCATGTCCAGTCTGTGCCAGAAAACTTGAGGACATTGTTGAGTGATTTCCACTGGTCTCTACCAGCTCATGAAAATCTCCACTCCTTCCTTAGCCCATGAACAGAACCCCCATTCCTCACTGGGATCAGTCTCTTATCCCGAGAGAAGCAGATAATTGTTCAAACTGTCCAACCACCTTTCACTTCTTGGAAAAAATTTACCATCAACCTTTTTTACTTTTTATGGAATTACTTTCCATAACTAATTTTATTATTCACAATTAACAATAAAAATAATAACTTTTCTAGCAAAACATTAATTGTCTTAGTGTTTATCTTAAACAAATAATAAAATGTCATTTAACTCATTAACATTAAATGGAGCTGTCACATTTTTAATGAAATTTACTTGTAAATTAATTTTCTTACCCAACTGAAACATATTATCTATAAATAATATACATTCCACATTCTTAACAAAATTATTTTGATGTATTAATTGTAATTTTATAAAGAAAACTTTTGTATCATATAATAAATTTTATTTTTGTTTTGATTTTTGTTGTCATCACAAAATCAATGAACTTTATGTTAATTGTTTTTCTATTTTTTTAAATTATTTTTTTATTAAAAAAACATTAAAAAATATTAATCTCGATTCATTTAACAAATTTGTATCTTACTTTTAGTATTTTGAAATCTTTTATATTAAATAAACATTATATTATATGCAATTTTAAACATTATTCATTAAAATTTGGTATTACTATTTTTTATTTTATTTTTTATTTTTTTTTATTTTGAAGATAAAAAAATAAAATTTAATTTATTTTTCCAACTAATTATTTTGATAATTAATCTCATAATAACCATTTTCATTTTATTGTTACATTAAAATAGTATCATTACTCAAATTTAAATTTAAAATGTAATTTTTTTTTTTCATAATCTATTTATACCTTTTCACTAATAAGACTCATAATGATGAAATATTATTTAAGTTATATATTCATGGGACTCTTCATTGAATCTTGGAAAAATATGTTAATGATGTGTTATTTTCCATCTTGGTTTATTTTATTAAAAAAAATAAAATGATAATGATGAAATATATATTTGATCAAGGTAACTCCATGCTTTATGTGAAGTTCATTTAGTGTGTCTACCAGAACTCTTAAAGTTTAATGAGTTTAGATTTTAATGATTTTTTCAAGTGGTAGCTTAATCTTTTAAATATAATCATTTAAATTTAAACACATCGAATCACCTAGAAACACACATAGTCCGATGTAAAGACAAATACTATAATAATTTTTAATAAAAACATGTGAATATACATTATCATTTGATGTAGAGACAAATTCTCTAATATATTTTTGATAAAAGCATCAATAAAATTAAAATTGTACTTAGATTAAATTTTATATACCATTAAATTCCATCTTTTAAAAAAAATATATTATAGTTTTGAAAAACTGGAAAGGAAATAACCTATAGACAACCCTTTTTATAATGCTATCTAAATAACGGCTGCATCATTAATTTAAGTAGAAAAAACAGGAAGTATTATTATGATGTAAGTTAAATGAAAATGGTGAGAGAGCAGTTGTGTAAAAATTTTGAATCCCGCTATAATTATTATTAAGTTTCAAACAACGACTTCTACATTCAAATTTTGTGATGAAAGGTTTTGTAAAAAACTTGACTCCCGTAAAATTGTTATCAAGTTTCAAATGGCGGCCTATACATTCAAATTTTGTAATGGAAATTTATAAAGAGAAAAGTTACTAAAATTTTGGTGGCTTTTCGTATGCTTGAAATTTTTGCGAGAAGGAAATGCCTAAATCCGAGGTTAGCCAACCCATTGCGGGCTTGATTGGAATCTTCAACGCTGAGGGCCGGTTGGTGGACAACCAAAACAACATCGTTACGTGCTCTTCTTTGTTACCTGCCTTTCTTTGATTGGATATGGACAAACGACTACGAAACTTGCGTGGAATTTTTTTATAAAACATCTCAGTTGTAATAACTAGCAGTTGTCCGTGTAAAGACAGATGGGAGGATAGAAGATTTGGGAAGATCATCTTAAAAAATATATTACTAAATTAAAAAAAAAAACTCTATTTTAAATAAAATAAATATTAGATAAAAGATTATTTGAAATAAATTGAGAAAACTTTATTACAAAGAGCAACTTTCTTATTGAATGATAGTTGTTTCTTGCTAATAGAAATTTGTCGTTCCAACATAGTACCGAGAGTAAGCTAACCGATCAGTTTTAACACTATTGCTTTCACTCATAAGGTCAATACAACTCAAAGAAAAACTTCAAAGACCTAAACAGAAAAATTCAACTATCTTTTGATATATAAAATATAATTTAAATCACATTTTCAATGCAATAATCGAAAACAATTTTATTATGATATAAGTTTAACAATTTTTTAACTTATAGTTAACTAGGAAAATGTATTTTTTCATTATTTTTTAATACAATAACTCTGATCTATAAAATAAAGTAAATTAAAAAAATTATATTAAATTAAAAAAAATATTTATTATATATATATATTTATTTTAAACATTTTAAAATAATTAGAAACATTAGTTTTATTTATATATTAAATTATTTTAGATATTTAAATAACATTTTTTATATGTAATATTAATATGTTTTTTATTAGTTAATATTAATATTTTATGTAAATTTTTTATAAAATTTGGTAGAAATGGTAAGCACAATTTTAATTCGAAGAAATCATTTTGTTTGCGCTGTGAGAATACCATATGCATGTTTCCCTGTATATATGAAGATGATATAGAAAATTTGTGTCATTGTATCAAAAAAAAGAAATTTATTTCAAGGGCACAAGAGTTTTAAAGGGTGTAGGTTCTCGTGGGCCACATGGACCCGACAACTCTCCTAATTGTGATGTTGAAGTTGGACCATGGTTGACCACGGTCAAATATCTTTATTATGGGGTTTATATACCTTGGGTTTATAATATTAATTCCTTTGGGTTTGTAATCCCTTAAGTTTAGTACTAAGAATCCAACGAATTATAAACCCTAGGGAATAATATTAAACCCTAAGGATTAATATTAATTACAAACCCTATAAATAATATTATACTTTGTGAATATCAATCCTTAGATTAATAAACTCAAGGAATTGATATTATAAACCCAAGAAAATAATAAACCTAACTAGTTAATAATAAAACCCCAAGGGATTATAAACCCTATATTATTCCCTTGGATTTATAATCCCTTGGGGTTTTAGTATTAACACCCTAGGTTTATTATTCTCTTACTTTTATAATACTAAAAATCCAAGGAATCATAAACCCTAGAGAATAATATTAAACCCTAGGAATTAATATTAATTACAAACATTATTAATAATATTATACTCTCAGAATAATATACCCAAATGGTTGATACTAAAACCCCCAAGGGATTATAAACCCAAGGGAATAATATTAACCTATAAACCCAAGGGATTAGTACTAAAAATCTAAGGGAATATAAACTCTAGGGCTTTTAGTATTAATCCATAGGGTTTATTATGCCTTCTGTTAATATTATTCCTTTGCGTTTATAATCTATTAGGGTTTTAGTATTAACCCTTTGGGTATATTATTCCCTTGGGTTTATAATATCAATACTTTTGGTTTATATTCCTAGGGTATAATATTATTCATAGGGATTGTAATTAATATCAATTCCAAGGGTTTAATATTATTCCCTAGGGTTTATAATTCCTTGGGATTTTAGTATTAGAAACCTAAGGGGTTAACCCTAAAACTGCAAGGGATTATAAACCAAATGGAATAATATTAATCCAATGGATAATAAACCCAAGGGATTAATACTAAAAACTTGAGGGTTTATATTCCCTTGGGTTTTTAGTATTAATCCCTTAAGTTTATGAACCCTACAGGGTTTATAAACCGAAGGGATTAATACTAAAATCCCAAGGGACTATAAATTCTATGGTTTTTAGTATTAATCCCTTAGGTTTATTATCCCTTCGGTTAATATTATTCCCTTGTGTTTATAATCCTTTGGGGTTTTATTAATAACCCTTTGGGTATATTATTCCCTTCAGTTTATAATATCAATCCCTTGGGGTTTTATTCCAAGGGTATAGTATTATTCATAGGGTTTGTAATAAATATTAATTCCTAGGGCTTAATATTATTCCCTTAGGTTTATAATCCCTTACGTCTTTATTATTAACCCTTTGGGTTTATATTATTATTTCTTTAGGTTTATAATATCAATATGTTGGGTTTATTAATCTAAGGGTTCATATTCCCAAGGTATAATATTATTCATAGGGTTTGTAATTAATATTAATCCCTAGGGTTTAATATTATTCCACAGGGTTTATAATTTCTTGGATTTTTATTATTAAACCTAAGGAATTATATGGTTGAGCATACTTGACCATGATTGATTTTTAAATCGTGAGAATATTTTCCACAATGTAACATTGCACCATGATTGATTCTCATATTGAGACAATATTCCTCATAATGTGACGTTGGACCATTGTTGATTTTCATATTGAGACAATCCTTGTCACAATACGACAATGGAACATGGTTGATATACCATGTGACATTGGACCACAGTTGATATACAATGTGAAATTGGACAATGCAATATTGGACCATGCGATGTTGGACCATTAAACCCATGAAATTAATATTTAACCCAACGGATTAATATTGTAACCCTTATCCTGGATGCGGGTGTGCAGACATGAGTTTAACGTGATGGGAAAGGGGTGCGGCGAGGTGGGACGACACCTGCCTACCCAGGACAAGGAGGATATATTTCCATTGTTCGACGGATCCTTGCATTTATTCTTCGCAGAGTTCAAAGGCATAGTTTCTGGGGGGTCTGGATTTCATATCATGCACTCCGCTCTGGTTTCTGCCCTCGCATGCTCCTGCATGCTGGAGACCTCGGCTCTCTTCAATGCGGCAATTATGATGGGGGTTTTTCGATGTGTGAGTGGGGAGGATAATGGGCAGAGTGGTGATGGGATTTTTGTGGAGTTTCAGTTGCACCACGCCCATTTATTTTTGGTCTCAGGCCTCAATTTTGCTTTCAATTTGTATGGTGTCGGTTCTACCTTTCTGGTTGTCTCTTGCTGCCTAGAGGGGGAAGCTTTTTTGGAGCCCTGCTCTGGTCCATTAGTGGAGTCGCCACCGTTGGATCTTTGGCACTTTGCTCGGGCCTCTGGCCTCCAGTCGAGTTGGTTTTACCTTGCCACCGCAACTGCTCAGCCTCATCTTGTCTCCCCTATGCCTTGGCTGCGCCACAAAATGCGAAGCCGTAGAGGCGGCACCAGGGGTCGCCCTTCAAGCACGCTGTCTAGCCCTTCTTCTGACGTGCCTTCACTCTCAAGCGGTTTGCTGGCTGGCCACTACCCACGAACTCGTAGTGGGAGAGGGCGTTTTCTTGACTCCCACCATTTTTCAGGTTCTCCTACTCCCCGGCCTCCGGCTTCTTTCCCTCCTCCCACTACTAGTTCCTCGTGCTTCACCTTCAACAGCGCTCTGAATCACCCTAGAATTTCTACTCTCTTTACAGTGGTCTTCCATGAGGAAGCCCAGCCGGGGGAGTCTAGCGCTCATGCGACGGGCCTTGGGTTGGACTTTGCCCAGACTTTGAACCTCCAAATGGGGATTGGCAGCGTGTCGATGCAGGTCCCGGATGCTCAAGCACGCAGCGTTCCTGAGGTGGTGATGGCGCCAGCTGATCCAGGTCCCTCAGAATCTGAAGATGCTCTTGTTAGGGATCTGCTTGCTTCAGGTTGGTGTCGTATTTTTGAAGAACCTCAAGATGACTAGTCTGCTTACTGTGGTGCCATTATCTTACCTTGCGGCCCATACAATTGGGCATGTTTCTGTTCAGCCGGTTATGTGGAATTTTGGCTTGTTTTTGTTCATTTTTCAATTCATGCAAACTCTGCAATATTAGGAAGATTATAATTCGATCCCCTGCGTGGGTTTTGGTAAACGTTTCCATACTGGTTTCCCTATCATTGGGCAGTCTTCATATGTGTTTTTCATGATAATTTTTCCTTTCTCCAGAGCAGTAGTTTTGACTACGGTCACAATGTAATTTTACTCCCTTGTTAATAGATTAATCTTATTTAGAAAAAAAAAAATATTGTAACCCTTAATATAAATATTATAACCCCTAAAATAAACATGGCTTACCATGATTAACTATGGTTGACCATGGTTGATTTAAATATTGATACAATTTCTTTTTTTTCACAATGCAAAGATAGACTATGGTTGAACATAGTTAACCATGATTGATTTTCATATTGAGACAATCTTTGTCATAATGTGTCATTGAACCATGGTTGGCATGATTAAACCTTATGAATAATATTATATCTTAAGAATATAAACACTTAGATTAATAAACCCAAAAAATTAATTCTAAAACCCCAAAAAATTATAAACCCAAAAAATAATATTAAACCAAGAAATTAAAGAAAAATATTTAGATTTTCATTTATTAAAGAAATGGTAATACTATAAAATTATTATGGAATTAAAAAGAAACTTTGAACTCTAATCACAAGAAAATTGCAACCATGATATAATCTTATTTATTGTGAAGAGTTGTGACTTTTCATGTATAAATAGTAAACTTGTGACTTTTATTATACTATTTTAGTTTCATTATATTTCGACTTCGAAAACATTCATACTCCAAACACTTTTCTTTATTAAAGTGTTTTAAATATTAAAGCTCCAGTTATATTATATTAAATATTATTTTTATATGCTATATTGTATATAGTAAATGGAAAGAAAATTTGTTACAATTATAAATATAACTTTTATATAATTATTTTTATTAATTTTTTATAAAATTAAATAATTTTTTAATTTTATTAGCTAACTACATTAATATTAATACTTAATATTATGATCCAATATTTTACATCTTTTACTTTATCATTATTATCATTAATATATAAATTTTAATAATTTAATAAAACACAATGAAAATACATTTATTTAATATACGAATTGATAAATAAATAAATATAATTTATATAAAAAATATACTTACATTATTAATATAGAAATGGGAAATTTTTAAACCAAAATTTTATTATATAATGAATAATATAATAATTTTTATTAACAAGTTTTGTAACCTAAATTAACTAATAAAAATAGGAAAATAATACGAAATTA
Organism: Pinus albicaulis; assembly: GCA_034641835.2. NCBI lineage: Eukaryota > Viridiplantae > Streptophyta > Pinopsida > Pinales > Pinaceae > Pinus > Pinus albicaulis. Next base: position 459,901,481 of record CM076583.1, on the reverse strand, counting down.
TGTATATTGTCTTAATTAAATATTAAGATATTTTATTTTTTTCTTATTAAATATAAAAATTATTTTTACTTAATATCTTTTATAAACTTAATTAATATTGTTTAATAATATTTCGAACCAAAGATTATATGATATGTTTTTATAATTAATTTCAAATTGATGCGTCTCATTTATTATACAGGAAAGTAACATTTTGTTTTAGGAAAATAACATATTGTTTCTAATATAGCAAAATAAGACTTATTTTGTAACAAGTGTATATTAGAGTTTGGTGTAAACTTCAACTATGGACAATTCTCAAAGAGCCAAGCTGTAGAGTAATACGAGAACTTAAATTGTGTTATAGTTAACTCTCTATGTTGAGTCTACTTTTTGTGCCAAATGGATTTTTGTGTTCACAAACTTAATATTATTTTTTATTTTTAAGGATAAAGGCTATAAACATAAATGTGAAAGTTGGATATTTCTATATAAGAAAACAAAACACACTGTAAAAGCAATGATTAATGAAATTAATTCTATTATGAATTTGTAGAATTATAATTAATTTGATATTCATTTATATTTTTAGTTTAAATATATATTTAGCTATCACTTATAATTTTTCACATTTTACTAAAATATTACATAAAAATGTTTTTATTCCAATCAAATGGGTAAAACCAAAAGCCGATAAATATGTGAAATCTTACTCTCAAAGAAAACAATGTATTAAATTCAAACTAATTATACATATGTATATGGAGAGTTCATATTTGTTATTCTAATGCCTTCATAAACTCAACAAATGGTTCTAATTGTGACTGTCTTTAAGTAGTCCTGGAGTCTATGAGGCTTTTGGTTACTAAATTAAATTTAATAGATATCGTAACAACTTGAAACTCACGTTTATGGACTAAAAACAATCGCAGAATATTTGTTTCACCTTGAAATCACTATGAAATCTAAATTGAATTTTGAAAAGATACCTCTACGATGAACATACAACTGAAGTGCCAATTAGGTAAGTTCAGTTAAAAATTTGAGGGCATTTGTGCTTTAGCAGTTCAATTTAAGCTTTATAAAAGGGAAAATCAACAAATTCTATAGCAGATGAATCCAAAATTTGTGGTCGTGGAACATCCAATGCCATCTCAACTAATTTAAACAACAAGAAAAATTTCAATCCAACATTATTTTCTACGTTTGAAATTTCTTTAAAAGGTTAATTTTACTTTGCGCTTAGTTCGATATGAAATATGTGATTAGTTAATTTTAATTTCTTCTGTCGTATATGGAAACTTCACAACATTTTCAGTAATCCTATACAATACAATAAAAGATCCCACTGCTCCCGCAGAATAAACCCCTATAGCATAGAGAAACTAAAAAACCTTTGGATTTTAATATATTTCCTTCAAGCGTTATGCAAGATTGAGGGGAGAATCCTCGATTCATTGATTTCCCTTCGGAATGATGTTTCGAGAGAACCCATTACCATGAGAGCCGATCTTAGCTATTGAAGAGGATGCATCTGCCATACCATAGATTGGATATTGCTTATCTTGAAAAGCTTCTTGCCGGCTTTGCACAATTTCTAAGCACCATCGAAATTCTGAGTTGGATACACTTCTACGCAACGCAAACTCAAATTTTCTCAAATATCAGAGCCCTCAAAGGGTTGTACAAGGGCTGGGAAACAAATCATATTGCACTGACAAATTTATAGAATGGGATCAATACTGTTGAAATATTAAAGTCCTTGCTAGCTTTGGGCAGGAAGAAAATGAGTACAAAGGTAGCAGGAGAAGTGTATGCGTACACAGAATTACACATTGAAGAAGGATGGAGAATCGTACTGGAAGAAAAGGAGTACAACAGCAACAGAGATTGAGTGCGCAGCACCGTGTAATTAAGAGGAATGGAGAAAATTGTAAGGATGAATTAATTTTTGATGGGCCCCAGCCACAAATGACAGAGGAGAATTAAATGGATGATCGGCAGAGCCGTTTGCAGGAGGGACGAAGATTTCCTGTAGATATGAACTACTGAGGAGCAGTTTTTATTAAAAACAGTCATTTCGGACATTTAAAGCCCTCAACAACCAAATACAAATGAAATAGTTCAAAATAGTGGAAATTCATTTAAATTCTGAAGAGGCAGGACAAGTGGTCCCCGCCAATTTATGCGCAAATCACAAATCACATTTTTAGAAGTGAAGTGTCTTGTTGATGAGGAGTTGCGATGCAATGCGATCCAATTGCAATCATGAATCGCAACGACCAAGTTAGAAATGTCCCACAGATGTGGCAGGTTCCGATGTGATGCGATCATCGCAATCACAAAGGAATGGAGGAGTACGTATATATATGTTTACGCCGGTTGAAAGTTGCGATGCGATGCGATCGCGCCATCGCAAATCGCAACATTGCATTCTTCCCATTCCATATATATTTCGCCGATGCGATGCGATCACGCCATCACGCAATCGCAATATCGCACATCGCATTATTGCCAAGTCGCATTTTTGTTGTTCCGCCGATCCTCTGATCACGATGGCCGACTGCGATGTGATGCCGACTACGATGTGATCCCCACTCGTACGTCGCGCCTATGTTAAAGTTTCATGTTCGGGAGTGAATTTTCTTTGTAATTTGTTTTATTTCCTTGTTTTAAGTTTTGTTCCCGCTGCGCTATATATATAGAGTGAAAATCCGATGAGGCCATGAGAAATATAATGTAATGTAATGTTAATTTTGTTGTAATCATTGTGTGAGAGCCCGTAGGCAGGAAAAACACAGTAAGACCAACAGAGCACTGTTTGTGCATTTTGAGAGAGACAGAGAAAGAGATTTTTTTTGGAGCATTGTGTCTATATCAGTCTTGATAGTATTCTATGAATCCCTCTGTACCGAGGAAGACATTCTGTAATAGTTTTTAGTTCTTTTTAATGAAATAGAAGAAAGCATTTTCATGCCATCTCTGTCTGAAAGTAATTTTTTGTTTTAATTTCTCTGTGTCTAGAGGAGAGGAGTTTACTCTCTCCATTTCTATTGTTTGGAATTTCCCAAAATTCCAACATGGTATTGGAGCTAGTTCAGGCTGTTTGAAGGTTTCAAAGAAGCTGAAGAAGAAGAATACTTGTTGAAGCATTTTCTCTAGCAGTGTGAAAGCCTAACAGAAGTCAAAAAGTTCAGGTATTTCTCAAAGATAACAGAGCTATTGTTTTTGTTTTAAAAGATTTTGTTCTTTCAAAAAAAGGAAAGACAGTTTGTTTAAGTTCAGTGTTCAGTTTAAAAGCAATGGCTGGACCAGGCACTCGTATGAGCATTGGAAATGTTCAGCTTCCACAATTTAATGGAAAGAATTATGATTATTGGGCCATTACCATGAGAGCCCCGTTTGTCTCACAAGACTTATGGGAATTTGTAGAAGATGGTTTTATTGAACCAGCTGATGAGCAAGCTTTTAATGCCTTAACTCAAGCAGATAAGGATTTATTGAAGAACAATAGAAAGAAGGAGTCTAAAGCCCTCTTCTATTTGTATGAGGCAATAAATGAGAGTGTGTTTCCAAGGATAGCAGCAGCTAAGAGATCCAAGGATGCATGGGAAACTCTAAAAGTAGCCTATCAAGGTATGGAGAAAGTGAAGACAGCAAAACTTCAATTGATGAGGAGAGATTTTGAAACTCTTTGCATGAAAGAGTCAGATAATGTAGACACATTTTTTACACATGTGATTGGGATTGTAAATCAGATAAGATCCCATGGATAAACCCTTGAAGAAAGGACGATTGTGGAGAAACTTTTGAGATGCTTACCCTCAAAGTTTGATGTTATTGTTACCACCATAGAAGAGACCAAAGATCTCTCAAAGTTCATAGTGGATAAAATTCATGCCTCACTAATAACTCATGAATAGAGATTGAGCAGAGATGAACATTCATCTCTTGAGCATGCCTTCAAGACCCATATGCCTTCAGGAAGAGGAAGAGGTCAAGGTAAAGAAAGAGGAAGAGGCAAAAGCCAAAACAGAGGTGGAAGGAACAACCCTTCACATTCACATGGAAGGAGCAACTGTCAAAATCAGAGCCACGGCCAATGCAACAACCAGCAAGGTGGACATCAACACGAACATGCTCATGGACAGAGGTATGACAAATCCAATGTCCAATGTCATTATTGCAAGAAGTATGGGCACTATTCCAATGAATGTAGAAAGAAGAAAAATGACATGAAAAATAAGCAGAATGCTAATGTAGCAAAAGAAGAAAAGAACCCAAGTGATGTGCTGTTAGAATGTAATGTAGCACAAGATAGAGAAGATGATGTTTGGTTCTTAGATTCAGGATGTAGTAATGACATGACTGGAAACAAAGCAATGTTTTCCAATCTAGATGAATAAGTAAAATCTGAAGTGACCACTGGGACTGGTACTAAGATCTCTGTCAAAGGAAAAGGCAGAGTTAGTATTCGAGCAAGGAATGGTGAAAAAAAAATTATTCCTGATGTGTATTATGTTCCAGGTCTGAAGTGTAATATTTTGAGCATTGGGCAGCTCATAAACAAAGGCTACAATGTAACATTCAAAGATGATGTGTGCACAATAAAAGATATACCTCCAAGCAAGAAAATCATTGCTGAAATTCAAATGACCAGTAATAGAATGTTTCCGCTCAAGCTCAATATTGAATTGAAGGAAAAAGGAAAGAGCATAGCAGCTGTAACACAAGAAGCCTTTCAGAAGGAAGAGAAAGATGAAAATTGGTTATGGCACCTGAGATTTGGACATCTCAATTTTGGAGGATTAAATTTGCTGCATAGAAAAGAAATGGTAAGAGGTTTACCATTGATTGAGAAGCCTGACAGCCTATGTGAAGGCTACATCTTGGGAAAGCAACAAAGAGAAAATTTTCCATCAGGGAAAAGCATACGGGCGAAAGCACACTTAGAGATCATTCACTCAGATATATGTGGGCCGATGCAAACAACATCAGTTTCAGGCAGCAATTACATGTTGACCTTCATAGATGATTTCAAAAGAAAAGTGTGGGTTTATTTCCTAAAATATAAGAGTGAAGTCTTTCAGAAATTTTTCCATTTTAAAGCTCTTATAGAGAAACAGAGTGGGCAGTACATTAAAGTCCTCAGAACTGATAGAGGAGGACAATATATATCAAAGGAATTTCTGTGTTTCTGTAGAGAGAATGGCATACACAAGCAGTTTACCAAAAGGTACACACCGCAAAAAAATGGATTTTCTGAAAGGAAGGATCGAACCATAATGGAAATGGTGAGAAGTATGCTAAAGGAAAAACACTTGCCGAATGAATATTGGGAAGAAGCAGCAAACTGTGTTGTATATATTTTAAATAGATGCCCCACAAAAGCTGTGATGAAAAAAGTTCCAGAAGAAGCGTGGAGTGGCAGAAAACAAGGAGTCACCCACATGAGAGTTTTTGGATGTGTTGCATATGCACACATTCCTGATAAGTTGAGGAAGAAGTTGGATAGTAAGGGGGAGAAGTGCATTTTCCTTGGATATTGTGAATATTCCAAAGGATACAGATTGTACAACCCATCCACAAAGAAGTTTTTGATAAGCAGGGACGTGCAATTTATTGAAGAGGAAGCATGGGATGGAAGCATTGAGAAAAAAATCAATGTTAAAAGTTGTTTATCTCATGATGAATATGAGGGAAATGTTGTTGAAATTGGCAACCCATCCGTAGCACAACCTCCAACAACACAAGGATAGCAAGGGACACCTCAAGCAGCAGCAAGAACACCCTTGAGAAGAAGTGGGAGTGCATCACCGAGCACACCACATGGAGTAGATTCGAGTGCTTCTTCAAGCACGAATACACCAAGTGAAAGAGGAACAAAATTCAGAAGGATTAGATAAATCTATGAGTAAGGAGCAGAAAATGAAGGTATGAATTCCCTATTTGCTTTGTATTGTCAAGTTGATGATCCTATTCATTTTGAAGATGCTATTAAAGATAGAAAATGGATAGAAGCTATGGATGATGAAATAAATGCCATAGAGAAGAGCAAAACATGGGAGTTGGTTGATCTCCCAAAAGGTAAAGAAGTCATTGGTTTTAAATGGTTCTATAAGACCAAAAGCAATGTTGAAGGAAAGATAGAAAGACACAAGGCCAAACTTGTTGTCAAGGGATACAAGCAGAAGCAAGGGATAGATTATGAAGAAAATTTTGCACCAGTTGCAAGAAGGGAGACAGTAAGAGCAGTGTTGTCGATAGCAGCACAAAACAAATGGAAAGTATACCTGATGGATGTAAAATCTACATTTTTAAATGGAGTTTTAATGGAAGAGGTATATGTGGAACAGCCTCTAGGATATGAGAAGAAAGGCCAAGAGCATAAAGTCTGCAAATTGAAGAAAGCTCTTTATGGGCTGAAGCAAGCTCCAAGAGCATGATACAGTAGGATAGACTCCTATCTAATGGAAAATGGATTTGAGAAATGTGAGGGAGAACCCACCCTCTACATCAAAGAAAAGGATGGTAAGATGCTCATTGTGGTTTTATATGTTGATGATTTAATATTTACAGGTAATGATGATTACCTTATTGAGAATTTTAAAACAGTCATGAAAGATGAATTTGAAATGACTGACATGGGTTTGTTGAGATACTTCTTAGGAATAGAAGTAGAACAAAATGAAAAAGGGATTTTTATTTCTCAAGCAAAGTATGTGAATCAAGTTTTAGAAAGATTTAATATGCAGGAGTGCAAAGCTGCAATTACTCCCACAGTAATGGGATTGAAGTTGAGTAAAGATGACAGCAGCAAGGATTTTGATCCAAGTTTGTATAAAATCATAGCTGGCAGCCTCATGTATTTGATTGCAACTAGGCCGGATATTATGCATGATGTTAGTTTAATTTCCAGATTTATGGAGATGCCAAAAGAAGCACATTGGCAGGCAGCAAAGAGAATTCTGAGGTATGTTAAAGGAGCTAAAATATTTGGTATTTTATATACTACTTCAGAAAATTCAGAGTTAGTTGGATACACTGACAATGATTGGGCTGGAAGTGTAGATGATTGGAAGAGCACTTCCGGTTATGTTTTTCATATGGGTTCAGGAGCCATTTCATGGGCTTCTAAGAAACAGCCTATTGTAGCACTATCTATAGCAGAGGCAAAATATGTGGCAGCTACAGCAGCAGCGTGTCAAGCAATTTGGATGAGAAGAATGTTGAGAATTTTATGCGAAGAATAGGTGAAAGGAACAATGATTTATTGTGACAATAGCTCATCTATTGCATTTTCAAATAATTCTGTGTTTCACAAAAGAACGAAACACATAGATACAAAATTTCATTATATCATAGAATTAGTGAACAATGGAGAAATTGTTTTACAGCATTGTAAAATAAAGGAGCAATATGCAGATATTTTAACAAAGCCATTGGGGCAGAAGACCTTTGAATTTTTAAGAAAATGTCTGGGTATGATGGATAACCCAGCAGCTGACTTTAAGGGGGAGTGTTGAAATATTAAATTCCCTGCTAGCTTTGGGTAGGAAGAAAACGAGTACAAAGGCAGCAGGAGAAGTGTATGCGTACACAGCATTACGCATTGAAGAAGGATGGAGATTTTTACTGGAAGAAAAAGAGTACACAACAACAGAGATTGAGTGCGCAACACCGTGTAATTAAGAGGTGTTTTGACCAGCAATAACCCCCCTTTTATTTAATATTAGTAATAATATTAAATAAATGAGGACCCTTAGTTAAAAAATCCAAAAAATCAATTAGGATTTGTTTGCCTTTTCAAATAAAACTTTCTATCATAAACCTAATCCCTTAGAAAGAATATCAAGAAACACTTAAGTTTATGATAGATTATAATAAAATTACTCTTTAAACAATATAGCGCATCCATAACAAAAATGGTATATATCTTTTATAAAACGCATTAGTCGCAGATCGCATAGCGCAGAAAACAGAAATGATTAATGAATATATTTTGCGCTCTTTTCAATTATGCGCTTTTGCAATTTTGTGATATGTGCTTTTGCGATAATTCGATTTTGCGATTTTGCGATAATGCAATTTTGCGATTTTGCGATATGCGCTTTTGAGCTATTGCGCAATTTCCGCTTTTGCGCTATTTTCATGACTGTGATGACTTCATTTTGCGATATTGCGACATTGCGATATTGCGATATTGCGTAGCAAATTGCAGATCGCAATGTCACAGGTTCATATAGGCGCGCTATCCCAAGGCAATCTTCCCATATGTCAAATCCGTTATGCGCTTTAATGATTATATTAAATGATTGGATTGATTATTAATGGTAAATGAGATTGTGTTTAGATTGAAAGTCGTTTCACAATTAAAATATTATATTTCATCCGCTTTCACATTCAAAACAGTCTCATCACCTTTCTTATATCATTACTCTCATTTACTCGTAAAACGCAGGCACGAAGGAGAAAACGTCTATACAAAGCTTCAACTAAACACTATGGGTAAGAAGGAGAAGAGCTCAAATTCTGAAAACAAAGAAATGGCTTCGCTATATGCAGACACTGCCTGTAACAAGGATGCCGGTATATCCACTTGGGAAGGAATGTATAATCTGTTAGAAGATGAAAACCCTGTGGTGATAAAAGTTGCAGCTATAGCAGGTTCAAAGAATACGTCTGAAGCAACCCTTAGAGACTTGGCTTGCTCATTTCTGCATAGAATAGCAGCAAGGCCAAGGATTCTCCCATATACAGACATGGTGAGATGGGTGCTGGATAGCACAGATATTTCAGACAAACAATTCAGAACTCCATCTGAAGAGCTAATCGGGTCATTCACCATAGAAGATCTGAGATTAATGTATAAGTTGCCAGAACCTCAGGCGACTTTCAACAAACAATTCATGGAAGATTTTGCCAAAGAACATGAAAATTTGGCAGAATGCACAAAGGAGTGGACCAAAAGAAGTGAACCATTGAAGAAAAACAAACAAGGTATGTACAACACGGGTTCACTTACCTCTCCTTATTGTTTTACTGCTGCCATGTTATGCAGGCTTTTTGGAAAGCCTGACATAAATATGATCTTACCCGAATGGATTCCTTTGTTGAATGCGGCTATTAATTCTACAATTGTAGACTGGGCCAAAATCCTATCTGATAATTTGACCACTGCTATTTTTCACTACCGGTCTAAACGAAATGTTTCTCAGTGGGTTTATCCGCCTTTTTATTTATCTGCTTATGTCATGGACGCCATCTGCTATGTCTCTAAATTCCCTGTGATGGGCTGGAAATGGACTATCCACGATCCTTTGCCCATTCATGTGTACCATAAAGAACTATGGGAGTCTAAGTTTGTTCCCCATTTTTACCAAATTTATCATGGAATAATGCTGCCATTGTACAGAACATTGTATAATAAGGATGCCCCAAGGTTATCCTCAGAAACAGAGGTTGATATTCTCCCCGTCGCGAGATGGTTTGGAGAAGAATTGTTCACCTATATTAGGGTTTTTGGAAGTTATGCTTCTCCCCATGTGTTACCCCTATATGTTCCAGATAGACTTGTAGCTCGGGAAATTGCTTATCAGACCTGTGGCCAGGGAGGTATAACAAAAGATTTAAAAGAGAAGAAAAAGGGAATTTGGCCATAATTTCCCATAAAATGTGGAACATTTTCACTGTTTGATATCGGTCATGCATTTCAAGAAATAGGCAACGTTACATGCCTACAGCTGTTCAAATTCTCAAGAAGGTTATTCGACCCAAATGATATTGTTAAGAATTTTACCAATGCAATCAAAGTAAGGGAATTTTCCGGGGAACAGGATCTTTTTGATGATATGTTCCAAGCAAGAAATTCATTCAAAGAAGTTTTGAATTCAACTCAAGCACAGCTATCTCCAGAGGAATTCCAGGAATTCAAGCTTTACAGAGAAAGAAGACTAATTCCTATTCCTTTGGATAATCTACGCTTAGAGCCCGCAAGGGAGCAAACTCCTAGTGTTAGTCTTAACGGCAGTTCAAGTACAGGTAAATCTAAATCAAAATCTGACAGAGATTCTGAACACTCTAATAAGTCTAAAGAAAAGGAAGATAAAATGGAAGAATCCATTAAAGATTCTGCACAATCTAAAGAACTTACTCAACAGCAAATTTTGACTTCTCAACAGACAAATCCTCCTCCAACCAATGTACAGCAACAGCCAGTCACCATTGAGTTAGACAAAGAATGGGAAAGCTTTAACCAATTGATTAATGTAGAAGGACAGAATGTACAGACCCCTGTCCAGACAACCAAAGTTTTGAATACAGGAACAAGCAGCACAGTCGCAGTGACAGAGCACATACCAATCACACCCTCCTCTGAAATTGTACTTAATGTAGAGGAAATTCCTCCTCTAGATGTATTCTACATCCCAAAATACAAATCAGTAGTGAAGAGACAGAGGAAAAAGAGAAAAATAGAAAGTGCAATTGCTACTGAAGCAGAACAAGTAGATGTTTTGTGGAAAGATCCTGCCACAGAGCCTACTCATAATCTCACTAAGTTATCTCAAATAACAGGAGCTTATGCTTCTGCAACAATTGATAAAGCATTTGAGATACAACTTTTCTTGAATGAAAAATAAGAACAGGTAAAAGCTCTGCAACAGCAATTGCAACAGGTACAGGCCAATAAGGAAGCACAATTGAAACTTGAAGAGTTACAACAACAACTTCAAGAAATGAAAATAGGACATCAAAAAAGCTTGGCTGATAAAGACAAAAAAATACAGATTATCCAAGATCAGCGTAAAGATGATCCTAAGCTTCCAGAATTCATTTCAGAAACCATCTCTTTGAACAATCAACTACTGCAACAAGAGGAAGTTTTCTGCCAAAAAATCTTGCAATGGAATTCTTTGTGCCAAGAGAGCGATAAAATCACAAATCATGTCATAGATTTACGAAATGATTATGATTTGATTAATGAAAATATCAATGATTATCTGGCATGGCAAAAGACAGAAGAAGGCAGAAAAGCTGGTGCACCCATCGTTAATGAAAACCATAAAGAAATACTGTTCAATAACTGGGATGCACAGATCAGAAGGGCAGAAAAGGCAGCAGAGGAGGCGGCTACAGCGGCAAACACTCTCACTGATTGTGTAAATGACAATTTACACAAAGCTAATTTAATCCTAGAAACTGTTCCAGGATATCTCCCACAGGCAAATCAACTACAAACATAATGGAGGCAAAAGGCAGAAGAAAGAGCAAAATCCATCCAAGGGCTGACAAGATTGAATTGGGACTCATACTAGATGTACTTGGTGAAGCCACACAGTCAGCACAGTGCGCTCAATTGTATCATCAATGCTACAGAGAAGATTGCTCCTACGCTTGCCGACTCTGTCTTTTCAGAACAGTTGAATTATGAAGTCGGTCAACCGCATCTTCTCAAAACTATGCTAGATGCCTGCAAGTTTAAAGATCAAATTCATAGATAGATATATTTAGTTTTAATTTCACTGTATTTTAGCCTAGGAAAAGGACGGTCATTGAACCGAATCCTTAATTTTTGTAATAAACTATTTTTAGAGTTAGTTAAGTAGTATTTAAACGCCTCTCATGCATTTAGAGAGGGGTCCTGGATCTTAATATTTTTGGACTTGGAGATTGCATTTCTGTACTCCATTGTCTTATATATTTTTTAAAAGGATCACATCTGGTGATTTTCATGCGGAATTATCTTTGAAGTGTTGCATTTCTGTACCTTGGAATTTGATTTTGCATCATAGTTACTGGATAGAGTATCAGATTGCATTTGAAAGTCCTCAAGATGAACAAGGTATTTCTATCTGTTCACTATTGATTTCTTTTGTCTTATGATATTCGTTTTAAAATTGCTATCATTTATATGTATATTTGTTTTCACAACGCTTCCTTTTATATATCATTTCTGAGTATAATTGAAACGTTATTTTTCATAGTTACATGTAAATGGTATACAATGATGAATGAAATATGTTAATATAACTCTATTTAATTTCTTAAAAAGAGTTATCTTTATTTGTTTCTGCACATTTCAATTTAATTAATAATACATTTTCATGGTTATTGTTGAATTGGAACAATCTTAAGTTGTATTCACATATAATTACCCGGGTTAGTGTTAGAATTTCTTTATCAGTATTTAGCTTAAATTAGATAGTTTTAGTTCAGTTAATTTAGTCCCATTTCCACCCATCCAATCCAATCCATTTAGTTACAAGGAAACTGGTCCTCTAAATCCAGTCGAAGCCACCATACCAAACAGAAAAGGAGCTGTCTTAAGGTCCTGATCGGGTGGTTTTCCCCGATGTTTGAAGCAGAGATTTTCTAGGCTTCAACAAGAGGAAAGGAGAAAATTGTAAGGATGAATTAATTGTTTATGGACCGCAGCCACAAATGACAGAGGAGAATTAAATGGATGATGGGCAGAGCTGTTTGCAGGAGGAACGAAGATTTCCTGTAGATCTGAACTATGGAGGAGCATTTTTTATTAAAAATAGTCATTTCGAGCGTTTAAAGCCCTCAACAACCAAATATGAATGAAATAGTTCAAAACAGCAGAAATTCCTTTAAATTCTGAAGAGGCAGGACAAGTGGTCCCCACCACTTTATGCGCAAATCGCAAATCGCATTTTTAGAAGTGAAGTGTCTTGTTGATGAGGAGTCGCGATGCGATGCGATCCAATCGCAATCGCAAATTGTAATGACCAAATTACAAATGTCTCGCAGATGTGGCAGGTTTCGATGCGATGCGATCATCGCAATCGCAAAGGAATGGAGGAGTATGTATATATATGTGTGCGCCGGTTGAAAGTTGTGACGCGATGCGATTACGCCATCGCAAATTGCAACATCACAAAGTCACATTGCATTCCGCCCATTCCATATATATTCCGCCGATGCGATGTGATCGCGCCATCACGCAATCGCAACATCGCACATTGCATTATCTCCAAGTCTCATTTTTGTTGTTTCGCCGATCCGCCGATTGCGATGGCCGACTGCGATGTGATCCCCACTCGTACGTTGCACCTATGTTAAAGTTTCATGTTCGGGAGTGAATTTTCTTTGTAATTTGTTTTATTTCCTTGTTTTAAGTTTTGTTCCCGCCGCTCTATATATATAGAGTGAAAAGCCCGTGAGGCTGTGAGCAATATAATGTAATGTAATGTTATTTTTGTTGTAATCGTTGTGTGAGAGCCCGCAGGCAGGAAAAACACAGTAAGACCAACAGAGCATTGTTTGTGCATTTTGAGAGAGACAGAGAAAGAGATTTGTTTTGGAGCACTGCGTCTGTAGCAGTCTTGATAGTATTTTGTGAATCCCTCTATACTGAGGAAGACATTTTGTAATAGTTTTTAGTTCTGTTTAATGAAATAGAAGAAATCATTTTCATGCCATCTTTGTCTGAAAGAAAATTTTTCTTTTAATTTCTCTGTGTTTAGAGGAGAGGAGTTTACTCTCTCCATTTCTATTGTTTGGAATTTCACAAAATTCCAACAAATACCCAACCATTTTACCAAGAATATTGAGTAGATTAGGTCTATCACAAATGCCGAGCACAACTAAAGATGAGAATCGCCAAATCATAACCTGATACAATCAATAAGCCACCAGTGCTTGATTTTTTCAATTTCCAGATCAAAGCTTAAAGGATCAGGTGATAGTAGTTGTTGGAGAATTCTAAACCACTTGCTAGGTGTAGAAACTGTCCATCTAAGTGTCCCAGTTAAGTTTGAGTTAGTCTAGTTTCGTCTAGATTCACTAAAGTTATTTATTTTGGATGTTCCCAATGTAATCTTATTTAACTGATTCATAATACTGAGAAGACCAATCCTCTACTCCACTTCTTTTCAGTTTTCAATTCTTGTTATGGTATCAGTGCTAGTTTGCATAAGATGCCTAAGAGAGAAGAAACGCGAGCGAAGTTGGAGTAGCAGAGAGGAGAGGCGAGCTTGCATAAGACTCTTTGAGAGAGCAGCAAAATTCTGAAGAAATTTGAAGACGCCTCCTATGAATAAGAGGCATGAGAATGAAGAATCTAGTTACAACAAAGCCAATGAAATCACCAACATAACAAATTGAAGAAATAACAGCTCAAAATCGGTTTTTTTTTTTTTTTTTGGTTTCAATATAACGCACTTAGGTAATCAGAGCAGAGAGATCTGTGTTATCCTTATCATATCCACGTTAATTTTTCAGAGTGCTACTAATACACCTGTCCATTGCAACTAAACTTGTTTCGAACCCAAGCGGGTCTGAGCCTGAAGCACGTGCGTTAAGGTGATTTTTTTTCTTTAAAAGTTAAATGCATGAAGGCATTATTATTATCCCTTAAAAATCATTCAACGTATTCAAAGGATTTTTAAAAGGGCCCATACATTAATTAAAAAAAGGGAAAGGGGCCTTCATATTGAAAGTGGAGACAAAGTCCTTTTAATGAGGGGTTAAGTTATTCATTCGATTTTTCAATTATTAGGTTTTAAAGTAACCATGTAATATTTTAAATAGGCTCCACATGATTTACAAATAGGGATGTTTTTTGAATTATTTAAAACAAAAGAGAGTGAATGAAAAAAAAAAATTTATAATAAAAAAGGAAACTTAAATTGATTGTGGGAATTGTAATATTTAAAAAAAAAGAGTTTGTAAGAAATTGTTTTTGTAGAAAAGCAGCGGAGAATCCACTACAAAATATGTACACAAATCAGTTTCTTTGTTGAGCCATAGTCAATGAATACTCAATAAATGGGAAAAGCCAAGAGGCTAAAGCAACAACAAGAGATGTTTGAGATATTTTTAGATCTTGAACGGAAGAGGAAAAATGATGCCTTTGCATTAAAATGCATAAAATAAGCCGTGGATGACAACATTCTTCCCTTGATTTCATATTCCAAGACAACCAAGAAGGTTTGGGGTACCCTTAAAAGGTGTTTTGCTACAAGGGCGAGCATTGAAGTTGAAGATAAAGGTGGATTTATAGCAATAGATCTACATCATGATGAAAATAATCAGCCACAAATGGTGATTTCTATGAAGAAATTGCATAAGCAGCAGAGAAGGAGCATGAAGATGCTCGTGAACCCCACTATGCACAACCACAAGTGGACGGAAATTTGGTGAATCCATCAACGAATCTTGCTGATGAAAATCTGGTGATTCTAGCAAAAGAGCTTTCTAAGGAAGATTTGATGAATCCATCAAGAGAGCTTCCTGGTGATGACTTGGTAATACCAACAACAAAACTTGCTGATGAAGATTTGATGATACCATCAACAAAGCTTGCTGACGAAGATTTGGTGATTCTAACAATAGAGCCTACTGATGATGATATGGTGAATCCAACAACAAAGCTTGATGATGAGAGTAAAAATACTATGGTAAATCCAATTATTAATATTGTTGATGTAAAATTTTATAGAGAATTTTTAGCTAATGATGCTTAGTTGCAGAGGATGCAACAAAAACATCATATTAGCATGACGTTATTTGGTGAGATAGTCCCACTCAGTTCAGTGGAAGATAATCTGTTTGCAGCAGAACAAGTTAGTGAAGAAGAGACAAATACAGAGGAAAATATAAAGAAAGAGACAGAAACAGAGATAAAGATAGATGCAAGGAAACAATTTTGCAAATGGAAAGCAGAAACAAAGAAAGAGGCAGATGCAAAGAAAGATGTCTACAAAGGGAAAGCAGAAACAGAGAAAGAGGCATATGCGGAGAAGGAATCCGACAGAGAGGAAACAAAGAGAGAGGAAGAGGTAATGAGGGAAGCGCAACAGGAGAAAGTTGTCATTATAGAGTAGAAGGAAACAGAGATAGAGACAGAAGCAAAGAATGAAGCACAACAAGAGAAAGTTTCCATTGTAGAGCAGAAAGAACAAAAGCAATGTAGTTTTGAATATGTTTTTACACTTACCATTTATTTCCAATGTGCAGTTAAACTGATCGATTATGAAGAAGAACTAAAGTTCCCTGAAACATGGCTTGCAACACCATGTCTAGATGAGGTCTACACAGAAGTTATAGATATGAATTTTGACGACAGCATGCATGACGAACATGTCATTGAAATTTTTAGGTATTGGCATTTTGAAGAGATAAGATATTAGTCTCATATTATGTTGCAATAGATTGATGATGAAAAGCGCACTACAAAAGGCAATATGTGGCAGCAACCCACATATAAGTCATTTCTTGAAGAAGTTCAGGACATGCTTCAACAACATGGAGTAGTGGAAGATCTGCACCAACAAATGAAGAAATAGAGGTTTGAAGAATTCAACAAAGCAAAAAAATTGAAACAATTTAGAGGCAACAGGATTTGGAAGAAGAGAAGAAGAAAACTAAATGTAGTTGAAGTCAAGTTTTTTAAATTGTAAGCCTTGTTGAGACATAGAACAGCATGTATCTTAATTAAATTTTATGTAGTTGTAATTAAGACCGAGTGTTGGAGAATATAATTCCGACCACGTGCTAGGTGTCAAAATCGTCCATCCAAGTGCCCCAATTCAGTTTGAGTTAGTCTAGTTTAGTCGAGTTTCACTACAGTCATTTATTTTTTATGCTCCCAATGAAATATTATTTAACTGATTTGTAACGCTGAAAATAGAAATCATCTCCTCCACTTCTTTTCAGTTTTCAATTCTTGTGAGTGGTCTGATATCCAAGAAAAAATGAGCGCTATGTCTCAAAAGGTGGGAGCGGAAAACCTGATCAGACTACCCGAAGCAGCGACTGCATGACATAAGGGTCAACAAAATGGCAGTATGGGGAAGAATCACGTTCATGTAACCAGCAGAAGAGATAATGGAAGCGACACCGCTTCCACTTCCTCCTACCGATGGTTCATCAGTTAGATACTTAATTAAAATATTTTTTTAAGTTTGTAAAGCATGACAAGTTAAATCACAACCTTGCAAATATTTAATCAGATGAAAAATATTTGGACGCCATAAATTCTCACCTAGGTAAATATAGAGAAGCCTTCCACTAAATATATAAAACAAAATTATTTTATCAATAGAAATCTATATTTCCATGAATTAATGGATCATCAATGTAAATGCATGCTATCATGAATTAATAGACCATCAATGTAAATGCACTCTTATATAGAGCATTTTTAAAGTACAATAAGAGTTTACACCGTAAATGTAAATGCATGTTATCATGAATTAATAGACCATCAATGTAAATGCACTATTATATAGATCCTTGAAAGCATTTTTTTTTATATGATACATAAGTACAAAGGTATAATCCAATTTCCTCTCCGAAATTTCTAAGTTATCCAATTCCGGTGGGGAAGAGAAAATACAAAAATACAAAAATGGGGCTGCCCCTTGGGGGAAAACCAACCCATAAACAAATCCATAGAGCATAATAGGAGCTGCCTCTTAAGAGGAAACTAGCATTAAACAATAGAACCCAATAGCTAAGTTTGTTGTACCAAATATAACTAAGCATAGAAACTATAATTAAGCTGGAAAAAACTAGAAAAGAAGGAACCATGGCGCTAGACGTTCTAGTCATTTACGTCCTTTATTTATTGAGGTGGCTGCTCTTCCTCTATGTAGCAGCCATAATCGAAGGGGTCGCCCTCTGGCTTGGAGATCAGAGGATCCAGCTCAAGCATGGAGGTTGAACGAGCACTTGTTGTTTCTTCTTTGCCCCTATTTGTGGAACTGTTGCTACCTCCACTATCGGAAGAATCCTCCATGGGTTTGATGAGAAGAGCCACAATTTTCTGAGACAGTTGAGGGAGAGAGGGGTAAAGAGTTGAGTTTCACATACTCTTCTTGGACTCGAAACCAGAAGGGCATGGTTGGGTTTCAGGAATTCTAAGAGAGATAGGGTAGAGAGGTGTTGAGGGTCAAGAACCTCCGACGCGTCAATGGCCAGGGAGAAATCCATAGAGCGCTCCACCATTGTAGGGATGGGAGGGCGGGAGGATGAACCTCGACCTCCTCCTTTGTGGCAGCGCATTTGATGGTGGCGAGGGATGGATTCAGTCGAATCTTGAGAATCTTCGTGAGATGAATGAGCAGAGTGAGAATGGAGAGCAAGGAGGTTGTGAGTTACATTGGGCGGGTGGGCGCAGGGTGTTCGATAGGTAGAGAGAGGGGCAAAGGCACAACAGGGATGGAGAGAGTCGAGTGCCAATTTTACAGAGAGATGGAGGGAGAAATGCTGAGAGGAAGCGGTGCCATTACCCATAAATGGCCAGGGCACTCTACAGATAGGAAGAACAGGAATGAAGTCACAACAAGAGAATTGAATATTAGTTATGGTGTCGAGATGCGGGATCAGAGTGTTGTATTTAATGACACCCATGCCAAGGCCATGTGTTGCCTCATGGCAAGGACAGCTACTCAACGCTGGAGAGCCCATGTGGCGTGTTACTTGCTCTCTGCTAATCACCTGCATCCGAGACGTAAAAGCCTTTTTTAAACATAATAAGAGTTTACATATATTATGAAAAATATTAAAGACATAATATATCGTAAATTTATAATAATTCTCTAAAGCTTAATATTAATATGGCATTGCCGCAAAAAAAAAGAAAAAATGTATTAATATATTAGAGAGGCTTTGAAAAAAATTATTAACATATCGTGGAGCCTATATGTGTATCCTTGGATTGAGACAAAAATATAAGCAATATAAGCACGGGAGAGAGGGATGTCTATATATATATATATATATATATATATATATATATATATATATATATATATATATATATTTGAATATTAATATGGTTTTGTGAAATATAAAACGAATTGTAATAATATATATAAAGGATTTATGTATAACTTTGAGATCTAATAACGATATGATACTTGGATACTTGGATCCTCAGAGAGGACTGAATTAGTTTGTATAAATGGGATTAGTGTACTGTATTATTAACCAACAATATATTTACGTGACAAATAAGTTCAATAATGGAACGCATGTTGAGCAGCTGTCTGTTGGGTGAAATTATTGTCGTTTAATTCCGTTGTAGTACTTTCCCAACCATTTAATTTGTCAATCCGAGGTTCGTAGGCTTACGAAGCACATGCACTATATATGCAGGACCGAAGTGGAACTAATCTAATCTAAATTGCGAAAATCAAATTAATCTATGAAAGCAGGAAATTGCATAAAGGAAAAGCAATACAACATGTGAAGAGCTGAATGACAAACAACATATGTGAGCTCACAACAATAACGCCATTTCAAATTACATTACAAGAATTAAATGACAAACCATGAAAGCATACAATAAAAGAATATGAATCACAGTTAAGAATCCCCCTCTCCTAATTACAAAACTATCTCTTCAAACTAATCTAATGAACTTCTAAACTTATGAACTCCTGAGCTAATCAAAATGAAGAGAGAGCACTCTCTTATATACATGAAGAAGCTAACCATCTCATTCAACCACTCTCAACTACTTTCCCATTATTACAAGACATGATCCCTTTTGAATCCTCCACACATCTCTCACATATCTTGAATAAGACATGCCAACCAAATCCTCCATGATCTTCTCCTTAGGAATAGGCTTCAATAATTATCTCCTTAATATGGTGGAGGAGATATTCCAGAAGTTTAGAATTAATCCTTCACATTTCTCCTACACATTACAAAGCTCACACATTCTTGAGATATATATTAAAACATGTATATTTTCTAATATTTAATCATAAATCCACTTATAATACAAAAATGAATAAAGTGGAAAATAGGAAGGTGAAACCCAAATGTATTTATGAAAGTGATATAATGAAAGGTTAATGGGATGATGAAATGTAAGGAATAGTGAAGGGAAAGGTGGATGAAATACGACATTTCTGAAGCCCAACATCCCCCCCAACTGAACTTGTTGCATGTCCTCATGCAACCATGCATGGATTTCTTTGGCATCTGAACTTTGGCTTTACATGATGATGTCTTTTTAATAATGAATGTTTCCAGGATATGTGCGGGGCATGAGTAACAACTTTCATTTTCTTATGGTTGGTTCTTGTGTGACAACCATGAATACAAAGAATGTTGGTTCTTGTGTTAACAACATTCATTTCGTTTTCTGTTCTCTTTTCTTATGGTTGGTTCTTGTGTGACAACCATTAATACAAATAATGTTGGTTCTTGTGTTAACAACATTCATTTAATTTCCTGTTCTCTTGCTGCAATAATAATGTAAACACTCACTGGAAATCATAAGTTGTCAATGTGCATAAGAAAGCCTTTTTGTAATATTCATGAAGTATGCCAATATGTATATTGATGCATGTGAAACAAAGTGCAACAAAGTATTGTTGGAAAAGAAATGTTGGTGAATGGTGAATGAGAGAAAAAAAATGGAGTGATAGTGGTGAAGAAATGGAATCACGGTAGTGAATATGTAGCGAATATAGTCCCCCCCCCAACTGAATTGGTTGCATGTCCTCATGCAACTTGGCGTGGGTCATGAAAGGAAATGGAGCATGATGAGGGAATTTTCCAAAATATTCAAGTCAGCATATAAGGAATTGCATGATTAAAGATTAGAAAACAACATACTTCCACTTACCCAAGAATGATGAGCCATGCAATAGGAATGTAGCTGCTGCTGCTGCTGAATCATGAAAACGTGACTGGTATCATAGCTGTAACTGTTGTAACTGCTAGATCAGAGAATATGTGACTGTGGCTGCAACTGATGTAACTGCTCGAACATAGAAAGTTTGACTGCAGTAGGATCATGAAAATGTAACTGTGAATGCTGATGTCGCTGTAACTGGAACCTAGGAAATGAAGGAATCTGAACTGCTGATGTTGAATCATGGAAAAGATAAGGGCTGAAAGTGGAACTGTGGTACTCTCATAGATTAGAATTCATGCTGCGGTAACTGCTGAGGGAGTCGTGAAAAAGTGTATAGTCTTCGTCTGCTACAAAACTGATCGTACAAATCTAATCATGCAAAAGAATGTGTTGATGTCGAGCATGAAGAGAAATCATTGGATTACCAGCCATTGATGTATGCCGTTAACCAATGCGAGGCAAACTTACCATTGATGTCAATGAGTGCCAAGGTACCCGGGTACATCTTGCGAAATGCGAATAGAGGGGTTGATGTCAAGCCATTTGCAAGATTTGACGATCAAGGGACATTAATGTATTCCCATGATTGTCAGCGAGAGAACTTGCCATTAAGGCATGCAAGTCTCAAGCTACCCAAAAGGAACTCTAGTCTATTTCCCAGATAAGGTGTTGAGGTCGATGGGGCAAGACTTGTTGAAAGGTGGGCCTTAAGGAATCCCACATCAGTCAACGCGAGTTTGTACAAAGAGATTTGGTAGGACTATAAATGGAAAGAACTCACGGACAAGCAGTGTGGATCAACATAGCGAGGAAAGCAAGGCAATGTAATTATGGAAAGGGGATCAGTTTTATTCAGAAGGCAAACTAGAAGGCAAATGAGCTGAAAGGGATAAAGGAATGTATGCGTTTCAGAAAAATAACTGTGCATGAAGTCGTGAAAGATAAGGTAATGGAAAATAGGCTTCAACACAAGGATGGTCAATCAGCTTTGAAGGAGAAGTGCTACAGTGTTACTGCATGGATAATGGAAAAAGTGGAAATGTTGGTGTATCAACATGGTCACTGTGTAAAAGCAAACATCAAGAGGCGCAAACATCATGATGTTTATGATGAGTTACATCTCCTTCAAGCTGTTTATGAAAGCATGTTTCTCAAAAGTTCTGTGATCTTTGAAAATCACTTCAGCAGCAAAATGCGATCATTTCCGAAACCTGAGAAAAAACTTAGTGCAAATCCTGCATGAAAACTTCGTGAGAGCATTGTAAAACATAAGATGCAAGAATAAATACAAATGGGAGCAAAGGAAAGAAAGTGTGTGTGTTAACCTGTCGCCCGCGTTGATTTCATCATCGATGGCTGTCAAAGTGATTTCAAGAAAACAAATTAGTGTTAAACATAAATACATGCATTTGTATTGTTTTCAGGAATTTATTAAAAGATCCATTTGCAATTTTCATGAAATTAAAGGCAAAAAGAAAAAAAAAACAGGCAAAATTAAAGTCAGATCTCCATTTCTTCACATGCTTTGCAAAATATAGCAACAGTGTCTCAGTGCTAGCGAATCTTCAGTTTCTTGCTGATTCAGTTTCTTAGATGCACTGTTAAATTCATTCAAGCAATTGGACGTTGGGCAGAGTATGATTTCTGTCGATTTGCTGCAATAATGTCACTTACTTCTCTGCAAAATTGGACCTGTAGATCGTCAGATATAGTTGAATATTCAAACCATTCAATTGTAGCGTTCCTAAATATCCAGTAACAATCATCAAGCAGTGACGGATAATTCTGATAATCCAATCAGTGTTCCTAAGTTTCCTGGCATCATGAACATTAGTTTAATGGAGATAGTGAGCATAAAAAAAACAATCTGGTCCCATGTATGCAGTTTGCACACTCATCGGAAGAGAGAGTCAATCATGCATATATACCTTGCAAGGAGCTATTGCCCATATTTAAAAGATGAAACTTAGAAAATACAGTTCCTAAGTCATAATATTTGTGTAAACTGGTTTCACACATAATTAAACAATTTGAAGTAGACAGTCACATAAAATGAAAGAGAAATCACTGCGAAAATGAGTTGCCAGAAGAAGAGTGCAGAGGTTTCCTTTGCGCCATAACCCCGCAAGCTAGTCATTGCTCCAAGCAAGATTGCACTCGGCGTCGTATACTGCAAAAGAAACACGAACATAAACATCTTGCGGACCTACGTAAATCCACCCTTAGTGCATACTCTTGTGGACGAGCATTTAAAATCCTTCAATACAGAGCAATTTCTAAAAAGTTGGGAAATGGCCTCTGCCCCATCATCTTCCGTCATGTTGTTATGGAAATGCAAAATCTTGAGGTTCTTAGCAGCATCCCCAGAGATACCATTATTCATGAAATACAGTTCTTCCAAAACTTTCTGAGATTTTAGGAGAGACCCAAAAGCTCGAACACCCTTCTCGCCTAACGCATTGTCAGACAGATTCAAGGATCTCAACTCACACCCTTACAAAATAGATGAAAATATTGACATAACCTCGTGAGCCTCAGCTTCGGACCTTCCTGCAATAAAATCTGCAAGATCTACATCTTTCAGATTTTTCTAAACCCCCATCAAGATTCTCTCTGCAACACGGGCAGCACCAAGACCAAAGCTTCGGTTGCTGAAGCATATTTTTGTATAAGTATTCCCAGCCTCTGCTAATGGCCTTAGGAGCTTCTCAGTGAGCACCTCATCGACAAATCCTCGATCACCTCCAGATATATCGAAAACAGATTCGTTCATGGGAGAAGCTTCAACAGTTTTTGGTTTTAGTTTCTTGACATCAGTTACTGCTGCACGTCTCTCGAGTAAATGCACTTGCACATCCATGAAAGAAAATAATAATACTAATTGAAAGCTTTGAAACACGAAAAAGTTATTGGAAGTGTTTTGCAACCCGCGTGAACAAATTTACATATCGATGTTTGAGCGGTGCAAGTTGTAAGAGAGCAGTGCAAGTTGCAAGAATATATTCAAGGGATACATCCATCATGAACAAAAAGTATTTTGCGTGAACCGAACAGTAGAGCTGCACCCATAACTGCACTTGTGTCGTATAGCTAAAGTAGGTATCAATCATAGATTTTGTAGATAAAATGGTGCAGTAAATATTGTTTCTACCAACTCGTTCATTCATGTGTTGGATGTTGTATCAGCATGACTCGATGATTGGTAATTATAGCGATTCTTCCCTTTGGTAGGTTAAAATGGTCTTCATACAGGGTTTGTACCTCTGTTGCCTCCATCCCAAACACCTTCCCAATATGATTGTTCCTTGCCACCGCGCTTCTGCTTTCTCATTCTAATCATGGCACGCCCATGTGCTCTTCTTTGGCGCTTTTCCCACCTAGCGCTTGCCTGCGAAAAAAAACATCAGGAGCAGCATTACCCATATTTGCCAGCATCAAACCAACATTTACACATTCTACTCTACGCATTTCTTCTTCAAGAAGTGATAGTTGTGCCGCAGATGTCCAATATATACAATCAACTGGACATGAATCGAGGCCTGTTGAACTAAATCAGGATTTCCTGATTGGCAACATGCTCTTGCTCGTCCAAAATCTTCCTCAATGGCAAATATTTCAGGAGCCACATTTGCACAATTTTTACAGCCAATACAGCTGAATTCATCAACAAATACATGATCCGTTGATTGAGAATCATCCCAGAAAGGATTAACTGTCCTCAAAGAATACTCATGTATCTCATTATAGATAATGTGCTGCACGGGATCACTCAATACCTCATACAAAAAGGACAGTGGTATACTTTCCTTTCATCATCAAAGAATTTGCATATACCATAGAAATATCTTGCCATTGACAACTCTTTGCAAGAGAAACAAGTACAGCTTGACGCAACAGGTTGGATGCAACAGCACTTCATGCACATCATCTCTTTTGTTTCCCTCCTGTCCATTATATGGTTGCCGACTTTGTCATGACAGAATCTGAAGGTGAATAGCTTTCCGCAACAAGCTGCAAGGAGTTTACAGCTCTTCTTATAATGCTCATAACCAAAATTTTGTTTTACCTGCATCTGTATGATGGACATTTTCCAGGAACATCTCCACTTTTCCCAAAATCACTAACTTCAGGCTGAGTCAACTGATTACTATCAGTGCGTTAAAGTGCAGGCATATTCCATGTTCCCACCAACTTTCATAAGTGCATGTGTTTACAAGGCGCTTGCAAATCTTGCGTTGATTATTGACAGATCTATGTTATTTTTGACACTGTATAGAAAGTCACTAGCGAAAGCTATCCTTCCAGATAAGCAATGGGGAAAAACTCGTAGCCAGTAAAGAAGGAATCCATTAATAAGCAACCGCATAATCATTTAATCTCGATAAAGTATGCCATGGATGGAAAATTCAAGAAAACAAATCCATAAAAATAGTTATATGGCAGTGATATTGATGGAATTTAGTTCCTATTATCTTGAAATGCCAAAGATAGTGTAACAACCCGTGGATTTTGGCCGATATTTTTCAATCATCACCCGCATAGTATCCCAAATTAGGTGTGAGAATTAATCATGGGAGAAAATTCCAACGTTCAAAATATGCAAACAATGAGAATTATCTTTTATTTTATTTTGGTTTCATTTGTTTGCTGCTCATCATTTTGGTTTGTTGTTGTTAGTTGCAGGTTTATGAACAGTGGGCGGAGAGATGGCATCGCTACAGCTTGCAAATCCAATGAAACTCTCAGTTATTTTAGTGAAACGATGATCCTGGGAAATTTCTGATTCAATTGTTTTTGCAGGTTTGATCACCTAATTGCTTGCTGCAGATTTTAGTATGCCCAGAAAACACAGTTTCAGCAATTGTTCAGATAAAACGCTTAGACACAGTTTCAGCAACTGCTAGACACAGTTTCAGCGACTATTCAGATAAAATCTCAGTTTGTTTTTATTCAACCTCAATTCATGGTTTATTAAAAAAAAAAATTTAGCAAATGGAGAAAAGAAAAAAAATGAATTGCAAACTAATGATAAAATTGATTAGGCATATTGCAAAACATGAATTTTTTTATTTTTTTTTTTGAATTTCTGAAATTAATCTAAATCATCCTTATTTTCTGATCCTCGCGATCGCACTAAGCATGGAGGAGAGCATACGTATTCTAGGCAAAAGAAAAATTGAGAATGAAAGCAAAAACTGAAAATGAAAGCTTGCCTACTCTATACTAATTAGAATTTTAAAAATTAATTACGTGTAATTAAATTTCCAATGAAGCCATTCACGTAGCAGTAACAACAATATATTCAATAGCAGTTGTTCAAATGAAAAATATTCCAGAGTGAATGAGTCTAGTTGCTGAAAATGCAAATCAACTAAATAAAAATAAAAAAACGAATCTAATGGAGTACTTACCTGGAACCATTGTTCGATAAGGCTTTGATAGGCACGATTTCTCTTACTTAGATCATGTTGTAGCTCCTCTTCTTCTTCCTCGATCTACTGTTTGAATGATTGTTCGCCATTAGATGTGCAGGATTCTTCAGATGTTGAATCTTCGTTTGTTTCTTGGGGAGTAGTTGAACATTTAATTCTTGTCAAGATCTCTTCTTCCAAGGAAGAGGAGATCTCGACTTCTGCTAGGATCTGAGTGAGTAGTTCCAAGCTGACACTCATTGTTAAATCATGTTGAAAAAGGGATTCTTACTGCACCCAAAACTTAAACCTAAAAAGATTAAATGAAAATAAATTACTTGCATAAATAAAAACACTCATGCTGAAACAAAAAAAAACACTCTTCACAGTTGCGGAAATCAAACACACTTGCAAGAAAGAAGATCAATCAATCATAACAGAGAACAGGACCCTATTCCTCCAAGTAGGAATCTTCAGCACTTGTTTCCTGATATCAGTCACACTGCAGAAAAAGAAGATTAATCAACGGAGAACAGGACCCTATTCCTCAAAGCAGGAATCTTCAACACCTGTTTCCTGATATCCGTCACACCTACATGTCCTGACCCATGAGGCCGAGCCCGTTACAGTATGTCGAACGATGCGTAGGCTGTTCCCCACGTCTTACAACCCTGTCACCTCGGAGTTAGGAACATGTTTAAACACACTTGCATGAAAAATCAAACTGAACTTCAATCCATCGTGCTTCCCCAGCAACGGCGCCAAAATGTTGGGTGAAACTATTGTCGTTTAATTCCGTTGCAGTACTTGCCCAACCATTTAATTTGTCAATTCGAGGTTCGTAGGCTTACGAAGCACATGCACTATATATGCAGGACCGAAGTGGAACTAATCTAATCTAAATTGCTAAAATCAAATTAATCTATGAAAGCAGGAAATTGCATAAAGGAAAAGCAATACAACATGTGAAGAGCTGAATGACAAACAACATATGTGAGCTCACAACAATAACGCCATTTCAAATTACATTACAAGAATCAAAGGACAAACCATGAAAGCATACAATAAAAGAATATGAATCACAGTTAAGAATCCCCCTCTCCTAATTACAAAACTATCTCTTCAAACTAATTTAATGAACTTCTGAACTTATGAACTCCTGAGCTAATCAAAATGAAGAGAGAGCACTCTCTTATATACATGAAGAAGCTAACCATCTCATTCAACCACTCTCAACTACTTTCCCATTATTACAAGACATGATCCCTTTGAATCCTCCACACATCTCTCACATATCTTGAATAAGACATGCCAACCAAATCCTCCATGATCTTCTTCTTAGGAATAGGCTTGCATAATTATCTCCTTAATATGGTGGAGGAGATATTCCAGAAGTTTAGAATTAATCCTTCACATTTCTCCTACACATTACAAAGCTCACACATTCTTGAGATATATATTAAAACATGTATATTTTCTAATATTTAATCATAAATTCACTTATAATACAAAAATGAATAAAGTGAAAAATAGGAAGGTGAAACCCAAATGTATTTATGAAAGTGATATAATGAAAGGTTAATGGGATGGTGAAATGTAAGGAATAGTAAAGGGAAAGATGGATGAAATACGACATTTCTAAAGCCCAACACTGTCCACTACTCTACTGGGTTGATCCGATGGCAATAACAAAACTTAATCAACGATAAATAAGCGTGATATATTAACCTTGGAAATTTAAAGCATAAGCGCGAAAATCACAGGCGGTTCAAAAATGACATTATAAACAACAGATTTGAAGTAGTTCGGAGGTTTTGAAGCTAATACCTTTTTTTTTTTTTTTTGTTAATTTGGTGATACCTTCTATTTTCTATTTATATGTAAAGACAGGTTACAGTATAATAAGCATTCTTGGCCTCAACCTGCCCGCAGGAAACCAGGTCTGTTGGCCATCTAATACCATTAAAAGTTTGCCAAAAGTGAAATTGTCTTCTTCTTCTATACATCGCATGAGCTAATTGTCCTACTATTTCAATATGCTCAAGCTTATCATATAAAATAAGTTCAAAAACTTTCCAAAAAACCATAAAACAGGAAATTAAGAGTAACTAGTCATCTGAAGAGGACACCGGGGCTGGGTCATTGGCCCGAGACCCAGGCATATCAACCTGTTGCATGTGCTGTAGCAGTTTCTCCAATCGTCCCATCCTGTCATCCAATCTCTGAATTGCTTGATGCTGGGTAAATTTAATATGCTGCAGGTTGGTGTCAATATTCTCCAGTAGGTCTTTGAGGAATAACTCAGTCTTTGGTTGTACTTTATACTCTGGAGGTTGTGCACTCTGAATTGCTTTTGCCAAGAGACATTTCATTACCCAATATGTGTGAATGGTTTGTTTGAATAAGGTGAAGCGTCCACGAGTATTGCCAGGGTCCTGAATGAAATCAAGGATATCAGCAGCAGCTTCATTGTCTTCAGGATTTATCTGCAATTCTCTTTCCCATCCACGAATTTGGTTTCTGGTGGGAGATGCATTGCCTACTATGTAGTTCAACACTAGCTTCTCTAAATGTTCTTTGTTAGTTTTTCTTCCTCTTTTCACTGGCACCTGTTCATTCTGGATCTTTTGCTTTCCTTTCGCTATATCTGAACGGAGACAACGTTTCCCCATACTGGCTTTGGTCCTATCCAGTAGAACATACAGAGAAATAATAACAGGTAGAAAACCCAGAGTACTGATAAAACCTCTGCTTTTATTACCATGCATTCCGAAAGTCCAATCCGAAACATGAAAAAAGCAAACCTCAGAGACAAGGCAATTGAGTTGCAACTGAGCGTTATGATTATGAGCGTGAGAACCAGGTTCAGGTTGCGATCGTGGACAGCACATTTTGGATGGTAGAGCATCAACCTTGCCGGCCAACAATAAACTGGGCATGCACCTACAGGGGTTTTGCCAGCCCTTTGTATCCTCGGGCTTCAAAGTTATAACAGACTCCAGACCAATATAAATTGAACCAACAGCATCATTTTGCGAACCTACCCTACTAAGGAGGAGCAAAGGTATAACACGACTCATACAGACTCTGTAATTTAACCTAGGGCCCAATGGCCAACACCACAGACACCACAGAACTAAAATTTCCCGCATAGTATGGCTGTTCATAGTAATGGTCTTACTTCTACAGAGTTTAAAAATTAGACATGGATCTCTAAAACAGGGGCGGACAGGGATTTTCGGTGGTGCTAAAGACCAAAGAAAACGATTTAAAATCCAAGCAAGGCGGGTAGTGTCTAACCAGTTCCGATTATGCAAGAGCGGATTCATTGAAGTGGGGACAGGAACAGATACATACCTATCCTCTGATGCGTTCTCCCTCCTCAGCTCCCAAGCTTTTGCCCACCGTAAACTCTGTAAGATTTGCATGAGTTTTTTGGGCGAGGAGGGTATATACATTACCTGAAACTTTCCTTCCTTCCGGAGCGCTGACAAGCCAGCAATGCAAGTTGTATTCATCATGACGCTAACACATGCCACCACCCACACTAATACCATTAATGTCTACCTAATTAATAGAACGATTTCCTTGGCTGCAAGATTATTATGTATTTATTTTTTATTTTTAAAATACTAAATTCGTATTTCTCAGTAGATTAATTCAAATAATATTCTATTTAATTTTGATTTTATTGTGAGTTAATGATTAAAATGTTGTAATTAATAAAAACAGATTTTTCTAATTCTCCAATATTTTATATAATTTTAATTTATAAAACAGGATATACAAAAATGTGGTTTGGTTAAGTTAAGAATTTGTATAATTCGAAATGCAAAACGAGTATTTAGATTACGAATTATTTATTTTAATGTTGTTCTTTTAAGTAATTAATTCTGGTTTGAAATATCTTTCGTATTTACGCAGTTAATTTGATGTTTTCTTTTTTTAGGTTGGAATCCGAAACTGGATTTGTGAAGACTAATGCATATACATGAATTTAAATTCAACATAAAGTGGTTTTTGTCCCATGTTAAGTGCGGACACCATTGTTGAGGGCGTCGGGTCACTCTTAAATACTACATATATATGATATTATAGTGGAAAACCTTAACATGCTCAGGTTAGCCTACGCGTTTAGGGCAAAAAATATCATTCTACACAACGATTACAAACAACACAGATGAAGAGACAGATACAGACATCACAGTGGAACAAGTCAAGTCCTGATTTCGGAACTCGACCATAACCCTGTAACGGCTTGCCTAGATGGCTGGCTTGCCTAGAGGTATATAGGGTGTCCAAAAAGAAGAGATTGTCGAAAGCATCAATGCAGCGCTCATGTTCGATCTCCAGAATCGAGTATTTAGTTGATTCTTGAAATATAGATTAAATCCCATGATATTTATAAGCCATGCTTCTTTCACTAATCCTACTCTGGCTGGCAGGAATGGTTTCCTATTCGTTCCGTTTAGTACATCAGGCATATTACAAACCTGTTCTTTAGCAAATT
Source organism: Pinus albicaulis (assembly GCA_034641835.2). Taxonomy (NCBI): domain Eukaryota; kingdom Viridiplantae; phylum Streptophyta; class Pinopsida; order Pinales; family Pinaceae; genus Pinus; species Pinus albicaulis. The sequence continues at coordinate 459,870,955 of CM076583.1, read as the reverse complement.
CATGTCGTCGACCAATTCGTAATGTTCAACAGCCTGCCCACGCACAGTGATGGAAAAATCGTAATGTTCAAATACGCTATGAGGGAGTAGCTAAAGCGATATGCAATGTGTTGTTGGTGGAGAAAATGGAATATTTTTTTTGGGTTTAGGGTTCTCATCAGGGGATGTTCTCATCTGAATGTTATCGTCCAGACACTCGAAATCGAGCTCTGTCTAAACCATCTAAACTGTGGCGAAAAGTAGTGTCGAGATAGTTTCAGTTTTATAGACATGACTTCTGGCCAGATAGATTCACTTATATAGACATGTATAGATAGTTGTCAAACTCGCATCTTTTGCACTTGTAATATTTGGCCATTTGCATTTGTCATATTTGCATTAAGTGAATTAATTTGTCACATTTGCATCACGTAAAATGCATAGTAAATTTGTGTGTAACAAGTTCGAAAACATTTTCTCTATCACATTTTCTCTAGGATATACGGTTTTAGAGGCCATTTTTGGTCAATAAAATTTCCACTACCTAAACAAAGGGAGAGCCGTGGGACATTGAATTGGGCTCGCATTTCTGGTTCAGATATTTTAGCAGAGCATAATGTGGGAGGATACAGGGTTTTAGATGCCATTTTTAGGCAATAAAATATGCACGGCCTGGACAAGGGAAGAGCCGCGGTAGTCGGCACATGAAATTGGGCTCGCATTTCTTGTTCGGATATTTTAGTGGAGGATAAGGGCCGAAAATGTTTAAAATATTTAGGATTATTTCATTCTATTATTATTTTTTATTACTAGTTTATAAATTCTATATGTTTATTTTATTAATTTCAATTTAGACTTTTTAATTTGCTGCCTTACTTATACGAAATGTCCGACTTATAGTTATTTTCTTTTATAACTATTTTATTACTTTTTAATTAATAAAATATAAATTATTAACTCATTAAAATTTTATATATTACTAGCATAGTTCTGTAATTTAAAATAGTAAATTTAAATAGATAGTAAAATTGAGAATTTTTGGAATATCGTTATTTTTCAAAGAAATTTTTTGAAGATTTTATAAATCTTTTAACTATATTTAATGAGAAAATCATTCCATGCTTGTTGAGCTTATTGAGAGGTAATAGTTTTTTATTCATATATTAGAGGTAATAGTTTATTATTTATATATTATAATATATTTAGAGATAATAAAATATAAAATTTTAATGGTTTGGAATTTTAGATAAATGTCTTTTGAAAGAAGAAAACTAGCTATTGAAAACTAGTCGTTAAAAACTAGTTCTTAATTAAGAAGGTTAGTTTAGAAAATTTAATTTCAATTTAATATTTATCAATATTATAATAATTTAATTCAAAAAATGTTTATTAGTTTTAAGTAATTAATTTTATTTTAATATAAGTTATTTTAAACAAAGAAAAAGTCCAAAGAAAATATAAAGGAAAAACCTAATATAATAAAAAGAGGGTTGTACAATATAATATATAAATTATTATTAAAATAAGGTTTTCAATTTAAAATTTTGTTTTATTTTAATAAAGTTTATAAAAAGCCACATATATGTAGATATATAAGAGGACCAAAACTCAAGCACAAAAGGGCGAAATCATAGAGAGGGTTGGATTCCAACTCCTACTCAATTTCCACCCATCATCCCTATTGAGATTCTTACCATGTCTCTCAATCTCAGTGGCTTCCCTGAGCTTCCGCAAACATGGTGACACGATTTTTCCGCATGCTCGGCCAAAGCTAAGGTGCGGGATCGATTGTGCCTGATGTCCGCCGCATGTTCCTGGATTCTTTGTCTAATAGACCGACCTGTTTCCCCAATATAGGGAGTACCACAGGAATACAGAATCACATAAACACCCTTCATGTCCTTAGGGTCAAAAGGGTCTTTTACGAAACCCAGCGAGTTTCTAATAGTACTGAGAGGCTTCAACGACGAGGAGATATTATTCCGCTTAAGGACATGAGCAATTTTGTCTGAAGTCCCTTGGATAAACGACAAATGAACTTTGGATATAGGATCCTCTCGGGGCAATTTACCTTTTAACCCATCATAGGCTTTTTGAAATGCCTCAAGGCCCTAAGATCTACTATAACAATTATTCTCAAACTCAAGAAGATGAGATTTCTCTGACTCTAAGTGGTTGTCATCAAAGATTCTTAGAGCATGGGTAGCAAGAGTGCAAAGAACACCAAATTTTTAAGCAGGAAAATGATGAGAACTAGCATGAAGATATTGTTCGGTGTGAGTTTTCTTGCGAAAAAATTTGTGGGAAATGGAGCCGTCATCCATTCTAGAAAGAAGAATATCCAAGAAATCTAGGCAGGCATCCACCTCAACCTCCATCGTGAATTTTATGGAATCAGATTGAGAGTTTAGGTGTCTTAGAAACAGATCTAACTCATCGCAACCATGAGGCCAAATGACACAAGTGTCATCCATGAACCTGTTCCATTTCTTAGGGCGGAATGGAGCAGATGCTAAGGCCTTAGATTCAAAATCTTCCATAAATAAGTTAGCCAAAATAGGGGAGAGAGGGGAACCCATAGCAACACCACATGTTTGCTCTTAGAAATCACCTCGGAAATTGAAAAAGGTAGAAGTGGGGCAGAGACCCACTAATTTAAGGTTTCTTGATCTGAGAGTCGACTAATGACATCAATGGCTTCCTGGATGGGAATTTTGGTAAACAATGACACAACGTCAACGGTTACTAATAACTCTCCAGGTTCTCGCTTGATGTTCTTCCATTCATTGATAAAGGAAGCTGAGTCCTTAACATAGGACTCAGTGAGATCCAGGACGCATTTAAACTTTTGAGCTAAGAATTTAGCAAGATGATAGGAGGGACCACCTATTTTTTTAACAATAGGTCTTAAAGAGGCTCCAAGTTTATGAATCTTGGGAAGACCATAAATCTTGGGGATGAGGGGATTGCTCTCAATAAGCTTTCTAGCGAGAGGATTAAGGCAAGAATCAAACTTAATGGCTAGGGAAACCTCGCTAACAACCGATTTAAGGGGATTCTTTTTAAGCTTAAAATAATAATAATTCTTTAGATTCCTAGTAGATCTTAATTTAAATAATAATAATAATAAACACCAAATTGATGTGTGAAATATCTTTAATTATGCCCGACAAGAGACTAACTTCCACTAAAATAATTTACCATGAATATATATATATATATATATATATATATATATATATATATATATATATATATATATATATATATATATATATATTCTACAATATAATGCCCTCTTCTTTAGATATGCATAAAAAGAGCCGTCGGAGATGGTGGAGATTTGGTTGTAGTTGTTGCAAAATTTTCTTACGGGAGGAAACGAACTACTCAATTACTCAGAGGGATCATGCCAAATTTGTCTTGATAATGTCATGTGAAATACCAGGAGGCTCTCTAAGTAAACAAGGGAATGGAAAGCATTTTTTAATCATATTGATCAAGGCTTTCAAAATGGCCTTTTTGAGCATTTTGTTTTATCAGGAATGCCATAAGTAGTCATGTGGTCACTCCGGTCATGGAACTGTTGAACAATGATATGAGGATAATCGTTAGATTCCATGAGATTCCACAAACTGGGCCTTCTATCGAGATCCTTCTACAATATATGGAGAGGATTCTACATGATATGGAGAGCCTTATACAATAGATGACCACCCTCTTCTGTGATGAACCCGATATTTCCATTCTCTTCTGACATCAGAACAACGAGCTCATGCACATCATGAGGACCCAGTTTCAATTGCTACTAGGCCAGTGTTTCAAAATTCCTTACTTAAGGTCAAATTTCCAACATAGTTTGTTGTATTAGAAAGGTCATTAGTCAGTTGTGCATAGATTTCATCGTTAGATTTTCTGTCAAGTCCCACTTAACTCTTGCACTGAGATTTTCTTCCCTCAATATTCATCCAACAAGAATGCACTTTGGATTTATGAAATTGGCACCAAACTCATAATGTGCAGATGGAAATTTACTATATCAATTAATTGAGAAGGAACCTACATGGAAACCCTGAATACACTATGAATTTCAAAAAAATTCAAATCAAGAGCCTTTGTGAAACCAAAGCGCAACCCTTCAAAATATCAAGCTTTAGTGACATCATAACTTCTCGTTGAATCTCATCATAAGAGATTGGCCATGGAATTTTGAGCCAATCGACTTCACTTTTTCCGTTCATGGTCGTTGTTGGAGGAGGTGCGCCAAATAGGTGTGGAAAAGAGGAGGAGGGGCATTAGCATGGCTTACTGAAGCATGCATTGTTCACGAAAAAAATCACGAACTAGCATATAAATGTAGTATTTTCTTTTACTAACCGAATGAATACCCAGAACAGGTACATCAGAACACAAGCAGGATGTTCAACTCAAGCCCATATGGAAGAACTTACCTGCTCATCATCAAAGAACTTTCTCCTTGTCTTACCTCTCTCTATACCTCCTGATATATTTTCTATTGTTGTATGTATCTCTCTCTCTTATTTCCCGAATCAATCTCTCTTGCGAAAATGGTTAAGAAAGATGACACAAAATTCTTTTCGTGCAAGTTTGTTACTCGACGAAGGAGGATGAAAACAATGGATTTCGATTGGTTGCAATGAAAAATGTTTGGACACCAAGAGCCCATGAAGAGAACACCTTAATCATAAGTATATTAAATTTTATCATATCATAATTTTTTCTATGATTCGTACTCGCATGATGTAGGGTTGATCGTTGATGGTTGTCATTATAACCTTCAGGTGTAACTGCACCGCTCCCAAGAATGACGCATAAGTAAGTCGAGGTTTGAACCAATGACTTGAATATTGTCACAAACGTATTAGAAATGTGTTCACTAGCCAAAAAGTCACACCCTTGGGGGCTTTTATTAAGGGGAGGATGCAACATTAGGAATTCCCAAGAAGTCACCCATCCCATTATTATTCTATCCAAAGTGCACTTAACTGCAAAGTGTCATGGGATTTAGTGCATTAATGTCATTATGATCACACCCTATTATATTAGAATTTTTATTATCATTTCAAAGAATTATTAAATTTATGTTAGAAAATTATATATTACAGATAAATGAAACACATAAAATATACGGAAACACAAACATAGAAAACATATAAAATCGGAGAGACACGGATATAAGTGGTTCACCCAGTTTGGGCTACATCCACCCCGAACAGCCAGTCCTTCCTTTTTATTATCCAGCAAAATGAAGAGACACAACCTACAGTAGATCAACTATAATATCCTATGTTCTCTCTCACATTCTCCCTATCTGTTTCTCACTCTGAGAATACAGATACAATACAAAACCGCAATACAATACCCTCATACAAAGCAAGAGGTTTCCTTCTAGGGGAAAAACCCTAAATTAAACATAACTTCTACCGTCAGATCATCTTCTTAATGAACGACTCAGATTGACTAGAAATTACAGTACTTTTACAAGGAAAGTTTACATCTGTTTTTAGCAGCAGCCCCCCAGACCCCCCAGGAAGCATTTAATTATGGACGGTATTTCCACCTCGTTAAGAACAGGGGTCCAATGTTGTGATACAAAATAAAGAAGATAATTAGGCTCCACACCCAACAATTTATTAGGGTGGAAGAGTAATTTAATAATTTGAAGTATAATATTTTCTAAGATATTAATAATTTGGAAATAACTTAGGAATTATACAAGAAATGGAACCTGATAATCCTGTGACAACTCCTCCGCCTTTGTTCCTCCCATCCAATGTCCAATTCATTGTGCACCACTACAACAATATTTTGTTATACTCATAATGCTTCTGTTTAGAATTGCTCACACATTATTAATATGAATTTATTGTCATCCAATAAAGGAAGTCTCACAACCCTCCTGTAACTCGTATCGTCCTCAATTAAGACTCACGTTCTTCACCAACCACATCAACTCTAGAAAATTGGTTATCTGTGAAACATATCAGCCATAAGACACATGCCTCTCTGAAAGTAGAGTCTGCTACATCTTGAAAAATTATGTCCCCAGCTGAACAATTTAAACATTAAATATTCAAACCGATCTTTAGAAGTTATAACACCTCCCTATGTAGATCAATCCTAGGGATTGACGAATTGAACAGTTATAATATGAATTTCAGTTTGATTAAAATGGAATTATTCAAACATTTGACCCTCCCTTGGAATGCAACTCTACACTGGGATATCTCATCTGCTAGCACGATCTCAAACTCAACTTGGTCACTGATGGCTTCCATCATTTTTCAAGTCGATTTGGTTAGTGACGCCTTTGAAATTTCTTGCAGTTGCCACAAATAATTGTGTCCTCGCAAGTTTTGGTTTGTAGCTTTGATTTTCAAAGATTCTGGAATTACTTCTTGATCTCTGGTTATAATAACTCAGACTTCTCAATTAATTTGTAGAACCAATATTTGAGCACATGAAACTTTTTGGGATGCTTACATATGCTTTCACGGCCCTTCTTAAATCATTGAGAAATATTTCACAACCCACAAGATGTAATATTTTTTGAAAATTTGTTTTCTATCTAACTTTATAAGAAATGGGTCTCCTCCTCTAGATAAGTCTATTTAATAACTTCATGATTTTTTCAATTCGACTCTTAACAACTTTATGGCCCTACTAAAAATTTAATATGACCTTTCAAAATAATAAACTTTGGCCCCCTTTATATGATTTAATCTATCAAAATATAGTCTCCCTTTTTTAAATATTCTATTTTAGAGTATTTTTTGTAAAATATATTTTTCTCAACAATTTGTGGAGTTTTTAAAATTCAGAAGATGAAATTTGTGCTCAGAAAACTTAACCTTTCGACCAGGGTTAGTCTTCTGAAAAACCACCCTTCTTCCTCTGAAGTTGATTTGTAGTAAAACCCTGAGGCTGGAAGAGAGAGTCACCTCTGATACCATTGTAGTATGCCTAGTGTAAAATTAACAATATATACAAGAAATGAACTTAAACAACAAAATAATCCCAAATAGATGTCAATAAAATCAAAGATCCATTTTATTAATCCACTAGAAAGAGCACATCAACGTGAAGGAAGAGTGGAACTTGAGCTTGACAAGAAAACATAGCAAAACCGAGAAAAAATGTCTCTAACCCAAATGATTAATGACCCTATAAATGATGTATATGGCCTAACAAGAAGATTGTTGTAGACTTTCTACTGCAAAACTACTTGTCCAAAACTCCAATGAAGCACCATGATATTTCTTAGTGAAATCCCCTTAAGAGTGTTGGGTTTTCATCCAACACCCACTAGAAAACCCGAGGGTTTCCGTCCTGGGGCTATTGAAGTTGGGAACTAGGTTCTCCAAACCTCATCAAAAGAAAATGTCAACAATCCAAGATTTTCTCAAATGGTTTCCTCCTCCTCTTTTATAGATTTGACAAACCCCTCTAGAATCCTTATTTTCTTATTATTTTAATCACTTTATACCTTTTTAACTCATGAAAATGGTAAATCGACCACCATCCCTCCTCAGGCCCCTGAAGTGACTTCCCACCATCTCATCATGTAGATATTCTCATTCTGGTTCCAACGAGCTATTACAATAAGGCATTATGTAAAGTATTCCTCGCGGAATGCCACCTTAAGAAGAATTAATTGAGTTAGGCCCAATAATAACCATGTTTTCTGAAAGTTGTGGGAATGTAACAAAGAAAGGAAAGTTGTGCAGGTGATGGAATATGTCAAGAGAATGCGATCAAACCCCATAAAAAATCCCTAAAACCCCTCCAGAAGCCCTGATGGAGTAAACCTACTCCTATGACCTAGCTGCCTCTAACTTGGAAGTCCGTCCTAACCAAACCATAAGGGAAAATAGAAAAAAATAATATGACACGCACACACATATATATAATAAGAGAAAAATAACAAAAAAATATATTGATAAGTGCTTTTTACATCCCAGTATAAGCGATATTTATAATTTCTAGAAAAATAACAAAAAAAATCTATTGATAAGTGCTTTTTACATCCCAGTATAAGCGATATTTATAATTTCTTCTAGCATCTAAATAAAATAGTAATAACAAAAATGTGTACATTCATATTAAATTATAGTTTCAAAATATTTATTGTAATACCAACCTTCTTAATAATTAATTCATAAAATTATGGTGATCTAAAGAAAACTAGGCAATTCCTTAATATCCTTGACATGCTATGTACCAAATTCAGTTTTGAATTTCCATGTACCAAATTCAGCCTTAGAGAAAGATAGCCATGATTGAAATTAAAAAAAAGAAAAATAAGTATTATGGTTATTTAAAAGTGCTTCCTTTAAAATTGTAAGCATAGAAATAAGAATTTAATTCACTAGCTTGGTGATTGGCTCTTAGAGAGATTTAACTATGATCATCATCAGACAATTGAAACTAAAACAAAAACAAATTATGGTGTATGTAAGCGTGTGTTGATATATATATATATATATATATATATTCCTAAAAAGTGAGAAAAAAAAAAGACATTATGAAAGTTTGAAAAAAAGTTATGAAAGATTTTTCTAAGAATTGTTAAGATGGATCTACCTTTTTGGTGGTTAAAAAATATTTTTTTGTGTGGTGTTCAATATGAGAGATATCTAATTTTTTTTAGACATGAAGTTGAGATGTGATATTAAAAATAAATTTTGATAACTAAAAAAATACTAAAACGATTAACATAACTAAAACATTTTGATTCTTAAAAAAAAAAAGACATTATGTATATATGTACATGACACCATCTAAAAATAAAACAACATATATTAACTGTAAACCCTAAATGTATGAAGCATAGAGAAGGATCAATAAGTTGCAATTTTCTTTTATCAATTAATATAAAGGAATTAGTACATAATATGTATTTAAATGATTAAAAAAATTAAGCTTTACATTTTTTTATCTCTTTAGAATCATGTAAAACCTTGGTACTTGTAAATATTGGCACCCTAATGTTTATTATCAATATAAGCATACTAGTTCTTTGAATATATAAAATATGCATTGTTCTATTCTAATATAAGAATATTAGTTCATTCAATATCCAAAATAAGAATACGAGTTTATTCAATATCTAAAATATGTATTGATACTTTGAATCAAATATTAGCCTATTGATGTTCATTATCAAAAATTCTATTGGAAACTTCCATTGTATATTTTTTTTTTAAGTTATAGTGAAAATTTGTTAAAACTCCCTAGAAATCTCTACTACTTAAGTCACATGGTTCAGATTCAAATTTGGCTTTCTAATAATTAAGTATCATTATTGTAAGTTTTATTTTATAAGGTTTCTTATTAAGTTTATATATATATGTGTCTGTGTGTCCATATATATATATATATATATATTTCTTCAATGTGAGAATTTTTTTTAGATTGAAAAAAAGTTATGAAATATTTTTCTAAGAATTGTTAAGATGGATCTTCCTTCTTGATTGTTGAAACATATTTTTTTGTGTGGTGTTAAATATGAGAGAGATGTCTAATTTCTTCTATGCTAGACATGAAATTGAGATATGATATTAAAAAATAAATATTGATAACTAAAAAAATACTAAAACTACTAACATAACTAAAACATTTTGATTCTTAAAAAAAAAGACGTTATGTATATATTTACATGAAAAAATCTAAAAATAAATAAAACAACATATATTAACCCTAAACCATAAATGTATGAAGCATAGAGAAGCATCAATAAGTTGCAATTTTCTTTTATCAATTAATATAAAGGAATTAGTATATAATATGTATTTAACTGATTAAAAAAGTTAAGCTTTAAAAAAATTAATCCCTTTAGATTCATGTAAAACCTTGGTACCTGTAAATATTGGCACTCTAATGTTTATTATCAATATAAGAATACTAGTTCTTTGAATATCTACCATTCGTCCATCTGCTAGGATCTATCAAAAACAGTGAGAGGATCAAAACTCTCGAGGTGAAAAACCTCTTTTGAGTTCAAAACTTGAGAAGAGTTTCACGAGAGATTTGACACTCTGGAAGTGCTTGATAGATCAGGTTAAAGACCTAAACTAAATTGGTTTAATGCGGCCAAAGGAATCTCTATAGATAATAGAGGAACATATGTAGATTTATCAATAATATGTAAATACATCTAATATTAACATAACAAATTTTAAATATGTTAAATATGTCAGATTTACTGAGTCATTCTAATTTTAAATTTGATTAGTTACCTTAGCTTGTTGAGATGATAAATATTGTAAAATAACTTTAATGATGAAATAAAATTTTGAATGCTAAGTGACAATGTAATAACATTGAATGATAGAAATTGTGAATAATAAGAATGCAGTCGTTAAAATAATGTTATTAATAGTCGTTCATTATATATGTTGTAGTATACCATGTTGAACATTTATTTTTCATAGTAGTTATTTAAAGATAGTTGGAATCATAAACCGTTTAAATATTTAGCTCGAGCTATTGTAGTAAACATCATACCTTGTCTCTCTTGTTGTCCAATATTAATAGGTTGAATTACTATAACACAAAAATCAATGTACACTGTCAATAATTTTTTGTGCTTACACTAAAATCATTGCACACACACTATTAATCCAATGACTTTAAAATTAATGTACCATCATACATCAAATTACATCAAATTATAAATCAACATGTACACTAAAATCAATGCAACTAATGCCAGAAATCAAATAATAATAGAAACAACATCTACACTAAAATCAATGCATCTAATGCAAGTAATTAAATATTATTAGAAATCAACATCTACACTCAAATAAATTAGTCTAGTGCAAGTAGGAAAATAGGATTTAAAGCCAACATCTACACTGAAATCAATACATCTAGTGCATGCAATCAAATAGGATTAGAAATCAATCTCTACATTGAAATAAATTCATTTAGTGCAAGGAATCAAATAGGATTATAAATCATCTACATTTAAATCAATGCATTTAGTGTAAGCAATCAAATATAATTATAAATCAACATCTACATTGAAATTAATGCATCTAATTCAAGCAATCAAATAAAGATTGAAATCACCATCTGCGAAATCAAGGAATATGAGTGGCAAATTGAATAGGATTAGATACACCATCTACATTGAAATCAATCCATTAGGTGCAAGCGATCAAATAGGATTAAAGTAATCCTACGTGAAATCAATTCATCTAGTGAAGAAATCAATATAACAAAAATCAAATCTATTAAAATTAATGTTTCTCGAGCCAAATCAATAAAATAAGTTGAAAATCATCATATAAATACATTAATGGTAGCTAAAGCGATCAAATGGGGTCAATCATCATTGAAATCAATCCATCTAGTGTAAGTAATCAAATATCATTAGAAATCAACATCTACACCAAAATCAATTCATCTAGTGCAAGAAATCAAATAGGATTAGAAATCACCATATACACTGAAATCAATGCATCTACTGCAAGAAACCTTCTTCCCTCTCTCCCCCATATATATCTATATATCCATCCTTCTCTCCTTCTTTTCTTTTTATCTCACCCCACCATACACACACTCTCTCTCACTCCATATCTATCAATTCCCTTGTCCCTCCCTCCTTCTCTCCATCTATATTTTTTTCTCTTCACCTTACACCTATATATATATCTCACTCTATCTCTCTATATCAACTCCAAAATATAAACTCTCTTTCTCCAACCTATCTATCTATATATCTATCACTTCCTCCTCCTCCTCCTCTCTCTCTCTCTCTCCCTCTCTCTCTCTCTCTCTCGCTTTTATCTCTCTTCCTTCCTGCTACCCTTTCTCCCTCTCTCTCTCTATCCACCTTTCACTCTCTATGTCTTTATTATTACCTCCCCCTCTCTCCCTCTCCATATTCATATCCCTTTCCCTACCTCTCTTCACTCTCTCTATTCCTTTATCTCCCCCCCTCTCTCTCTCTATCTTCAACTTCCAACTTTGTTACCATATGCCTCTCTCTCTCTCCTTCTCTCCCCCCTTCTATCCATATCTCCTTATTTTTCTCTTTACCTCACCCCAAAACATACACACTCCCTCTTCATCTCTCCCTTGTCACTCCCCCTCTTTCTCCACTACCCACTCTCTATGTATTTATTCTTCCCTCCCTCTCTCCCCCTCCAAATCCATATTTCTATCCCTCCCTCTCTCCTCCCCTCTCTCCTCCTCTCTTTCAAGTCCCCTCTCCTTTCCTTCCTCTCTCTCCCTTTATCTCCTACCTCCATTTATCTTCCCCCATTTCTCTCTCTCTCTCTGTCTCTCTCTCTCTCTCTCTCTCTCCTACAATCCTCTCTTCCCCCATCTCTCTCTTCCTCTCTCTCATCCTTCCTCTCTCGTCTCCTTCTATTTGACCCCCTACCTCTCTTTATTTCTCTCTCTCTATTTGTCCTCCAATCCTCTCTCTTCCCCCATCACTGTATCTCACTCTCCAACTATATTACTATTTCTATCCCTTTATCCTTCTCTTCCCCCTTGTCTCCATCACTCCTCCTTTCTCCTTCTCTCCCCCCTTATCTCCATCACTCCTATGTATCTTTATCCCACCCATAAGCATACACACTCTCTCTCCATCTCTCCCTTGTCACTCCCTCTCTATGTATTTCTTCTTCCGTTCCTCACTTTGCCTCCAGCACCATCTCTCTATCCCTCCTTCTCTTCTCCTCCTCTCATCATTTTTCTCTCTCCCTTTCTCTCCTACCTCCCTCTCCCTTCCCCCTTCTTTCTATCTCTCTCACTCTCTACCCTACATTCCTCTCACCTTCTCCCTGCCTCTCTCCTTATCTCTCTCCCACTCCATATTTACGTCTCCCTCTCCCTCTCTTACCCTTCTCTAACTCTCTCACTCTTCTCACTCTCTCTCGCTTCATTCCTCTTCTCTTCTCCTTCAATTTATCTCCATATCTTCATTGTCACTCCCCCTATTTCTCCACCTCTATCATATATCATGATACATTAATATATATTAAAATATAATAAATTTAATATTGTATTAATCTAAACATATTAAATTTAATAATATTAATGTTAGGGTTAATAATGATTTTTTTGGCATGTTATTAATAATAATTTGGACCATGGTATTTGACCCTTATACTTCATATATAATTAGATCTTGATTTCTAATCGTATTTGATATATTTTTATTTATTTACCTTACCTCTTTAGACCTCTTTTATATTTACTTATTTACTATACCTATTTTATAAATATATTATTTGCCCATGGTATTTTCTCATGGTATTAATAATAGTTTTTCCCATAGGCTTCCCCTAAATAAAACCTGTTTTTGAGTTTTTGTAAATATAAAGTGGTTTATTGAGTAAATATAAAAATCGGTTTTATTTATTTACCATATCTCTAGTTTATTTATATTTTTATTTATTTACCATACCTCCTAAGTAATATAAAAAGAGGCTATATTTATTTACCATACCTATGGTTTATTTATATTTTTACGTATTTACCATATTTTATTTACTTACCATATCTATTTTTTGAGTGTTAGTAAACTCTTCATATCTTAAGTTTATATCGTTTAAATTTATTTTTCATAAATTTTTAATTTTTCATTTATATTTTTACGTGAGTTATTGTTCAAGCTGACATTTTTTTTTGGCTTCCCACATACTTACACATCGGGGTCATACTGGGCTGTAGAATGCCCCTCTCGGTGCAAAAATATTCATTGATTCTATTATCACTATAAGAATACTAGTTCATTCAATATCTAAAATATGTATTGATACTTTGAATCAAATATTAGGTTATTGATGCTCATTACCAATATAAGATGACCTAAAAAAAATTATTGGAAACTTCAATTGCATATTATTTTTTTTAGTTATAGTGAAAATTTGTTAAAACTTCGGAGAAACCTCTATTACCTAAGTCACATGGTTCAGATTCAAATTTGGCTTTGTAATAATTAAGTACCACTATTGCACATTTTATTTGATAAGGTCTCCCTCTCTAATGAAATAAATCATAAAATAATAGGAAATCGACATCAATAAATGTAAAAAAAGTTATCATAGATTAGAAAATTATAAAGATAGATTACAAGCTTAAATTATAACATGAAATTACCAACTTGACTTATAGACTTGGCTAATAGCCATGAGATTCACCAAACCTCAATTCCTTTTTAAATTCACCAAATTTCTAACCTCAAAATTGAAATTAGATCAATTTTATAACATATTCCATTACTAATATTAAAAATTTGAAAAACACTTTTTTTTCTACATAATTTTATATTACTAAATTATTTGCAAAATCCTTTATTAAAAATTATTTTCATTACGATAATATATGAAATAAACTACATTTATTTGTCCCATCCTAAAGTGTAGCATAAAAAATTAATGTAGAAGCTCTTAATCTATCTTAAACTTGGATTAAAACTAACTTTAAATTCACAAATTATATTTTTCAATGCTTTTCTATAATAATAATATAATTGAACATTATATTATTTGATATATATTTACTAATTATGTTATAAAATTAGATTATTTTATCATTATTTTGGGTTCATTTATATTTAAACAAGATAATAAAATTATATATATATATATATATATATATATATATATATATATATATATATATAAAAAGAAATTTAAATAATAATAATGAATAAGCTTGATATTTCAAAACTTTTAATAATCATATGTAACAACTAGGCTAAGAACACTGTTACCGATGAAATAGGTAACCTGACCTCAAAACTGGAACTGTAGCCCAAAAAGACTCAAAAAACATTAAAAAACACCCCAAAAACAAAAAAAGTGTATTCCAAAACGCACTTGGTTTTTTTTGAAGGTCAAATTTCAACATTTTATAAAATTATGCTAAAAACAAAATTGTTTCTTGAAAAAAGGATTGAAAAAACACCCTCAAAACAAAACTAGTTGACACTGGAATAACAAAAAAAAAATGTCATATTTTTGACATTTTTAAAAATAGAAATAACATTTTTTAATTTTTAAAATTCAAATATTAAAAAAACCTAAAATTTAATAAAAAAATAAATTTAAGAAATAAAAACATTTTAAAGCTTAAAATTTAAAAATATATACGAATAAAAAAAATAAAAAATAAAAATTAAAGATTAAAATTTCAAAATATATAGAAATAAAAAAATAAAAATAAAAGCAAAATAAAAATATTAAATTAAAAAGAAAAACAAGTTAAAAAAATAAAGAAATTATAAAAAATAAATTACAGAAATTAAATTTAAAAAAAAAAAAAATGTTTACTAAATTAAAAAAAATTAAAAAAAAAAATTCAATTTAAAGAAATATATTAAATTTTAATAAATTTAAAACTTTAAAATAAAAATTAAAAAAAAATATTATTGAAATTAAAAGTAAAAAAGTGAAAAATTAATTAAAAAAGGAAATGAAAAAAAAAAATACAATAAAAATATTAAATTTAAAGAAATATATATTAAAAAAACAAATAGATTTTAAAAAATATATTAAATTTAAATTATAAAAAATAAAATATATATATAGGAACTTAAATTAAAAATATATATATTAGATTTTATTAAATAAAAAAAATGTTAATATTAAAATAACAAATTAAATTAAAAAAATATTAAATTTTAATAAATAAATGAATAAACAAATAAATTTTTAAATAAAAATTAAATTTTAAATATAAAGAAAAAAAACATTCTTAAAATAAAAAGTTAAAAAACTTTAAAAATCAATTAAAATTGAAAATTTGAAAAAAATATATTAAATAAAAAATAAAATAAAAAACAAATTAATTTGAAAATATTAAGTTTAACTGAAAAAAAAAATCTAATTTTGAATACACAATTTTAATTGAAATAAAAAAATATAAAAAATTTATGTAATTAAAAAAATAATAATAATAAATTAAAAAAAATATATATTAAATTCAAATAAATAAATAAATACAAAATCTACTAAATTTTAAAAAATTAAATGAAAAAACTAAATATAAAATTTAATAATAAAAAAAAATATATATGAAAAAAAAAATCAATTAAATAAAAAAAATACAAAATTTAATCAAAATTATTAACAAAATTTACAAAAAAAAAAAATTAAAAACAAAAAAATGAATAAAAAAAAAAAAAAAAAATTGAATTTCAAATATAAAAATTAAATTAAAAAAGAATAATTTTAAATTTTTTGAATTAAAAAAAAATCGAATTAAAAATATATATATATATATATATATATTAAAAATTAAAAAAATAAAAAATAAAAAAGAAATTTTTGATTGTGGTGGCGCCGCCAATCAGCCTTCCACCCAGGTGATGGCGGAGGTCGGCCGCTAGGCGGGAGGCCGATTCCGAGAATCGCCCTCCCGCGGCAGGAGGCTGATTCTGGGAATCGCCCTCCCGCCGCGGGAGGGCGATTCCCGGAATCGGCCTCAGGGCGATTCCTGGAGCCTCCCACCGCGGGAGGGCGATTCTCGGAATCGGCCTGAGGACGCGAGAGGGTGATTCCCGGAATCGGCCTCAGGGTGATTCCCGAAATCGCCCTCCCACCGCGGGAGGGCGATTCCCGGAATCGGCGAGAAGGCAATTCCCGGAATCGGCGAGAGGGCGATTTCCGGAATCAACCTGAGGCTGTGGGAGGGCGATCCCCGGAATCGGCCTCCCGCGGCGGGAGGGCGATTCCCCGAAGCAGCCTCCCGCCCAGGTGGCGGCGGAGGCTGACCACTGGGCGGGGGGCTGCAGCCCCTCGCCCGCCCAGCAGTCGGCCTCCGCTGCCACCTAGGCGGGAGGCCAACTGGCGGGACCACCATGATCAAAAAATTTTTTTATTTTTTTATTTTTTTTAATTTTTAATAATTTTTTTTAATTTGACTTTTATTTTTATTTTTTATTTTTTTAAATTCAAAAAATTTAAAATTATTTTTTTTAAATTCAAATTTTTTATTTTAAATTTAATTTGTTTTGTTTTGTTTTTTTTTTTTAAATTTAATATTTTAGATTAATTATTTTTTAAAATTTAAAATTTATTCATTAAATTTATTAAATTTTAATTTAATTTAATTTTTTTTTAAATCTTTTAGTTTATTTGATTTTTCATTTTTAAAATTTATAAATTGTTTCATTTAGAAAAAAACAACAAATTTATGGATATTTGTTTTTTAATTATTTGCACTTGGTTTTTTTCATTTTTTTTGTTTTTTAATGATAGTTTTTTTATTATAATTCTTTTATTTTAATTTTCTTTTTCAATTCTAAATTTTGTGTTTTTTTTTAAATTTGTTTTTTGTTAATTTTAAAATTTGTGTTTTTGTTTTCTTATTATTATTATTATTTTTACTTTAAATTTGTTCTTTTTTGTATTTTATTTTTTTTATCTAAATTTTAATTTTTTAATTTAAATTATTTCTAAATTTTTTATTTTTTATTTTTTCTTTAATTATATGGATTTTTTTAATAACTTGGAAAAAAATGTTTTTGATGTTTTTTTTTTTAAATTTTTTTTGTTAATTTCTGTTTTTTTTCTTTAAATTATGTGTTTTTTTTTTTTCAAATTTTGTCATTTCTTTTGATATAAATTTCGAATATTTTTTTTTTTTTTGGTTTTATTTATTTATTTTTGTTTAAATTTTTTATTTTTACAAGTTAATTTTGTTTTTTTTTTTTACATTTTTATTGGTTTTTTATATTGTTTTTATATATATTTTTTTATCTAAGTTTTTGTTTTATTACCAACATGAAATGACCACTCTAAAAAAAGGTTGATGCTGCATCAATAGGTTTCAAAATTAGCATGAAAATCATCGCTCTAAAAAAAAAGGTTGATGCTGCATCAATACGTTTCAAAATTAGCATGAAAATCACTAACATTTTAAAACAAATATTCATGCTTCATAAATAAAAATATTAGAGTGTGTGATTCTACATCACCACTTTTCAAAATCGGGTGCTTTTTATCCTACCAAAAAAAAATAGGTAACAGTGCGGTTACCTATTTCATCGGTAACATTGTTTAAGGTTAACTGATAATTAAATGCATTGTTAAGACATTGAGACAATTAGTAATATTTATATCTTAAATGAAATATTATGAACATAAATGAATTTTTGGATTTAATAAAATTAAATATGGAAGTGGATTCCATAAAAGAGAAATAGACTGGTGATAAAAAGTAATTCAAGAATGTGAGTTAGTTGAACATAATTAGTTCAAACAGTTACCCCACCTCTAGGGATAAAGGGCTATCCCAGTGGGGAAGGGGGGTTCTGTTCGGTAACTGAGGAAAGAAAATTCAGAAGAACAATTCCTGGACCGGTGTTAACCAGTGGAATACTCCAAATTTTTGATATTGCTGGAATTGGAGACTGGACTAGATTGTTCCGAGGTCTCTTCCATAAGTTTCTCTTAACTACAAGCTCAGACTTGGAGCACAAGGGAGAGTTGGAGGACGTGATAACCTCACTTGTGGTAGGGAGGCATAAAATCAGCCAGAGAAATGAAGGACAGATAAGTATTTTGTTTGACTGTTATTAAACTTTGGAATTATGTAGAAAGTTATAAGTATGTTTAATGATGTAGAAATCTCTATATTTTTATTTTTCTGTTACAGTTAATTGCAAACAGGTATAGACTAGCACTATTAACTACTGGTAACGATGAGAGTTGTTAACCCAGAACCCTTGAAAGAAGGTTCTATGTTGGTTTCTCTTCGTTCCTATGATATTACACGGACATAATGGTCCAGAAATTAGGCTAACCAGCTACAGAAAGAAAGAGAGAATTAAAGACTTAGATTAAAAAAAGAGTATGTTGAGAAAAACTGGTAAAGCCAAGATTCACCATAAATATGTGCCAAAGCTATCTAGTTAAGTACTGTTGAAAGTCAAAATTGTAACAAGTAAACCATATTTTGAAAGAACTATATTTCCAGCAATTACATGTAGAGATTTAGATATATACAAAATATGTTTTGAAAGAAACGTAATTACAATAATACCAGTAGAGATTTAGAACCATATATAAATATGTAAACTTCCTTTTACCGAACTATGAATTTCATTGCTATTGTTTAACTTCAAGAAAAAAAATGAAGCAACAGAAGATATGGAAAATATCCATGTACAGTAGAGTTAACTCTTAGGAAAACTTTAGGAAGAAATACTCTGGCGAGAATACTTTACTATTTTGTAAATTTAATAGTGAGATTATGATAATCTAATAAGTTCCATAACTCGGTGCTAAATCAATATTCAAACTAAAAAAAAAGCCTTTTACGATTATGAGCAAGATATTTTTTTAATGTGCTGAATTCAAGATTTTGGATTATTGTATCTATTTTACAGTAAACGTAAATTAATCACTCAGTATTACCAAACAAAAGATAACGTATATGCCCGTCTACCTTTGAACAAAGAAAAACAAGAAAACTCGAATGGGAAAACTGATGAATTGATGTTGACAAAGTATCGAACAATTACAGTATTACATAACAAGCAAGAACCATTGTTTTGATTAAATGTGTAATACAAGAATGAGTTATAGGATACCCTTGATTTAACTGGGTAAAAATATTACATCAGAACCTAATAATAAGAAATGACATACAACATTATGCATGGCATGCAAGCCACAACTAAATGATAAAAATGGAGGGCCGCCAGGAAACTCAAACAAAGGTTTTGAATTCCAAACGAAATAAGTAGATGGGTACTTGATGAAATGGAAAGAGAAAGGGTTTTAGCTGAGATTTGGGAAAGACAAAAACTTCATATATAATCTTCAAATAGGGTAGAGCTCTTCCAAGGAGTTACCTACAAGGAGAGCAGATAGAGATTAAAACTCATGAAATCATATGTAATAGGATTGCAAAGAAAATAAAGAATATCATTTAGGCAGAAGGATTCTCGACACTACCTATGAGAATATTGTAGCCGAGAACATGACATCGCAACCTGCACATATAGTGGGAAGTAAACTGTTAGTAAAATAAAAGAAAAAAAAGAGAAACAAAAATAATCCATGATAATTTGAAAGCTGTTGTTACCATTAAGAAGGGTCTTACCTTATCTGCCACTGGTGCAACATAAACTAAGGTCACTTGCTCCATAGAGAGATTCTGAGTAGATTTTCACGTGAACGTAACTAGCAGTAAATGCCAAGGTAATTTAATTTATGTTAACGCATCATTTCAACTTCAAAACCCTTAGAACAAGCTAACTGTCGGATGGAACAAGAAAATAATGCTTACCAAAGTAAAAACGTGAAGAGGACTCTCCGAGGAAACAAAGTATGACTACAGCAGAATTATTTTGTATTTCCAGCTTGCCAGAAAAATGAATGTGACAGACTGTATAGCCATGATAGAAACCTGCAAGGGATGTTCGCAGAGACATACTTTCGTCCGCAGAGATAGACTTCCGTCTGAAGTGTGCCAAAGGGAGAGAGCACAAATATTCGTGAGTAAATGGTTAACGAGGTAGTCACTACCTCCAAAAACCCTAATGCATGTCCATCGTCAGATGAGGGATAAGCAAATATACGGTGGGAACGATTACAACTGTTCCTCATATTTGCTAGCCGACGGGAAGGACGAGGTTTTGGGAAAACGAAATTAATTGCACCATCACCGTCAATACGAATTTACCGTGCTAAATGACTTAAAGCTTCAAATAGTAGTTGTAAATTACCATAAAGTCTCATTCCGTATAATTAAGTGTGATATGATTTTGATCAGAAATGGCCTCGTGAATAGAGAGGAGTCCAGCTGGAGCAATGCAATTAGAGAGTTGACAAGTGTATTAAGTTATACTTTGTAAATATAGTTACATATGACAATCGATATGCAATGTAATTAAGTTAAGGAAAGAATTATTCAGCTATGAAGTAGATAATGTAGATTTATACATAAACCTTTATAATGGAAATAATTAATGTGTTTATAAGGTAGAATGGTGAAAAAAAAATTATGAGATGTTTATGTATGTTATAAGTGGTATCAGAGCCCAGTTGTACGCTGGGACCCTATGGGACAACTAACATTTTAAAGTTGTGTTTATATTGATGCAAATGGAGAGAGAAAAAGAAGTATAATAGGAAAAAGTATGAGGAGGGGTCTGACGCAACAGCCACCACAGAATACTGGGGAACCACAACCTAGACTAGAAGTGAATCGGGAGATGTGGGTACAGCTGAGTGTGGATCAACACTAACAAACAAGTGGACTATTAGAGGAGCAGAAGCACCAAACCCACATTCTGCTAACTACAATATAGAAATTACAAGAGGAAATGGAAAGGGTGCTAAATTCTAATGCACGTTTGATGCAAGAACATGAGAGGATATTAAAAATCCTCTCCAAAAAAAATAATCAAGTGATTGAACAACCTAGTACTGATAGAGATTTGTTGCAAGAAGGAAATGAGCAACAAGCAAGAGACCATGCCATCGATAGAAAGGAAAAAATTAAATCACAGCAGAGTAATAGAAATAAAAATTTCCATGAGGCTGAGTCAGATAATGTGTCTGAACAGAAAGAGGTTAAGAGACAGAAAGTGGAACTACAAGGTGAATTTCGAAAAAATAAAACCTCCTACATTTGATGGAGTAGAGGAGGAAGTGGCTGAGGCATCGCTGATAAACATTAATAAGTATTTTGAAGTATATGAATACAACAGTAATCTTAAAGCCAGATTGGCTATTTATCAGTTGAGGCAGAAGGCCACCCTTTGGTAGGAGGAAGTGAAAAATGTCCGCAATATAGAATATCAGGATGTGACTTGAGACTTGTTTTAGCAATATTTTAAAGATAAATACTTAACTAAACGCTTCTATGACGAAAAATCTAGAGAGTTTCATGACTTAAAGCTGGGAAAAATGACAATGGAAGAGTACATCACTGAGTTTACTTCCTTACTCCATTACGTTCTGTATTTAAATGATGAGAAGGAAAAATTACAACAGTTCTTGAGTAGTTTGCCGACTTATATGAAAGAACGAATTGAGTTTGTGAATCCCAAGACTATAGATGACACAATCCGGAAAGAAAGAATGTGTTACCAGCAAGCTAAAACAAAAGGAGAACAAGGTAAAAGCTGGCAGACAAAGAAAGAACATAAGGGCAGTTTTGGCTTCAAGAAAAACAGAAACAATAATTTCAAAAGTGCTGTCAAAAGTTCAATTAGCAAACATTTTGGAAGGAATCTTCAAAGAATAAGATGTCTTGTAGAAGATAAACCCACGGAAGCTTCCAGTAAACCAGAAAAAACATAGAACTAGAAACCACCTTTACAATGTTGGGGGTGTGGTGAGGCACACTACTACGGAAATTGTCCATAGCGAGGAAGAATCGAGGTGGTTACTAACTTAAAGGAGGCCTCAAATGCGGGAGATGTAGCCAGAAATATACCCAGAATTAATGCAGCACTGGAATATCGACAAGCGGATTACTAGTCGAAAATGATAGAATTAGAAGGTAAATTTCTATCTCAACCTGTTTCTATTTTCGGTAGACCCACTTGCAATTTTAAGCTATGTAAGTCCAAAAGTAGTAGATATTTGTAAATTCCCGAGTTAGAAATTTAGAACTCCATGGCTGGTACAGTTAGCCATGGGAGAAAAGAGGAAGGTGAGTGTGAAAATATCGAACTGTGCACTACAAATTAGTGAACAAAAACTAACTGTGGATCTGAATATATTACCTCTGGGTTCTTATGATGTGCTACTTGGTATGGAATGGTTGGAGAAGCATTGGACGTTGGTAGATTGCAAAGAAAAAGTTATATACTACAAAATGAAAGATGGAACCCCTAAAGAAATTCAAGGTATAAAGAAACCCTTGCAGCTGCATCCTATTACAACATCTCGAATGGGTAAGTGCATGAGGAAAGGATGGCAGTTATATGCCATTCAGGTTGGCTTTACTAATTCCAGAGAGAAGGCTCCACTGATGGAAAATATTCCGATAGTGCAAGATTTTATGGACGTATATCCAAAGGAAATACCAGGCTTACCTCCTAGAAGGGACATAGATTTTACCATTGAATTGATACCTGGAGCATCACCAATTTCAAGGACACCCTACCGAATGAGTGTACCCAAATTAATCGAATTGAATATGCAGCTACAGGAATTATTTGATAAAGGGTACATCCGACCAAGCGTATACCGTTGGGGAGAAACTGTGTTATTTTTGAAGAAAAGAGACAGAACCATGTGAATGTGCATGGATTACTGCCAGCTTAATAAATTGATTGTTAAAAATAGATACCCTCTACTGTGAATGGATGACATGTTTGATCAAGTGAAGTGATAGACAGTATTTTCAAAGATAGATCTAAGATCGAGATACAATCAGATCTGGATAGAGGATGAAGACATATATAAAACTGCTTTTCGTAGAAGGTACGAACACTACGAATTTGTGGTAGTGCCTTTCGGGTTGACTAGTGCACCAAAAACCTTTATGAGGCTAATGCACAGTGTATTTCACCCCTATCTAGATAATTTTGTGTTAATAATTATTGATGTCATTTTAGTTTATTCTAAGAATGAAGAAGAACACAAAGAACACTTGTGGATACTGCTAGAAATGTTATAGAAGCATTAGTTGTATGCTAAGTTCAGCAAGTGTGATTTCTTCAAGGAATAATTACAGTATCTTGGTCACATTATTTCTGTTGAAGGTATTTCAGTTGACCTTGAGAAAATCAGGGCCATTATGGAATGGAAAGTACCTAAAAACGTGGCTGACATCCGATCCGTTATGGGTTTGGCTGGTTATTATTGGAGGTTTATTGAAGGTTTTTCAAAAATTTCTTTCCCAATTCCTTACTTACAAAGAAAACGAAAAATATTTAAATGGACAAAGGAATGTCAGGATAGTTTTCAAAAGCTGAAACGGTTATTGAATACAGCTCCAGTATTAAGGGTAGCTAATCCTAATAAAGATTTTGAAGTCTGCATGGATGCATGCAAAGAAGGAGTTGGGGCGATTCTGTCAGAAGAGGGTAAAGTAGTTGCTGATGAATCACACAAATTAAAGGAGCATGAGCAGTGTTACTCAGCTTATGATTTGGATTTGACCGCATTGGTGCATGCACTTCGGGTATGGAGGCACTACTTACTGAGAAAAATATTTGTGCTAAAAACTGATCACAGTCGCTTAACCAGCTATTTTAAGAAAGTTGATCTCAATTCTTGCCAGGCATTGTGGAATTCCTTCCTGAGCGAGTTTTACATTGATATGTAACACGTGAAGGGTAAAAAGAATAGAGTAGCTGACACTTTTAGTAGAAAATTGCATGGATTTTATGAGCTGTATTATAATCAGGTGGAGTGCGGATTTTTGGAGAAAATAAAAACAGAAGCTGAGAAAGATCCTAAATATTAGTTCATGTGGTAGCAAGCATATGAGCTCATAAAATAAGGAAAATCTGTTGATTATGAAATTAATGAGAATGGGTTTTTAACCTTCAAGAAGAGGATATTTGTTCCAAACAGATTGAAGATGAAGGAATTAACTCTAAATGAGCATCATCGAAGTAACTATTCTGGACATCTTGAGTATCAGAAGATGCTAACAGCAATGAGGAAGAACTACTTCTGGCCAGGCATGAGAAGAGATATTGCAGAATATCTAAACAAGTTTCTAGAGTGCCAGTAGTGAAAGTCGAACACCGACATCCGGCCGGGTTGATGTAGCCTATACCGGTACCTGAGTGGAAATGGAAAGTGATATCTTTAGATTTTATCACTGGTCTGCCAAGTTCAAAGAAGCATAACGATTATTTTATGGTGGTAGTGGATCAGTTAAGCAGAGAAGCACACTTTATACCAGTGTAGTTCACGTATAAGATGATGCAAATAGCGGACATATTTATGCATGAAATCTTCAGACTGCATGGTATCCCAAAGACTGTCATATTTGAGAGAGATGTGAAATTTACTTCATCTTTCTTGAAAACATTATTTACAGGATTGGGAACTCAAATTAATTTTAACACTGCCTACCATCGGCAGACGGACGAACAAACGGAGCAAGTAAATTAGATCCCGGAAGATATGTTATGTATGTATGTAATGCAACAACGAACTAGGTGGGAAGGGTATTTACACCTAGTGGAGTTTTCATACAATAACGGATATTAGGAATCCCTTAAGATGAGTCTGTTAGAAGCCTTATATGGATGACAGTGCAGAACTCCTATTAATTGGATTAGCCTAGAAACCAAGTTGATGCTTGGATCAGATATGCTAGTAGAAATGGAAGAATAAGTGAAGAAAATTCGACAAAATTTGAAGGCGGCTCAAGATAGGAAAAATGTGTATGCAGATAAGAAAAGGACTTATTGTGAGTTTGAGGTGGGCGACCATCTGTATGTAAGGATCAAGCTGAAGAAAAGTACTTTAAGGTGGGCCTCTTGTGCCAAGTTGGCTCCCAGGTTTTGTGGCCCTTTCCAAATATTGGAAAGGGTAGGACCCATGGCTTACCGATTGGCACTGCCCAGTCATATCCGTGTACACAATGTCTTTGATTTATCATTATTGAAATGATACATTCACGATACAAAGCATATAATTCATTGGCAAAGTATTAAGGTAGGATATGGATATAAGAATTGAATAAAAATGGTGAAATTTATGAGAAAATTAACTCAAAATTTGTTGATTACAGGTCAAATCGGACAACGAGTTTCTAGTTGAGCCTCAATGTATAATAGATTGGAGAGAAATCATGCTCTGGAAACGAGCCATCACCCAGGTTAAAGTGCAGTGGAAGCACTTTGGCCCGGATGAGGCTACCTGGGAGGATGGAGTTTTTTTTTGGGAAGCATATCAACAACTATTTGCTAGACCAGAATGAGAACACCGAGGATGGTGTTCACTTCCAGGGGGGAAGTTGTAACAGCTGGGTTAAGGTTAAATGATAATTAAATGCATTGTTAATACATTGAGACAATTAGTAATATTTATATTTTCAATGATATATAATGAACATAAATGAATTTTTGGATTTAATAAAATTAAATATGGAAGTGGATTCCATAATAGAGAAAAATATTGATGATAAAAAGTAGTTCAATATTGTGAGTTAGTTGAACAGAATCAGTTC
Organism: Pinus albicaulis; assembly: GCA_034641835.2. Lineage (NCBI taxonomy): Eukaryota > Viridiplantae > Streptophyta > Pinopsida > Pinales > Pinaceae > Pinus > Pinus albicaulis. The sequence goes on along the minus strand of CM076583.1, from coordinate 459,844,831 downwards.
AAATAGTTACCCCACCTCTAGGGATAAAGGGCTATCCCTGTGAGGAAGGGGGGTGATGTTCGGTAACTGAGGAAGGAAAATTCTGGAGAACAATTCCTGGACTAGTGTTAACCAGTGGAGTACCCAAATTTCTAATATTGCTGGAATTGGAGACTGGAACGGATTGTTCCGAGGTCTCTTCCAGAAGTTTCTGTTAACTACAAGCTTAGAATTTGAGCACAGGGGAGATTTGGAGGACGTGATAGCCTCACTTGTGGTAGGGAGGCATAAAATCAGTCATAGAAATGAAGGATAGATAAGTATTTTGTTTGAATATTATTAAACTTTGGAATTATGTAGAAAGCTATAAGTATGTTTAATGATGTAGAAATCTGTATATATTTCTTTTTCTGTTACAGTTAATTGCAAACAGGTATAAACTAGTACTATTAACTATGGGTAACGCTGAGAGCTATTAAACCAGAACCCTCGAAAGAAGGTTCTGTGTTGGTTGCTCTTCATTCCTATGATATTACACGGACAAAATGGTCCGGACCTTAGGCTAATCCGCTACAAAAAGAAAGAGAGCATTAAATCCTTAGATTAAATAAATAGTATGCTGAGAGAAAATGGTAAAGCCAAGATTCACCATAAATATGTGCCAAAGCTATCTAGTTAAGTACTTTTGAAAGTGAAAACTATAACTGGTAAACCCTGTTTTGAAAGAACTGTATTTACAGCAATTACCTGTAGAGATTTAAATATGTAAAAAATTAGTTTTGAAAGAAACGTAATTAAAACAATACCAGCAGAGATTTAGAACCATATATAAATATGTAAAATTTCTTTTATCGAAGTGTGAATTTCCTTGCTATTGTTTAACTTCAAGAAAAAAAAATGAAACAATACAAGATATGGAAAATATGCATGTACAGTAGAGTTAAATCTTAGGAAAACTTGAGCAAGAAATACTCTGGCAATAATACTTTACTATTTTGTAAATTTAACAGTGAAATTATGATAATATAGGAAGTTCCATAACTTTGTGCTAAATCAATATTCAAACTCGAAAACAAGCCTTTTACGATTATGTGCAAGATATTTTTGAATCTGCTGAATTCAAGAGTTCGGATTATTGTATCTATTTTATAGTAAACGCAAATTAATCACTTAGTATTACTGGACAAATGATAACGTATCTGCCCACCTATCTTTTAACAAAGAAAAACAAGAAAACTCAAATGGAGAAAACTGATGAATTGATATTGCCCAAGTATCGAACAATTACAATATTACATAATAGGCAAGAACCATTGTTTCAATTAAATGTGTAATACAAGGCTGAGTTATAGGATACCCTTGAGTTAACTGGGTAAAACTATCACATCATAACCTAATAATAAGAAATGACATACAACATTCGGCATGGCATGCAAGCGAGAACTAAATGATAGAAATGGAGGGCTACCAAGAAACTCAAGCAAAGGTTTTGAATTCCAATCCAAATAAGTATATGGGTACTTGATGAAATGGAAAGACAAAGGGTTTTAACCGATATTTGGGAAAGACGAAAACTTCACATATAACCTTCAAATGGGGTAGAGCTCTTCCAAGAAGTTACCTGCAAGGAGAGTGGATAGAGATTAAAACTCATGAAATCATATGTAACAAGATTTTAAAGAAAATAAAGAATACTATTTAGGCAAAAGGCTTCTCGACACTACCTATGAGAATATTCTAGCCGAGAACATAACACCGCAACCTACACATACAGTGGGAAGTAAGTTGTTAGTAAAAGAAAAAAAAAAGGAAAACGAAAACAATCCATGATAATCTGAAAGCTATTGTTACCATTAAGCAGGGTCTTACCCTATCTTTTGTTGGTGTAGCATAAAATAAGGTCACTTACTCCATGGATATATTTTGAGAAGATTTTCACGTGAAGGTAACTAGCAGTAAACACCAAGGCAAGTTAATTTTTGTTAACGCATCATTTCAACTTCAAAACCCTCGGAGCAAGCTAACTGTCAGATGGAACAAGAAAATAGTGCTTACCAAGGTAAAAACGTGAAGAGGACTCTCTGAGGAAACAATATATGACTACGGCAGAATTATTTTGTATTGTCAGCTTGCTGGAAAATTGAATGTGAGAGACTGTATAGCCATGATAGAAGCCTGTAGGGAATGTCTGCAGAGACAGAATTCCATCTGTAGTGTGCCGAAGGCAGAAAGCACAAAGATTGGTGAGTAAACGGTTAGCGAGGTAGTCATTACCTCCAAAAACCCTAATGCATGTCCATCATTAGATGAGGGATAAGCAAATCTACGGTGGGAACGATTACAGTTGTTCCTCATATTTTCCGGCATGCACGAAGGATGATGTTTTGGGAAAACAAAATTAATTTCACCGTCACCGTCAATACGAATTTACCATACTAAATGACTTAAAACTTTAAAAAATAGTTGTAAATTACCATAAAGTCTCGTTCCGTATAATTAAGTGTGATATGATTATGATCAATAATGGCCTCATGAATAGAGAGGAGTCTAGCTAGAGCAATGCAATTAGAAATTCAACAAGTGTATTAAGTTATAATTTGTAAATATAGTTACATATGACAATCGAGATGAAATGTAATTAAGTTAAGGAAAGAATTATTCATCTATGCAGTAGATAACGTAAATTTCTACATAAACCTTTATAAAGTAAATAATTAATGTGTTTATAAGGTAGAATGGTAGAAAAATAAATTATGAGACGTTTATGTATGTGACAAGTGGTATCAGAGCTAAGTTGTATGCTGGGACCCTATGGGTCAACTAACGTTTTAAAGTTGTGTGTATATTGATGCACAGCGAGAGAGAGAGAAAGAAGTATAACATGAGATAGTATGAGGAGGGGTTTGATGCAAAAGCCACCACAGAATACCGGAGAACCACAACCTCAACCAGAAGTGAATCCGGAGAAGTAGGTATAGCTGAGTTTGCATCAGCACCAGAAAACAAGTAAACAGTTCGAGGAGCAGCATCACCAAGCCCACATTCTGCTAACTGCACTACATAAATTACAAGAGGAAATGGAGAGGGTGCAAAATGATAGTGCATGTTCGATACAAGAACATGAGAGGATATTAAAAAGCCTCTTGAACAAACAGAATTAAGGGATTGAACAGCCCAATATTGATAGATATTTGTTGTAATAAGGAAATGAGCAACAAGCAAGAGAGAATGCCACTAAAAAAATGGAAAAATTGAATCACAGCGGAGTAATAGAAATAAAAATTACCATGAGGCTGAGTTGGATAATTTGTCTGAACAGAAAGAGGTTAAGAGACAGAAAGTGGAACTACAAGGCAAATTTAGAAAAATAAAACCTCCTACGTTTGATGGAGTAGAGGAGGAAGTGGATGAGGTATGGTTGATAAACATGAACAAGTATTTTCAAGTATACGAATACATCGGTAATCTTAAAGCCAGATTGGATATTTATCAATTGAGGGAGAAGGTCACCCTTTGGTGGGAGGAAGTGAAAAATGTTCACAGTATAGAAGATCAAGATGTGACTTGGGACTTGTTTCAACAATATTTTGAAGATAAATACTTAACTGAACGCTTCTATGATGAAAAATATAGAGTGTTTCATGACATAAATCTGGGACAAATGACAATGGATAAGTACATCACTAAGTTTACTTCCTTACTTTTTTATGTTATGTATTTAAAAGATGAGAAGGTAAAAGTACAGTGGTTCCTGAGTATTTTTCCAAGTTATATTAAAGAATGAATTGAGTTTGTGAATCCCAAGACTATGGATGACACAATCTGGAAAGCAAGAATGTGTTACCAGCGAGCTAAAATAAAAGTAGAACAAGGTAAAAGCTGGCAGACAAAGAAAGAACATAAGGGCAGTTCTGGCTTCAAGAAAAACAGAAACAATAATTTCAAAAGTGTTGTCAAAAGTTCAATTAGCAAACATTTTGGAGGGAATATTCAAAGAATAAGACGTCTTGTAGAAGATAAACCCACGGAAGCTTCCCGTAAACCAGAACAAACCCCGAACCAGAAACCACCTTTACAGTGTTGGGGGTGTGGTGAGGCACACTACTATAGAAATTGTCCACAGCGAGAAAGAAGTGAGGTGCTTACTAACTTATAGGAGGCCTCAACTCTAGGAGATGTAGCTAGAAATATACCCAGAATTAATGCAGCACTGAAGATCAGCAGGCGGACTACCAGTCGACAATGATATAATTAGAAGGTATATTGCTATCTCAACCTGTTTCTATTTTGGTAGACCCAGGTGCAAGTTTAAGCTATGTAAGTCTGAAAGTAGTAGATATTTTTAAATTGCGGAGTTATAAATTTAGACCTCCATGGCTAGTACAGTTAGCCACGAGAGAAAAGAGGAAGGTGAGTGCCAAAATACCGAACTGTGTACTAGAAATTAGTGAACAACAGCTAACTGTGGATCTGAATATATTACCTCTGGGTTCTTATGATGTGATACTTGGTATGGACTGGTTGGAGAAGCATTGGACGTTGGTAGATTGCAAAGAAAAAGTTATATAATACAGAATGCAAGATGGAACCCGTAAAGAAATTCAAGGTATAAAGAAACCCTTGCAGCTGCATCCTATTACATCATCTCGAATGGGTAAGTGCATGAGGAAAGGAGGCCAGTTATATGCCATTCAGGTTGGCTTTACTAATTCCAAAGAAAAGGCTCCACTGATGGAAGATATTCCTATAGTGCAAGAGTTTATGGACGTATTTCCAGAGGAAATACCAGGCTTACCGCCTAGAAGGGACATAGATTTTACCATTGAATTGATACCTGGAGCATCACCAATTTCAAGGACACCCTACTGAATGAGTGTACCCAAATTAACCGAATTGAAGATGCAACTAAAATAATTATTGGATAAAGGGTACATGCGACCAAGCGTATCCCCTTGGGGAGCACTTGTGCTATTTGTGAAGAAAAAAGATGGAACCATGCGAATGTGCATGGATTACCACTAGCTTAATAAATTGACAGTTAAAAATAGATACCCTCTACCACGAATTGATGATCTGATTGATCAAGTGAAGGGCGCGACAGTATTTTCAAAGATAGATCTAAGATCGGGATACCATCAGATCCAGATAAAGGACGAAGACATACATAAAACTACTTTTCATACAAGGTATGGACACTACGAATTTGTGGTGTTGCCTTTCGGGTTGACTAATGCACCAGTAACCTTTAGGAGGCTAATGCACAGTGTATTTCACCCCTATCTGGATAATTTTGTGTTAATATTTCTTGATGAAATTTTAGTTTATTCTAAGAATGCAGAAGAACACAAAGAACACTTGCGGATAATTCTAGAAATGTTATGGAAGCATCAACTATACGCTAAGTTCAGCAAGTGTGATTTCTTCAAGGAAGAAATATAGTATCTTGGTCATGTTATTGTTGCTGAAGGTATTGCAGTTGACCCTAAGAAAATCAGAACGATTATGGAATGGAAAGTACCTAAAAACTTGGTAGACATCTGATCCTTTATGGGTTTGGCTGGTTATTATCGGAGGTTTATTGAAGGTTTTTCAAAAATTTCTTTCCCAATTACTTCCTTTCAAAGAAAAGGAAAAATATTTAAATGGACAAAGGAATGTCACGACAGTTTTGAAAAGCTGAAACATTTATTGACTAAAGGTCTGGTATTAAGGGTAGCTTATCTTAATAAAGAGTTTGAAGTCTACATGGATGCATACAAAGAAGGATTTCGGGCGATTCTGTCAGAAGAGGGTAAAGTAGTTGCTTATGAATCACATAAATTAAAGGAGCATGAGCAGTGGTACTTAACTTATGATTTGGAATTGACAGTAGTGGTGCATGCACTCCAAGTATGGAGGCACTACTTACTCGGAAAAATATTTTTGCTCAAAACTAATCACAGTAGCTTAACCAACTATTTTAAGCAAGCTGATCTCAATTATCGTAGGCAAGGTGGAATTCCTTCCTAAGCGAGTTTGACATTGATATGCAACACTTGAATGGTAAAGAGAATAGAGTCGCTGACACTTTAAGTAGAAAATTCCATGGAGTTTATGAGTCGTATTATAATCAAGTGGAGTGTAGATTTTTGGAGCAAATAAAAATAGAAGCTGAGAAAGATCTTGAATATCAGTTCCTGTGGTAGCAAGAAGATGAGCTCAGAAAACAAGGAAAATCTGTTGATTACAAAATTAATGAGGATGGGTTGCTAACCTTCAAGAAGAGGATATTTGTTCCAAATATATTGGAGCCGAAGGAATTAATTCTAAATGAGCATCATAGAAGTAACTATTCTGGACATCCTGGGTATCTGAAGATGCTAACAGCAATGAGGAAGAACTACTTCTGGACAGGTATGAGAAGAGATATTGAAAAATATCTAAACAAGTGTCTAGAATGCCAGCAAGTGAAAGTGGGACATCGACATCCGGCTGGGTTGATGCAGCGTATACCGGTACCTGAGTGGAAATGGGAAGTGATATATTTAGATTTTATCACTGGTCTTCCAAGATCAAAGAAGCATAACGATTCTATTATGGTGGTAGTGGAATAGCTAAGAAAAGCAACACACTTTATACCAGTGCAGTCCACTTATAAAACGGTGCAGATAGCAGACATATTTATGCGTGAGATCTTCAGACTGCATGGTATCCCGAAGCCATTCATATCTGACAGAGATGTGAAATTTACTTCAGCTTTCTGGAAAGCATTATTTACTAGATTGGGGACTCAAATTATTTTTAGCATTGCCTACCATCGGCAGACAGACGGACAAACGAAGCGAGTAAATCAGATCCTAGAAGATATGTTACATATTTATGTAATGCAATAGCCAACTAGGTGGGAAGAGTATTTACACCTAGTGGAGTTTGCATACAATGACGGATATCAGGAATCCCTTAATATGAGTTCGTTTGAAGCCTTATACGGATGACAGTGTAAAACTTCTATTAATTGGAGTAGCCCAGAAACCAAGTTGATGCTTGGACTAGATATGCTAGCAGAAAAGCATAAGTGAAGAAGATCTGACAAAATTTGAAGGCAGCTCAGGATAGGCAAAAAGAGTATGAAGATAAGAAAAAGACTTATTGTGAGTTTGAGGTGGGGGACCATGTGTATGTAAGGATCAAGCCAAAGAAAAGTACTTTAAGGTGGGCCTCTTGTGCCAAGTTGGCTCCCAGGTTTTGTGGCTCTTTCCAAATGCTCGAAAGGGTAGGACCCATGACTTACCGATTGGCACTGCCCGATCATATCCATGTACACAACGTCTTTGATGTATCGTTATTGAAATGATACATTTACGAGCCAAAGCATATAATTCATTGGCAAATTATTCAGATAGGATATGGAAAAAAGAATTGATTAATAGTATTTTTTATTTATATATAATAGTAATTTTTATATATAATATTAATAAAATTTTATATAATAGTAATATAATTTTTATATATATTTTTATTATATATAATAGTATTTTTTATTTATATTATTAATAAAACTTTAATATGATGTATAAAAAGATGTGTGAATTATCAACAAATCATATTTTCATATTATTTAAAAAATATAGATAATGATTGGTATGAAATTTAATTATCATCACAAATTATTAAAAGTGAAATGTCGAGGTAGTTTCAGTTTTATGAGAAAGGTTGAAGGTGGAAACTACGTATAGACATGTATAGAGAGTTGTCGAGCTCACATCTTTTACACTTGTAGTATTTGCATAAGTGAATTAATTGGTCACATTTGCATTAATTAAAATGCATAGTAAATTTGTGTCAAACAACTTTGAAAAAATTTCCTCACATTTTTATATTTTTATATTACTGACACAGGATTTTTATTATACTGGTAATACGAATTGACAAATTCCAAACATAAAAATGATAATGAAGTGAGGTAAGCCTACAACAATTGGAGGTTGGAAGACCCCCTCGTGTCGTTGCACCTACGTAAACAAAACAAAGTGTGTGACATATTCATGGCTGACTTCTACTTTTATTCAAACCAGAGGGCCACAGGCAAACAACTAGGCTAGTCCTATCAGATGCCTCATTCCTCATGGTGTTTCTAGGCTCTAGCCACCGGACTTCGAACAACTTGCGTTCCACCTTTCACACATTTCCACAATATTTGACCGAAGGCTTGGCGTCCTTTAGGTTTATGGTCAGCTGCAATCTTGCTTTCAAATGTTACTGTATAATTCCCCTTCTCATTTTTCTTTCCGAAGGCGAGCATCCTTCTCATATTTTCATTAAATGAATTACATGTACATTAAGTGAACTACTTGTAACATTTGCATTAAGTGAAATACATAGTAAATTTGTGTATAACAACTCTGTAAAAACTTCCTCTATCACATTTTTAATTTAGTGACAATGATATTTTCATCTTACTAGTAATAAGGATTGGAAAATTCCAAGCCCCACGATGGATAAGCCTACTATAATTGGAAGTTGGAAGAGCCAAAGAAAAGACTAGTATCGTTGTGCCGACGTAAACAAAACAAAGTGCATCACATGTTCATGGATGGATTCTACTTTTAGTCAAAGAAGAGGGCCACAGGTGTAGTTATCCTACAAAAACTGGAAGCAGCTTCATGGATACCTTCTACTTTTATTCAAACTACTAGAGGGCCACAGGAGTAGTTATCCTACAACAACTAGAAGTTGGAATATTTGTACAGACTTAAAGAAAACAAGCATCACATATTCATGGATGAATTCTACTTTTATTCAAACTGGAGGGTATTCAAACTAGAGGGCCACAAGCAAACAACTGGGCCAGTCCTATCAGATGCCATAAAATTAACATATTCCACCTAATTACTTAATTGCTCAATATTGTTGATTTACTTTAAATCAATACCTTAATAATAGTAATTCAAAAAAAAAAAAAACTTATAGATTAGCATGGAAAATAGGATATTCCACCTAATTGCTGAATATTGTTGAATTATTTTTTTCAGGATGAAAAAAACGTTGTTATCAAAATAGCTCATAATTTAAAACATAAAACATCATTACAATCAGATAATATAACCTAGCATTATCCCAATAACAGTTATATATGAACCACATATTGTGGTAATAACAAGCCCAATATCATCACAGCATGTACATCATTCCGCCCAAAATACCTATCGAATACATCATAGGAAAACTAAAATCACTGTGCCTAGGGTCCAGCCAAGCCCAGTACCATTCAAATTATATTGGGAAAATAAAAAATACACTATTCTTGAGCTGAAAATAAAACCTAAGTACAAACTAAATATCAGCAGAATATAAAGTGGATCATACTCACTTGATAGAAAACCCTGGCTCGTTTGCAGATAATCAGGCTCGCTTGAGAAGGACTAAGGAAGAGAAAAATATTGAGAGCCCAACAAAGAGAAAAAACTATATAACAACAGAAAATAAAGTGTATCACGCTCACTTGATAGATACCCTGGCTCACTTGCAGATGATCAGACTCGCTTGAAAAGGATTAAGGAATAGGTAAAGATTGAGAATCCAAAAGAGAGGAGTTCCTGAAGACCAGTGCTCTTTTGGAGAGAAATCCTACTCGAGTATTATTTTCCCTATATATTTGCTGAATATTGTAGTCCTGAAATTTTCCCAAAGGATACGTGATCCTCTATAACCAACCGATACAACTACTGATTTGTGATTTGCATTTTCCACTAATCTCATCAATTATGATCTTTGAGTCACCATATATGTGAATATATGGGAGATTCAGATGCTAAGCAATGTGGAAACCACTCCATAAAGCCATAATTTCCACCTTGTTGTTTGTACCTGATCCTCCATTCCAAACAATGTGATAATGGTCATTATTTTCATCTTTATCCAAGCCCCACAACCGCATATTCTGTCTTTGCATGCACCATCAAAATATAGAGCCGGGAGAATTATGCAATGTGGTTGGCTCCTCCATGAAATATCCTTTATAGCAGGAAGAAGAGAAGGATGCACTTTAATCCATGCAGATATGTTCTTAGTAATCCTGGCGAGGAGAGGAGGTACAACTTCAAAAATGCACTGATTCCAAGCATTCCAGATTTCCCATAGAACATAGAAAGGAATATAATTGTGAGGGAAAACTGTAATAGCCCAGGATTGAATGACATGAATGCAATCAGTTGGGTGCTAGGACATATCACCAATATATCCAGAAAAATTCTGCCAAATTGAAAGAGAGATACGACATGTGAAGAAAAGATGAGAAGATGTATCCTCATGTCGGAGGCAGAAAGGACATCTTCCATGACCATTGAAGCCTTGTTTTCATAAAACCTCCCATGTTAGTATTTTATTCTTCCAGAAAAGCCAAACAAAAAGTATAATCTTTGTAGGAATCTTAAGATGCCATGCTACATAGAAAGGTTATAATACAGGGACTGGATATTGTTTTTTAATCATGTTCTCATATACATCTTTCACCAAAATCCCATCACCTTTGACTTTTCCATTCCATACTAATATGTTTCCTTCCCCTTTGAAAGATAAACCCAAAGCCTATAAGTGAGATTTATATTCATTCTAGCAGTTTGCATCATCACCTCTTAAACCCAGCCACTCAGCATATTTCCAAATGGGTGCCTCCAATTTCCTACAGAGGATAAGATCAAACAGTGTAAAAATGCCAAAGTGTTGAAGTTTGTGTAGAAGACGTGCATTGAGAGTAAAAACCTTATCAAAACCAAGCATTCGGTCTATTCCAATAAAAAAGTTTTTCCATTTCCAAATGCCCAAGCTAATCTTTGGCCCAGGATTGGCATCACTTTGAGAAAACTGCGCCATATAGCAGAAACTTGTCGAGGTGAAAAATTCACTCCCAAATAAATGAGTCGAATAGGATCGCCCTCTGTATACTTGAGTTTTGTGATTTTGGACCAAATTCCGTCATCTTTCAATACACGCCATAGGGACTTAACCAAAATAGCGTTTGAAAACGTTCTCAAATTTAACAGCCCCCAACCCCCCGATCTTTTGGGGATTGAGATCTCCTCTAATTTGCATTAATGTAATTTTGTGTGATCCGAAGAAGTGCCCCATAGGAAATTTGCGATGATGGAGTTAATTTTATTAACTTTGTTGACCGGAAGGTAAAAAAGATGCGACCAGTATACTATATATTGTGATAATACAGCCAAAATCAAAATGTATCTTCTGCTCAGCGAAAGAAATATGTTCGTCCATTTATATATACTATTTTGGAATTTTTCAATTAACTAGGTCTAGTATTTACTGTTGTATGAAAAATGTTTTAACCGAAACCCCAGATAAGATATTCCATTTGATATATAACTTCTGTCAGTCCCCATAAAACCAACTATAAATTTGATTTCTTCCTTGTCACTCGAATCATATAATAGGAGAGTTTTACCTTTGTTAATACGTAGACCAGTAGCATGTCCGAAGCGGATGAGGATGTAATGCATATAAAACCACTGATTTCTGCTAAGCATACCAAAGAGCAATAAGTCATCAACAAATAAAGAGTGAGTGACACATACCGAAGGAGAGATGGCGAGACCATTAAAAAATCCCCTTTCCACCGCCATATTCAAAAGTTTGCTGAAGCTGTCCATAACGAGGATGAATATGAGAGGAGATAATGCATAGCCTCGTCTAAGCCCTCTTTCTGCCACGAAAAAATTAGTTGGAAAAACTTTAATGAGAACAACATATCTAACTGATGTGATGCAGGCCATTATCCATCTGATGGATCTCATAGATAACCCAATCTTAAGTAGGATGAGTCGAATGAATGACCAGTCAGCTGAGTCAAATTCCTTATGGATATCAATTTTCATAATAAGAGCCTCTACTTTGTTTGCATGTATGGAATCAAGAGCCTACTGAGCTATCGTAATGGCATCGTGGATCGACCTCCCGCTTAAGAATCCATATTGTTCCCTTGATATGCAAGAAGATAGGGTATTTCGAAACCTATTTGGAATGCTTTTTGAAGTCAGTTTACAAACAACGTTACAGAGTGCAATAGGTCTAAAGTCTGAGAACAGTTTTGGATCTGAAGATTTTGGAATGATGGTTAAAAAATTCGAGTTCATGTCACCAGGGAAAAAACCCAGTATTCTAATTTGTTCCACAACTGAGAGAAACTCATCCGCCATCGTGTCAAAGAAATGGACAAAATGGGTTTTTGTCGTGGGCAAACTCTTTTAAAATAACTTCAATCTCCTGTTTTTTTAATCTCTACTTCCATAATCATATTATCAGCTTTGTCAAACATGGAAGGCATATGGTGTAATACCCATGTTTGGCTTTGATAATTTATGTCAATGTCGGCTTTATAGAACTCTCACAAATATTTATATGCTTAACCTTGAATGTCCTATGTCAAATGCTTCATCGAACCATCAACTACCCTTATGTGCCATATTGAGTTTTTGTTTCTCCACCTATTGGCACAATTATGGAAATACTTTTTGTTTAGGTCACCCTCCTAAAGCCATTGCAATCTGCTTTTTAATTTCCATGTAGTTTCTTGAATCTTTAGAATCTCGAGCTTTCGCACCTCCAAATTCTCAAGTGTGGAGTATGTATGAGTTTCAGGTGGGGCATTCTTCATACATATATAAATCTGAGTGATCTTTTTATCAATTTCTCTCAGTTCCACTTCAATACCGGATACTTTCTCTTTCTACCATTGTTTGACAATTGTTTTGAGGTTATGTAGTTTAGCTGCAAACTTTGTCCAATCGACCAGATCTGTGTCATTTTCTTCTTTGTTCCAGCAATCGGTCACTAATTTGACAAAAGAAAGATCCTGTAGCAATACTCTGTTGAATTTGAAAGGAAATCCTTTCACACTAACCTCCCTCCTCCATGATAATGATACCATCATATGGTCAGATAGGCATGAAGAGAATATTTTTGACCTCACATTCCCCAATAGAGTGATAAGTTTGGCTTTCATCATGGCACGATCATGGAATTTGCTGATGAAATCATTTCCACTGTGCTTATATGTCCACGTTGGTACAAGAGGAGAGGGTTTGATGTCAATGAGACCTGAATCAATGAAAATTTGTCCGATCTTTCCCTCCAGAGGGTCCAGCCACGCTCTATCTCCCCAAGATTCATCCACAAATAGCGTAGCATTATAATCCTCCATAACTATAAGACATTCAATATCAAGAAGGCCCGATCGGCTTAGTCTATCCCAGAAATTAACCCTATTTCTGCACGATGCATAAATATTGATTATATAAGTCATGTGCGATATCCCTCTGATATTACCACGTAGCAAAATACCTCCAAAAAATTTATATGCCTGAAGGAAAAATACAGAAGGGTCCCATGTGGCCAATAGACCACCCGCCCGGCCATCCGCATCCACTCCCACTGCTTTCCAGTTAGAGCGGATATTTAGAATAGTTTCAATAGTGACTATATGACTACATAGTGTCTCCTGGAGTAGTACAAGCGATGGATTTTTATCATAAAACATCTGGCGAAGGTGGAGATTTTTTTAGGGCCCACCCACCCCCCTTATATTCAAAGATATTACTGTCATCATTTCGGTATGTCTTTGAGGCTACCCACTCTAAGGCCCCGTAGATATTCAGAAGTAGAAATAGGAAAATCCTGTAAATCAAATAGTTCCCCATGAAACAATGATTTCGTCTTCATCCTTCCTCTGAAGTGTCTTGTTCCTTTTTTAGACATTTTCCTGATAGTGATATTCAATGTTGATTCTAGGGACATGTGTGGATGAGGACTAGTGGAGAATTTTCCAAAAATAGTGAGTGTAGCCAAGTCTAACATCGTGTTTTGTGGAGAATCAAGCTGAAGAGGAGGGTCGGGTTCATGTGAAGAAAGTGGGGAAGCCCATTTTAATGGGGGCATGCATGGGGAAACCACTAATGGTTTAGTTGGAGGCAGACGTGGAGGTGAGGTGGGGTTATCTGTGTACACATTACCATGAGGGTCATCTATTGGATTTTCCGAGAGCGACGAGGTTGACTCATGCGATGATGGGGAAGATTCATGGTGAGGAAGGGGGCACCCAAGTTTTCCGATAAAAATGGAGCCTTTTTAGTATCTATATTTCCCAAATGTAAATTTCAAGTGTAAGATTTGACAGTATTGTTGGATGGAGGTATTGACTTACCATATTCAGTCCCTGATGTATGTTCTTTCTTCCTTCCCAGTTGGCGGCCATATGATGCATTATTGCGACGTCCTCTCCTCCATTTACGCATTGGGCAAGTTCTTTGTAAATGACCAGTATGGTGACATATGAGGCATTTGAAGGGTACTCCCTAGTAATCCAATCATTTCTTGTGAGTTCTCTGCCCCCAAATTAGGTCAATGTCACTCGGCAACCCACCTTGGAAAGAGACTTCAACAAATATCCAAGCAATCCTCTTATCTGCTATGCCAATGCATCGGGAGTCCAGAAATTTAGTTACACCAATATAATTTCCAATTGCCCGCAAGGTCTTCAGGGTCCAAAATTCCAATGGTAAGCTAGGTAATTTGACCCATATCAGTTTACACTTTGGAGCGTCAATTACGGGGTTGAAACCCAAGAAACATGGGAGTAATTGCATAAAACTCCTGCACCTTACCTAGGTCCGAGCCAAAATCTTCCTGCAATCTTCCTCATGCAGAAAATGCACACTAAACTAGTTCCCCATCATCCTGCTAACTTTAGGAATATAGCTCAGAATTGGTGCCCAGTAAGTTTTAACCCATTCCGGCATATCAACAGTGAGATCCTCTGGGTATAGCCATCTTCCAATCAACGCTCGCTTCTGCAAGCTAGCCACTCTGTCCTAGAGATCGTTGTCTTCTAGAACCACCTTTTTTACATTTGGAGTTGTTTTACAACAGTGTTCCTTACGATTTCTCTTCAATCTGTATAAGCCTGGCTGTGTGCCGATGAGCGAATCATTTCTATGCGAGGATAACCCTTGTCTCTTATTCATTTGGTGGATATTTAAATTACGGGTCCGATCTCCATTCAGAGAATGATAAAATTCCAGACTTTTACCCACCTAAACATTTTTCCATGACCACTCCTTTTCTGCCCAGGTGGTGGCAGAAATCAATGCCTCATGGGCAGATGTATTAGAGGATAGTATTTTAGTAATGCTCATCCTTAGCAGATGTTTCAGATCCAGACCCAACAGCTGTATGAATCTTTGTTGGATTCAAAGAGGTGAAAACTCAATGACAGTTCTAATTCAACAAAGAATGTAGATTTACCCTTTTTCAGAACATCCAAATAAACTATTAGGCTTGAAAGAAGTCTGATTAATCAAAAGATAGTCAGTACATGGAGGGAGGTGAGAGATTTAGTGCTCATCTAGATCTGACCCCATCGTGCATTTAAGAGAAAATGACTCTCGTGATTCGCGCAAGATCAACAGAAAATCCCGGTGACAATCCTTTCTCAGTACCGAGTAGGTATTCCGCTCTTCCGTTCTCAAAATAGTTATGGCAAATTAAACAACATATGGTAAGACCATAAATGGGGAAAAGACTGCCCCTAAAGAAAATCGGATCACATGGCGGCAGGATATGTACAGCTATCACGGATCTTACATCCTTTGGCTCCTGGTCACTGCTTTCTTAGCTTATTGATGCAAAGGAAAATGACATCCTCAAGAAAACTTACTTTACATGCTCTCACACCGCCTCTATGGTTTAGGCCAATGAAACATGAATTTAATATAGAAACCTCTAGCCCTTCGCCTTTTGGTCTCTTTCTGTAGTTTTTTCTCTTTCGCATGAGGACATGCAAGATGATAGGTACTGGGGGGAGAGATGTTAGGAAAAAGTGACTTAATTCACGCTTTATTCATATTTTCACCCTATGCTTACTCATGGTTTTCATTATCATTGTTGGGTTAGTATTTAAACTTGGAGCATGATCGTAATTGTTCATTATTTAACCTTTTCTTTATTTTGATAAGATTTGCATGAAAAGAAATATTGATGATGGTGCTTGTGTTTTTTCAGAAGCTATATGAAATCACACATGCATCAACATTTTTAGGGATAATGTGGATATTGAGACCTTTTTCCTTCTTCAACAGATCATATCAGCAATACACTCATCTCGAGCCATTCCATCATTTACTTCATCTTGCAACACCAAGGAAATCAACAACAAGGGTATAAATTGAGGTAGAGGTTTAAGATTCTTTAATTGATCGTAGATTTAAGAAATCTTTGATGATTAACCACCACATATTCTCGTATATCCGGTTTTCCATATACCGTCCATTTGCATGCTAATCTAGGTCATAATATCGGTTCATGTAAACAAAAGCAGAATCTATAATTCCTTCCCCTCATACACATTCATGCATATTGTTAATCTAATAGAGGGTGAATTCATGGTTTTCTCATGAACGAACCATTCATAAGCATTGGCCTCGCAAAAATAGAGAATGCAAGCACATGTCTTCCCATATCGATCACCACCTCATCTCATCTACCATTTCCATTGTCACCTATAATCCTATTCAAATTTTCCTCCTACCATACCTATTTGTTTCTTCTCAATTTGTATAGCTCTTAAATGAAACATATGGCAATAAAATCTTCATGTATTGTTGTTTCACAAGACCTAACCCTACATAAAAGCCATGATGCCATAAAAACCTAGATATGAATAAAGTATTTGTTTGGATAAGGACATGGAAGCAAAACCCTGTGCATGGGGGTATGTTGGGCCTCAGATATGCCCATGTTTTCATCATGAAATATCATTGTTTATACCCTAAAACCCTAGGTTTTTAGCCCATTCTCAGCACTTAATTCCATCACTCACCACCAAATACTCTTTATGGTTGATTATCATAAATTTTCTTTACTTATTAATGATTAAATATGATTATGTCATGTTTTACTAATGATAATTTTTTTGAAGTACATTTATCACAGGGTTCCATCGGGCCGAAATCCCTCACAAGCTTGCCATATGGGGATGCCTAATTTAGGATTTGGCACTTTCTGCTGCTTCCGAGGAAAACCAATGGAGGTTATGGTCCAAAATAATTTTTTAATACCTTCTCATACATTTTATTTCACCTGTGTCACACATGTGGGTCCTTAGAGTTGATTAACAACCGCTCCCTAAAATGCCCAAACCGGCATGTTCAACTCGATGTGTGTGCATTTGGAGGTTAATATATAAAATATAATCAAATGGGTTTGTTAAAAAATATAACCAATTATGTATATAAAAAACGGTTTCCCCGCATTCAAATTTCTCTAAAAGTTGTACACGGTCTTGGAGGCAATTTTGTAAAAAATGACTGCTTTTTTTCAGAGTTCTAGAACATTGTAAACAAAAACCCAAAACAACCATCTTTGGGCATGATTTCCGAGGATATGGATTCGAAATGATACAAATCCAAGAGCGATTTTTGTTTGAAAACATAACAAATTACCCCTCCGAACAATTTTCTACAATTCTTCATGGTTAGGAAGATATACCAATGTCTTTAGGTCGCTTGTTAAAATTGTTCAATTTTCCGTAATTGAGAAAATGAATAATTCACCTTGTGAATCTTATAAATGGCTTAGCCATGGTTTGTGTTCTAAGAAGGGGAATTTTTTGAAGGAGGAGGATGAAAAGGTGTGAACATGAGACAAAATATTGAAGGAATGTATGTAAGTGAATTTATGATTTGAATCTTAATACAATTTGACTTTGCCATGAATATTTTTTGTAAATGTTATGGTTTTTTTTTAATATTTAGACATTGATTTAGTTTAGACTTGCTCCAGGAGTGGCAAGGATCCACCATCGCCTGGAAGTAAGTTTTGTAAACATCATAGGATAGAGGTAGTGTGTTTGATTTAGATCTAGGTGCATGGATTTTATTTTGAAAGAAATTGTTAATTGGATGTCATAATTTTGATTATGTACTTAAGACTGTAATTCGTTTGTTTTCTTAAAATTAGCATAGACATATCATTTTTCAACTCGTTGCAAGCTAATGAATGGCATTGATCAATGATTTTATTTCATGAATAACTCCCATTTCTGCATATTTACGATTGAAATATTTAAAGGTGCTTCTTAATTGATAAAACACGAGATCGATAACTCCATTTGTTTTAAATATGAATTGAAATCTATTATGTACCTTATTGATTTTCTTGTGACATCGTGTTTTGGAAGCCAAGTATTTGAAAACAATGCAATGAGACCATTAAATCATTGTTTGAAGTTGTAGTTTAGTTTGAAATTCATTATGATTAGTAGTTAGTTATTGGTAGAACCATTCCCCAATGTGCTCATGTTTGGAATGATTTCTCGAGTTCGATTAAAGAAGTTTAAGGATAGGATAGTTTCTTATTTTGTAGTCTCTTAGATCCGAAGCATGTCAATTAAAATCTTGGTTTACTTAGTTTCTTTTGAAGTAATTGCAAAAGTGGTGACAAAGGTTTGTTTGAATGCTTATTTGATTTATTTTATGCATCCCTGAGAATTAGATTAGTTGAAGTCTTGTTTGTTCATTTGCTCTTAGTTTAAGATCATTTGAATGAGAGTGAATTTTATTGGGATTAAGGTTTAGCATAAGTTTGGTATTATTTTTAAATTAATCTTGATTGGTTTAAGATTCTTGTATTTAGATTAAAATAGATCTTAGTATTTAGATTGAGATTTTCATTTAGATTAAAATCATTTCAATGATAATTTGTATTGCTTGGTTTATGATTAATTAGATTTAGTTTCATTTGCACAAATGATTATAATTTCTTATTTTGTTTTAAGCATGTTTTCCTCAATTGATTAGCTTCAATTAGAAATAACAATTTTGTACTTAAACAACAAGTTGATTCCTATTGTAGTCTAGGTTAGATGCTCCGATCATGCATTCCCCGCACTTGTACCCTCGAATATTACGAGTCACTCGGATTGATAATTTAATGTTGGAAATTATAGCAATATATTTCAACATTTTTGGCATCAAGTGTTTCGGAGGTGCTAAAGGGATCGAGCCTAGTTTCTTTCACAAGTTCTGTGTGATCTTAGATGCAGGAAATCCGTAAGGGCAAAAGAGTGTACAAGAAGACATGAGTGAAGAGCCACACATCCACTATTGTGGGGATGCTCCAAAGTTTGGTTGCCCAATCAAGCAGTAGTTTGGTGAGTTTTTTATTAGCAATTAGCAGATCTTTAATTCATTTAGATTAAAAAAATCAAGTTCTTTAAAGATAAACCATTTTTTTGGGGTGTTGTAAGAACACCCTTTGTACTAATCCATATCAGTGAGCAGGATAAATTCAATAATGACCGAGATATTTGAAGAATGTCCATCAAGGCGCTTTTCTCAAATCCTAGCAAAGTAGCCGAGGTATCTTCTTCTCGTAGAAGAGTTCATTCTCGACTCCAGCATTAAGTGAAATTATATGCGTCTCTCCACTAGCCCAAACATGATTTGGAAATCTCCCTTGAGTCCTCTTACCTATCTACCAAGGAGATCGATGAGCCATGTGACTATAACTGATGCAAGAGCATCTAGATGAACTTGAGATCGAGGAAAACTTCACCATGCCCAAGAACAAGCCTTGTGTGCATTCTAGAGGACCACTTTATCTAAGTTTTCTTGGCATAACCATAGAGGACATATCTGAGCGGTTCAAAAAAGAAGAAAATGAGCCAATACCACTAGGATTACATCGAGGATTGGTTCAAGGTCATAATCCAACCAAAGTACCACTCTCTATCTTCAAATACTCTCTGGTAGCATCATCAATCGAAGAAACTAGTTTCTCATACTCATGGTATGTGTTGAAGTTTATTCTTTCAAACTCGGGTGTGAGAATATTTAGCATGTCATATTACGAACACTGGTCGCATTGGAAGTACTCCTACACTCAAGGAGACCTTTCCTCTCTCTAGATTAGGAGGTATAAATGAATAAAAATTTTGTTACAACATCATTCTTGAAATTTCAATTCCTAAGGCATAACCATAGAAATTTTTGTCATTATGCACTCTTGTGGTAACACTTGTCAAAATAAATTCACTCTTAATGCCTCATATTTTATAAAGTGACTCTCATTATTAGCCAAGATTATTCATTGGGTCGGCTTTAGGGGAATTGTTATTGTTATACTTTCCATTCATAAGCTTAACATACTATCATCCAAGAAACCTTTTTCAAGTTTCTCTTTGAAGGTATTGATGAAAAGCTCCTATGGTGGAACACTCGTATAAAACCATCATGAGCTCTCACAAGAACCCTAGCACGATCCCATCGTAGGAATATTTCCGGTAATTATCTCGAGTTATTTTCTTTTCTTGAGTGTTTAGGTAGAAGGATCAACCAATAAAGATTAGTAATTAAAAAAATTTTTAACATCATCCTACGATCTTAAGGAGTAGATCTATCTCCCCACTTATTAAGTAACCTCTAAGGTTAATCATAATCAAAGTCTACAAAATATTTTAGGAGGATAGGAGGTCTCTTGCAATGAGCCGACCTACCACGATCATGAGACCTAACATGCATGACATTACTCGCTCCTCGGCCACTAAGCCAGCAGTAATGGCTTTCTATGCCTCAAAAGCTAGAAGACAGAGAGGTCTCACTCATGAGCTCTGCTCTATTCATCCATGTTGCTCTTGTGAGTGGCACTCGCCATCATCTCGGGTTACCAAGCGAGACAATGGCCTTTATCTAAAAGTCAAAATAAGCTAACTCTTGAATCTATATCTAGTAAGTGAGACACAGACATTTTGTTAGGTTAAAAGGCATCCCTTGTCGAGGTTATAGACACTGCCTGGCTAAAGAAGCAGGCCATGCCTCTGTATCAAAGGAAATTTTACAATGTGATTTACTTGGTTGTTTTTTCCTTTCCCTAAACTCATTATCATATATCTCTCGAGAATGGATTTAATATCCTTTAGTAGTGTGCTTAGAGTTCTATATTTAAGAAATAATTCTGGTTTTTATGGATGTGAGACCTTTAAAAGTGTGTGATTCACCGTTGCTTGAATAAGAGAAGCTTTCGACTACATGCTTTGGGTAATGGTAAGACAACCATCCCTCTGTAAGGTATCATTTTGTAATATTTATTTTTCCCCCTACTTTCAATCCATTTTAAGGCCTTGGTTTTTAAATAAAGTCACTTTTACTTGTAGTAATGAGGCTATCGAAAGTGAAGACTTGCCGCCTTGGATTACTCTTGGAGATGCTTTCTTTGCGGGAAATTATTATGGTTAACTTCATTTTAGGATGACATTATCTCTACAAAGAACAACATTGTTTAAGCATTCCTTTTAGTAGCCCTAGCATTAGTTTCTCTTTTTGGAATAATAAAACTCCGGATCTTAACGTCACCTGATCCTGTCACTACTCTTCTTACCTTATCATGCAAAGGAAAAACGTCATCCGATGAAACTTACTTACATGCTCTCACACTCACCCTATGGTTTAAGTCAATGAAACGTGAATTTAATATAGTAAACCCTATCCCTTCGCCCTTTGGTCTCGTCGAGGTTTTTTCTTGCATGAGAGACATCCAAGATGATGTGCATGGGGGGAGAGATGTTAGGAAAAAAGTGATGAGAATTGTCGTGTTTTATTAATATTTTCACCCTATGCTTACTCATGTTTTTCATTATCATTGTTAGGCTAGATATCTTAAACTTGGAGCATGATCGAGTAATTGTTCATTAGTTAACCTATTTCTTTTATTTCGATAAGATTTGCATGAAAAGAAATATTGATTATGGTGCTTGTGTTTTTTTTCGTGAAGCCGTATGAAATCAAACATGCATCAACATTTTCGGGATAATGTGTATATTGAGACCTTTTTCCTCCTTCAGCAGATCATATTAGCAGTCACATCATCTCAAGCCATTCCATCATTTACTTCATCTTGCAACACCGAGGAAATCAACAACAAGGGTAAAACTTTGAGGTAGAGGTGGCTTAAGATTCTTTAATTGATTAGGAGATTTAAGAAAGCTTTGATGATTAACCACTCCTCACATATTCTCATATATCCAGTTTTCCATATACCCTCCATTTGCATGCTAACCTAGGTCATAATAATATTGGTTCATGTAAACAAAAAGTAGTAAATCTATAATCCCTTCCCCTCATACATTCATGCATATTGTCAATCTAATAGAGGGTGATTTCATGGTTGCCTTTCATGAAGGAACCATTCATAAGCATTGGCCTCGCAAAAATAGAGCATGCAAGCACACATGTCTTCCTATCTCCATCACCACCTCATATCATCTACTTCATTTCCATTGTCACCTATCATCCTATTAATAATTTTCCTCCTACCATACCTATTGTTTTTCCTCAATTTGTATCGCTCTTTAAAATGAAAATCTATGGCAATAAAATCTTCATGTATTGTTGCTTCACAAGACCTAACCCTACATAAAAGCTATGATGCCATAAAAACATAGATATGAATAAAGTATTTGTTTTGCATGAGGACACATGCAAAACCCTCGTACATGGGGGTATGTTGGGCCTCGTATATGCCCATATGTTTTCATCATGAAATATCATCGTTTATACCCTAAAACCCTAGGTTTTTAGCCCATTTCCGTAGCTAATTCCATCACTCGCCACCGTATACTCTCTATGGTTGATTATCATCAATTTTATTTACTTCTCAATGATTAAAGATGATTATGTCACATTTTACCGATGACAATTTTTTTTCAAGTACATTTATCACAGGTGTCCATCACGAAATCCCTCACAAGCTAGTTATGTATGGGGATGCCTAATTTAGGCTTTGCACTTTGGGCCAAGGACTCCGAGGAAAACCAAGGGAGGTTATTGTCCAAAATAATGTTTTAATACCTTCTCATGCATTTTATTTCACCCAGTGTCACACATGTGGGTCCCTAGGAGTTGATTAACAACCGCTCAAAATGTGCAAAGTTTCCAAATCGGGGCATGTTTGACCTCGATGTGTGTGCAACTCGGAGGTGAATATATAAAATATAATAAAATGGTTTTATTAAAAATATAACCAATTATCTATATCCAAAAACTATCAGCCATATTCGAATTTTTCTAAAAGTTATATGTGGGTCTCTGGAGGCGCTTTGTAAAAAATGACTCGTTTTTTTCTGTAGTTCTAGAACATTGCACACTCAAACAACCAACTTTAGCATGATTTACAAGTGATATGGATCCGAATGAGACAAATCCAAGAGAGGTTTTTGTTAGAAATATAACAAATTAGTCTCCCCTCCGATCAGCTTTTTCTACAATTCCTTATGGTTAGGAAGATATATTAATGTCTTTTAGGTCGCTTTGTTAAAATTGTTTAATTTTCCGTAATTGAGTGAAAATGAATAATTCGCCTTAGTGAACTCTTATAAATGGCTCATCCATGGTTTGTGTTGTAAGCTGGGGAAATTTTTTGAAGGAGGAGGATGAAAAGGTATGTGAACATGAGACAAAATATTGAAGGAATGTATGTAAGTGAATTTATGATTTGAATCTTAATACAATTTGACTTTCGCATGAATGTTTTTTTTCTCGAAAAATGTTATGGTTTTTTTTTAATATTAAGACATTGATTTAGTTTAGAATTTCTCTAGAGTGGCAAGGATCCACCATCGCTGGGAAGAAAAAGTTAGTAAACATCATAGGATAGAGGTAGCATGTTTGATTTAGCTCTAGGTGCATGGATTTTATTTTGAAAGCAATTGTTAATTAGATCTCATAATTTTGATTATGTAATTAAGACTATAATTTGTTTGTTTTCTTAAAATTAGATAGATATATCATTTTCAACCCGCTGCAGTAAGCTAATTAATTGGCATTGATCAATAATTTTATTTCATGAATAGCCTCTTTGTGACAAAGCTATACGATTGAAATATTTAAAGGTGCTTCTTAATTGGATAAACAAGAGATCGATAACTCCATTTGTTTTAAATATGAATTGAAATATATTATGTGCCTTATTGATTTTCTTGTAACATTGTGTTTTGGCAACAAAGTATTTGAAAGCAATGCAATGAGACCATTAAATCATTGTTTGAAGTTGTTGTTTAGTTTGAAATTCATTATGATTGTAGTTAGTTATTGGTAGAACCATTCCCCAATGTGCTTATGTTTCAATGATTTCTAGAGTTTGATTAAAGAATTTAAGGATATGATATTTTTTTTTATTTTGTAGTCTCTTAGATCTTAAGCATGTCAATTAAAATCCTGGTTTACTTAGTTTCTTTTGAAGCAATTGCAAAGGGGTGACAAAGGTTTGTTTGAATGCTTGTTTGATTTCCTTTACGCATCCTAGGAATTAGATTAGTTGAAGTCCCGCTTTGCGTCATCATTGGCTCTTAGTTTAAGATCATTTGAATGAGAGTGGAATTTTATTGGGATTAAGATTTAGCATAAGTTTTGTATCATTTTATAATTGATCTTGACATTGGTTTAAGATTCTTAGTATTTAGATTAAATAGATCTTAGTATTTAGAGTTGAGATTTTCATTTAGCATTAAAAATAATTTCAATGGTAATTTGTATTTCTTGGTTTATGATTAATTAGATTTAGTTTCATTTGCACGCTGATTAGAATTTCTTATTTTGTTTAAGCATGTTTTCTCTCAATTGATTAGTTTCAATTATAAATAACAATTTTCTTTACTTAAACAACAAGTTGATTCCTATTGTAGTCTAGGTTAGATGCTCCTGATCCTAGGGTTCCCCTACGCTTGTACCTCGAGCTTACAAGCCCCTGTATTGATAGTCTAATGTTGGAAATTATAGCAATATCTATTTCCCCAACACAGTATTCTCTAGAAATTTCTTTTTAAATTATTTGTCTATCAAATGATTTCGGTAATGCAGCACACCCCCGTCTGAAAAACACCAAACCTCGATCAAGTTGCCGCAGCCGACACTTCATAGCAAAGCAACAACTGGACACATCCCTTATAGGTCTACCATCTTCGACATATCTCGTATAACACAATCCTATGAAAGGCCTTGAAATGATAAAGAAATGGGACCACTTTTTAGGATGTCAAGCCAAATAGAGAGGATCCATTTGTGTATGATCTCGCACTCTTGTTGCAATCGCCTAGCATAAGATTACAAAGCCTACTACTATTTTGCATTTGGGTCCTATTTATATTGCCTCACATGAACAAAAATGATTAAGTAAAAAATTAACACCGCAACAATGGCCAAAGCAAGGATTTGGCCAAGTGTGAAGGAATCCGTGGACATTGTTCATCAAAACCGGAGATATTTCATCTCCCTACCTCCCTATACTCTTTTCAACTATAAGGCATGTCTGTTTGTCATTAAATAAAAAGGAAAAAAAAACCAAAACTTGTGCCTAAACTCCCTCCCATTTTATCACTTCTATCACAAACAAGTAGAATTTTGTCTATCTTGCGACTTGTTGGTAAATTCCTTCTGGCTACCTCTTTCAAAACTATATGTTTCACAGTTAGGGAAAACGTAAGAAATTACTTCCTCCATCATAGCTCCTCCACCATGAACTACCATGTGGCATCGCTCTATCGTGGGAATAACATGTCCAATATTCAATAATGTTCCCGAGCATGAAAAGATCGCATGTGGATATTTCAATCCAAAGTTGTTCAACAAAAGGAGAGGCTGTCGGAATATTTAGCTCCATATTCAACAAAAAAGAGAGGGCCATGGAATATTTAGATCCATAGTGGGCCACAAAACAATTAAATTGAGTTGAATGAATGAGTGCTATCTCGTGTGTAGAGGGGACAACGTTCTAGATGCCAGCTTAGTCCGACAAAATTCCATGAGAAATTTCCACCTGTGTATTACACTAGACTAATATTTATACCTATTATTATATTAAAAATTATTATTATATTAGTATAAAAGATATATCGTAAGGAATTAAACATTGTTATGATGTTACAAATGTTTCTTAAATTATTTGGCTAAATTATTTCTTTTCAATCATACCACTACATCTAAATTTTTATATACATATTATATCCAAGCTATAACATGCAAGGTAATGAGTGGAGAAATATGAACGAAAGTTAAATAAAGAACATCTTTCACTCTAGTGACCTTAGGATTCTGTAGGGATATTCTACAATCAAAATAGAGAAGGGGGTTTCTTTTTAATTTTAGCTATCTCCTTTTAAAAATTTTAAATTAATTTTGGAGTCATTTTCCTAGAGTCATTAATTCCAAACGTTTTCAATTTAAATTTAAATTTTTGTCTAGTAATTTGTTGGAATTTTTTCCAAGTGTCCAACTAAACTTTCAAGGAATTCTATCAATTTATGCATTCAAAATTACCGTTTTAGAAATAAAATGTTACACATGCTATATGCATATAGAGAACCAATATAGATCCATTTTGAAAAGGATTAAATCTCTTGAGGTGCATATTTTTTTTCAAGTTTTTCATCCTAAAAGAAGTCTTGTAGGCTATCTTTAGCCTTGTGGACTTTAAATTTTTCTTTATTTCTTTCATCATTTGGAGAAGTCATAGTCTGGGTCCCACAACTCCCACAATAACCGATGACCATGTAAAGGTTAACCATAGTTAAGAAATATTTATATCAAGGACTGGTCATTCCTAAAACAAAAAAATACCCAATAATGTGTCAAAGTTGAAGACCATTTAGGTGGGACTTTATCATAATTAGTTAAATCAATTTTTGTGTGGAAGTTATCTTTAAGAATCCCCCAAAGCGTAATTTCTACACCAACTTGCCTAAAAAAGTTTAGGATAATATTTTTGTTATATAAAAAATTGGTTAAAGTTAAAGTCTAGTTGTACATAATTTCATCAAAATTAAGCTCATTTAAATTTTCAATTAGACATTTTACATCATTCCACCTAAAAAAAGGTCTCCTAAACATCTAAATTAAATCTTTAAAAATACATAATGTAATGTAAATCTTATCATATTTATTAATACACTAGCATCAATAATAGTGTAAAATACCGAAACTAGCTTGATTAAATGAAATTTAATTTACACCGTCGCTCCCCCACTACATCATAGGTATCATGGATTTTGAACATGAGGCTCCATAACCATCATAAAAATGAATATATTTAGGTTTTTATTTTAGTGATATATACGTATCGTAATCAACCCTATGTAAAACCCTTTGTATCTTCAATTCATTATATTTTAATAAAATAAAACTCTTTTCTTGAAAAAGTTTATATAACTTATAATATTTAATTTATTGCGATAGGCTTCCTTATTTATATTTTATTTTCAATGTCATATTATAGTGATACACATTTATTTTTTATTTATTAGTAATTTAAATATGTAATATAATTTTAAAAAGCAAGGTTATCAAGTTTTTATTAATATAAAGATTTAAGTGGGGGAACTTTTAAAATAATACTAATTAAAAGTGAATTTGATTAATTGGATTTTTTAATTAATAACTTAAAAGGTGATTATATTGAAAAAATAAAATCATAATAATGTTTGTTTTAAATGGAAATATTTAGTTTAAATGAAAGTGAGTTATTTAATTGATGTGATAATTTTTTCCATCACTTGAATGTTAACATTGTTAATAATTTTTTTATCATAGTTTTTCTTACTTTTCTTTAATAATGAAAGTGATTAAAATATTTTTCCCATTTTTAATTTGAAACAATAAGTAAACACTCCTCACTCTTTGATTTGAAGGAGTACGATACTAAGTATATGATATGAATTTATAGTTTGGAAAAATTTTCACAATATTGAATTGTGTATTTTACATATATTTGTTCATGGGTTCAAAAACTAGACACTTATCTTAATTTGAATCGCATGTGAGAGGAAGATTCCATCAAAATTTTCTACATTTCATTTGGAGGGTGGTGCACAGGGTCGGTGGTATCACAAATTAGTTACACTTAGGCATGCATCCATCACATCCTATAGTGAGTTCACTTGTAGGCTAAAGTGGAGATATTTTGATGGTGGGACAGGGATCCAGCATTTGCACTTCAAGAAGGTGGCTAACCCGAAGTAGATAAGCATCATAGAGGCTACATAGCAAAAAGTCTTAGAGTCTTGCAGTGATGTGTTTGCAGATATTTTTGAGGCACGATTGATCATGTTTTTTATTGAAGTTTTTGTTGAGCCTCTATGAGGTTTTGGGTGTGAGCTTTATAGTCCGAAGCATCATAGGAGGATACCATTAGTCGAGCATGGGACATGTTATATGTTGTAACAAAATATTAGGTTCCCACACCTACTAAACCATCTTTCCATCAAAAGGGAAAAGACATCCCGCTCTTCGCGTAAGGAGTAGACAGTGGAAGGGACAGACTGGATGAGGACATCAGCTGGGACCTTCGACAAAGGAAATTGATGTTTTACTTTTTCGAGAGCCATGGGCACTGCGCAGGTTAGCTAGTACATAAAGGAAAGGCTTGCTACATAGAGGTATTTTTCAAATAGTGATCCGTGAGGAGGAGGATGCATACTAGGAGGTAGAGAAAGGTGAGGGTGGACATCGTAGGCTCGGGAGGAGGTGGGCCATTTCACACCTAGTGGAGGATCTTTCTTACCGACTAGTGGATTTATGTGCTTTGATTTTGGTGAGTTCCAAAGTATTTGACACTAAGAATCATAGCCATAATGTAGGGACAATTTTGCATCTATGTTTGGTGGATAGTGAGGAAACCCACAATTTTATTGATGCATCAGATTGGTGGAGCGTAGGAGGCATTCGTAAAGAGGGTTTTCTTTGAGAGGGATTTTCTTATAGTAAGTGCTGCGAGATAGGATTGTATGATGTACATCCGATATGTTCCCAGACATGACATCGCCATGGGGACCTATTTAGTGATGCAAACCATTTCTTCATGGTGGATGTTCCACACACCTATATGGTGATGGGAGTCTCAATGGTTGTATTCTCTTAGGTGTGTCACAATTACTAATTCGAGGAAATTAGAGATGGGAGTTCATAGTGGATGGATGGAAAGCTAATACTGATCGAGGATTATGCATTCATATCCACCCCTGCATAGTGTCCCAGCATAATAATATGGAGGTTGATTTGAGGTGCGGTGACATAGAGTAAGCTGTGAGAGTTGAGGATCTCATAGATTTGGGTATTGAAGAAGCTAGACATATCCTGACATATTAGCTCTCTTGAGAGGCATCAAGCGCTATTTAGAGAGATCGTACCCAAGGGCATCAGACACGAAATATGGTATCGAGCATCACCCTTGAGTTGGATGAGTGGGGTTATCGCAATCATCACCACTCCCTATAGACATCCCAAGGAATATCAATATGAGGTTATTTGAGAGGGCTATATATTTTTTGGTTGAGGTTAGGGCATATTATACCTAGCTCAAGTCGATTCTCACTCTTTGTAGTGTTGGTGAAGAAAAAGGATGGGACCCTTCACATGTGGGATAGATCTACATGACCCTCAACAAGAAGATGCCAAAGAATAGGTATCGCATTCATGGCATTGGTGAGTTGATGGACAAGCTTTATAGATCCAATTAATTCTCTAAGATAAACTTGCACTTAAGGTACCACTAGATTCAGGTGAGGGGGAGGGACATCCTCAATACCACTTTTCACTACCATTAGGGACACTTTGAGTTCTTGGTGATGGCCTTTGGGATAACCAATGCACCAGCCATGTTTTAGTCTTGCATGAACCATGTGTTCCAAAAATATTTTCAAAAATGTGTCTTGGTATTATTTGATGATATTTTGATATATAGTAGGACTTACGAGGAGCACCTCTAACACTTGGAGGTCCTATGCATACTATAGGAGCAATAGTTGTATTAAAAAATGTCAAAGTGTGAGTTCGGATTGAAGAACATGTTATATCTTGGGAATTTGATTGGGGAGGATGGAGTACATGTGCATCATGAGAAGATTAGGGCCATCCTGGATTGGCCTATGACTAGGAATGTGATAGAGTTGAGGGGATTCGTGGGAATATGTACATATTACAGGAGGTTCGTGAAGCGGTTTTCCTGGTTAGCAACACCCCTTATGGATTTGACAAAGAAAGGGTATTTTGAGTGGAAATATGTGGAAAAGGAGGCTTTGAGCAACTAAAGAGTGTGATAAGTAGTTTTCCTATTTTGTCCCTTCCATATTTTTCATGCCCATTTATTTTGGAGTGTGATACACCATGGGAGAGAATTGGAGAAGTTTTTTCATAGGGAGGTAAGCCCATAGAATTTGACAGCTGAAAAATTCATCCACATGAGATATCGTATCCAATATATGATAAACAGATTCTAGAAGTCTTGCACATGTTGTCTTTGTTTCAACAATATTTAGTGGGGAGCATGTTCAAGGTTAATATTGATCACAATTATCTTCGGCTTTTCTTGGAGCAACAAAACCTGCAGGAGATACAATAGAAATGGGTCAGTAAGATCCAATAATATATTTTTTAGATTGAGTATTTCAAGGGCAAGTAGAAAATATTGAACGATTCATTATCATAGAGGCTTGCGACACTCTCTTTGATCGATATCACATAGGATTGGAAGGCACAACTTTTGGTGGAGTACTCCAATGATTGGCAGGCATGTGAGATCTTAGATGGTACTCATGGGTATGATAGGTACTGAGTGATGGATGATCTTATCTATTACAAATATAGGATTTATTTGGTGCCAGCATCATAGTTGAGGGAGAAGATCCTACACACAACTCGTGAATCACCTTTGGCAGGGCATCAAGGGTTCTACAAGACTTACAGGGCCATTAGGAAGCATTTCACTTGGAAAGGTCTTAAGGAGAAGTTTCTTAGGCATGCCAGGGAGTGTGATTCATGCCAAAGGAGCAAGGGAGAGCACAAACATCCCACTAGGTTACTACAACCTCTTCCTTTTCCTAAGAGGAAGTGAGAGAGTATATCGATGGAATTTATTACAGGATTATCGATAGTATAGGGGAGAGATTGCATCTATGTGTTTGTTGATAGGCTGATGAAGTTTGCACATTTTTTTTCCATTCTAGCTTGATATTCAACATCAGTTGTGGCTGAGTTGTTTTCCGGGAGGTTTTTAAGCTGCATGGGCTTCCTAAGACGATTGTCAGTGATAGGGACGCCATATTCATGGGAGGATTTGGAAGGACTTATTTTTCTTTTTGGAACATAGGCGACTCTCAACACTAGCTACCACACTTTGATAGATGGACAAACATAGATAATAAATAAGTGGATGGAGGGATATCTGTGCAACTATGTGACTCAACAATAAAGAGGGTGGGTGAACTGGTTGCACCTTGGGGAGTATTTCTACAACACCACATATCATATGTCCATAGGTATGACACCCTTTCATTCTTTATATGGTTATGATGCAATGAATTTTTTTGATATGATTTTTTGATATAGAAGAGCTCCTTGATCCGAGTGGATATTGGTGGCCACCGCCTATCCACTTGGGGCCCCCATTGTCTCTTTCGAGTTTTCCATTTTACGGCATAACTTACTATTTTAGCGAGTTTTTCAGGTCACGAACTTCCGAGCCGTTTTGAGGCTAAATGACATTTTTGGGCATCGCCTCCATTAAATATCATTCCGTTCGAGGCAGTATTCATGAGTGAAAGTTATGTAGTCCTCGATCTTTGCTTTCTAATGATGTATCATGTGCGTCAAACAGAGATATCATGTGCGTCAAACGGAGATAGTATGCCAAAGTTACGTCCCTGGGAAGTTGAAACACCAATTTACCCAAACGGGGCCCATAGTTTTGGCGCTTCATCTCCTAGGGTTAGGTTTTTGGATGTTTAGGGTTCTCCATTGTTTCTCAATCATAAATAGGCCCTCGAGCCTCATTGTAACTCAGTTCAGAGGCCTGTAGCCGCCACATCTCTTCTCAGAGATAGCTACCAGCGCCCTAGCTAGTTTTATTTCCATTCTGTTTGTAAGCAAATTTCAGTTCTTTGATATTAATGAAATGAAGCGTTATTTCCACTGCATCTCTGTATTTATGGTTATGTGTTTATTCTGTTGCGTTCCTGCATAAATCCGGATCAGTGGTATCAGAGCGGTCTGCTTTTTCTCGATCCTTCTTTTCATGTCCCCAACGAGGTCGGGGTATAAGGAGCTAGGGCTTGATCTGGTGGAACCTTTGCAAGATCAGCCTCGCAAACCTCGACGGACGCCCATGGGGGATGAAAAGAAATATGAGGGAGCAGGAGATCCTATCAAAATATTGCTCGAGGAGGCCCTCGAAAAACAAAGGAACGCGATGATGGATAACTTTGCTTAGATCCTTCAACGGCTACCCACCGGCGGCGCATCTGCATCCAGCAGCCACTCTGGAGGCGCGACTCCTTTTAAGGTACAAGTAAATTTTGACATTCCCATATTTGAGGGTCAAATAGACGCAGATGCCGTAGATAGATGGTTGAATCTATTAGAAGGATATTTCTCTGTTCATGACTTTTCAGATCGGGAGAAGATTATTTTTTCACTCCTCAAAGCTACCCCCCATGTTAAGGACTAGTGGGAAACCTACTGTGAGAACAAGGACCAGACAGAACCCTCTCTGTTCTCGGCTGTACCAACTTGGAATTCTTTCCGAGACGCCGTCAAGGAACAGTACTATCCCGTGGGAGCTATGAGGACAAGTACATACAATGGACCACGCTGCGACAACAAAGGGATCAAGATGTGCACGAGCTGACGAATCTGTTCCATACCCTGCGCACAAAGTTGGGTATCAAAGATTCAGAGAAACATTTGGTGCTAAAGTATCGCAGTTTTCTGCACAGATACATTCAGGAGGAAATGGAGTTCCTCGACATCTCCTCGCTTGGTACGGCATACCGGTATGCTGCCAAGATTGAGCAGAAATTCAAGCAGAAGAAGCGAGACTTTGGATCTGCGAATCAAAAGCAAGGGAAAGGTGCTTCCAAACAACAGAAAAAAGGACAGAGCCAAGGCATGGTGGCTAAAGACAACTCATCGAAGCCACAAGAAAAGAATAGCACCGCAAAGCCAAAGAAGGACACGGGAAAGTGGTGTGAGTTCCATAAGAGCTCCACTCACAACACAAGTGAGTGTCGGGCCAAGCAGTCGCTAGTGGCCGAGATGAGGGCTTCTGAGTCAGATGCATGCTCTGACTCCGAATCAGAACCTGAAAAGGTGAATGGAAAAGGGAAACAGATTATTGAGGCGGAGCCCAATGCCACTTTTGCCACTACAAAGATCCAAAAGGAGGAACCTGAAGATCCAGAGGAGGAGGAACGTCTCTTCCACTCCCAGATGTGGGTAAAGGGCTCCCCGGTACAGTTCATTGTCGACAATGGGAGCCAAAAGAACCTCATTTCAGTAGACGCCGTGAAGTGGTTGGGCTTGCCGACCACATCTCACCCACATCCATACACCATCGGGTGGCTTCACCAAGGACGAGATCTCCGCGTCAGCCGGCAGTGTCGCCTTCCCTATAGCATCAAGCCCTTCACGGATGAGGTATTATGTGACGTTGCTCCTATTGATGTTTCTTATGTATTATTAGGACAACCATACTTGTGGAAGCATCATGTTGTGTATGAGTCTCGGCCTCGTGCTGTTATTGTTACTTTGGGAAATAAGTTGTACAGGATACCAGAGGTACCACCTCCTGCCGATATCTCTTTGGTTACTGCAAAACAATGCAAGAAGCCTCGTTTCAAACCAGAAATCTGTTTTCCCCATGATCCGCCCCCGTGGTTAGAAGAAGATCGGCCACGACCTCCGTGATAGGGCTCCTCTGCACGACAACAACAGATGGATAAGGTTGTGGAGGAGTACGGGGACATCTTCACCTCACCCACAGGGGTTCCTCTGCACTGTCAGGTCAAGCACCCGATTGATCTGACCCCAGGTGCACCACTACCCAATGGACCAATCTATCGACGCTCTGTTCTGGAGAATGATGAAATCAAGAGGCAGATTCAGGAGCTGTTGCAGAAAGGTCACATCAGACCAAGTTCATCGCCCTGTGGGAGCCCGATCGTGTTGGTACAGAAGAAGGATGGGACGGGGAGACTCTGTATTGACTATCGGGCGCTGAACAAGATCACTGTCCGGAATAGGTACCCAATCCCACGGATTGATGACCTTCTGGACCAACTCCAAGGTGAAAAATATTTCAGTAAGATCGACCTGAAGTCTGGGTATCACCAGGCACCAATTGAACCCTCTGATGTGTGGAAGACTGCCTTCAAAGCTAAGGAAGGCCTTTTTGAATGGCTGGTCATGCCTTTCGGGTTGACGAATGCTCCCGCAACCTTCATGAGGATGATGGACGACATCTTGCGGCCATTCACCAACCCATTCGTAGTGGTGTACTTGGATGACATTCTGATCTTCAGCAAGACTTGGGAAGAGCACCTTCATCACATCCGACAAGTCCTCCAAACACTGCGGCAACACAAGTTGTGTGCCAATTTGGAGAAATGCACGTTTGGCATGACCCAGGTTCAATATCTGGGATACATTATTGATGAAAGGGGGTGCATGTGGATCCAACCAAGATCCAAGTCATTCGGGATTGGCCAGCCCCAACCACTATAACAGAGCTTCGCAGCTTTCTGGGTCTTGCTAATTTCTACCGTAGATTTGTGTTGGGATTCTCTCATATCACTTGGCCCTTGAGTCAAGTCACCAAGGGAGGAGCGAGAGAAAAATTCTTTTGGTTGGAACCTCAACAGAAGGCATTCATAGAATTGAAAAATCGCCTCTGTTCTGCCGCAGTGCTCACATTACCAAACTTGCAACAGCCATTTGAGATCAAGATGGATGCCTTTGACTATGCTATTGGGGTAGTTCTTACTCAACAGGGACATCCAGTGGCATATCACAGTGAGACATTGTCTGAGACAGTTCGCAAATATCCCACCTATGACAAAGAAATGTATTCCATTGTGCAAGCCTGTCGACAATGGAAGCATTACATTTTGGGGAAGGAAACAATCATCCACACAGACCGCCGGCCCCTGCAGTTCATACAGACACAAGGGAAGTTGCAGAATGATCGCCATCATAAGTGGTCCACATATCTGCAACAGTTTCATTTGAACATCAAGTACAAGAAGGGTAGCACCAATAATGTTGCAGACTGCCTCAGCCGACCACCGATCGTGGCGCTCACCATTGTGCTCAACTCTTGTGGGCACGAGACTTATGATTGGCCGCTTCTCTATGAGAGTGACCCAGAATTCGGCCACACTTACAAGGCACTCTTGGGGGGCACGCAAGTTCCAAATTTTCACCTCGAAGATGCACTTTTATGTCACCTGGGACACCTTTGTGTTCCTTCAAGCGAGCGTGCCAAGATGATATGGGAAGCACACTAAAGTCGAGTCGCTGGGCATTTCGGGGTCGAGAAAACAGTAGCAATACTACAGAATTATTTCTATTGGCCGAACCTTCGAAAGGATGTCGAGAAGCACATCAGATCCTGCATTGCTTGTGCCATTGCCAAACCGACCATCAAGAAGCAAGGCCTATATACTCCACTACCTACCCCTAGTCGACCTTGGGAATCCATCTCCATGGATTACATGTCGAGCCTACCTTCTACTAAGAATGGAAATGACTGTGTTTTCGTGGTCGTTGACAGATTCTCGAAGATGGCCATTATGGCGGCTTGTAAGAAGAATATCACAGCAGAAGCTACTGCTAAACTCTTCTTTGAACGAGTATGGGTGCACTTTGGGATCCCACAGTCTATCATATCAGATCGAGATAACAGGTTCCTCAGCACATTTTGGTCCAGCCTCTGGTCAATGATGGACACAAAGCTCACCAAGTCCACAGCTTTCCATCCCCAAACAGATGGCCAGACAGAGGTCGTCAACAGAATGATTGTACACATTCTGCGCATGTACAATTCAAAGCATCCGCGCACATGGGACGAGAGCCTCCCTTATGTACAACATAGTTATAATCGGGCTCTCCATAGTTCAATCGGCCATAGCCCCTTTCAGGTGGGCTTGGGATTCCAGCCACTATGTCCCATTGACGTAGCCATGCCATTTGCAGCTGCTCAGGCCGATTCAGCTCATGTCCAATCTGAAGTTGACAAAGCAAGTAGCTTCATCGAGCGCATTCAACACATCCGCCAACAGGTTCATGATATATTGGACAGAGCCAATGCGAAGTACAAGCAGCGCCATGATCAACACCGGGTGCCACACCACTTCCAGGTGGGCGACAAAGTATGGCTACATTTGCGGAAGGAGCGCCTCACTGGACCTCACCGCAAGCTTCGCCCGCTCCGATACGGGCCGTACACCATCACCAAGGCTGTAGGTAACAATGCCTTCGAGCTTAGTATTCTACCATTCCTTGGTCTGCACCCAGTCTTCAATGTGGATCGCCTTTGTCCTTACTTTCCACCTCTACTGGACACCTCGGACATTGCAGAACAACTCACACCAACAGAGTTAAACCCAGACTGCATGGAACAGGCCACCACAGATTGTATCATGGAAATGCAAATCAAGAACACTCGTCAACAGCAGATCCAACTGTATCGGGTTGTCAAAGCTGGCCAACTCCTGCACCAAGGAAAGTGGTTCACCAGGGACAAAGTTCAGCAGAAATTTCCTCATCTCATGGAGGAAATTAACACAATGGGGACCATTGCTTCCTAAGGGGGGAGGAATGATCCAGGTGGATATTGGTGGCCACCCGCCTATTCCACTTGGGCCCCCACCATTGTCTCTTTCAGTTTTTCAGTTTTGGCATAACTTACTATTTTTAGCAGTTTTTCGGGTCCTGAACTTCCGAAGCCGTTTTGAGGCCCTAAACGACGTTTTTTGGGCATCGTGCCTCCAGTGAATATCATTCCATTTCAGAATGATATTCATGGCGAAAGTTGTAGTCCTCGGATAGAGCTTTCTAATGATGTATCATGTGCGTCAAACGGAGATAGTATGCCAAAGTTACGTCCCTGGGAAGTTGAAACACCAATTTACCCAAACGGGGCCCATAGTTTTGGCGCTTCATCTCCTAGGGTTAGGTTTTTGGATGTTTAGGGTTCTCCATTATTTCTAAATAATAAATAGGCCCTCAAGCCTCATTGTAACTCTGTTCAGAGGCTTGTAGCCGCCACATCTCTTCTCAGAGATAGCTACCAGCGCCCTAGCTAGTTTTATTTCCATTCTGTCTGTAAGAAAATTTCAGTTCTTTGATATTAATGAAATGAAGTGTTATTTCCGCTGCATCTCTGTATTTATGGTTATATGTTTATTCTTTTGTGTTCCTTAACCACAGATCATCCACAGGCCAAATATTGGATACAAGAGAGCCCAGATATCCTTAGAGCACTCAATGATAACTTGCATATGGCATAGAACCAACAGAAGTTATATGTAGAGAAAGTAGAGTAGAGTGACATTTTGAGGTGGGTGATTTGGTTTTCATGAGACTACAACCATAAAAGCAATCCAAAATGAAGCAGAAGGGAGCTGAAAAGTTTCATCCTCATTTTTATGGTCCATGTAGGGTGATCCAACAAGTGGGGGAGGTAGCTTATGAGTTGGACATTCCACCAGGAAACAGGGTGAATAATGTATTCCATGTCTCTTGCCTGAAAAGGCCTTGGGACAATGAGTGGCAACTGCCACTAAGTTACCACCATTAGATGATGAGGGGAATTTGATTTTGACATCAAAGGCCATGTTACAGGAAATGGAAAGCAAGATGAGTATCAGGACCATTAGATAATTCATTGTCAAGTGGAAGGATTTTCCTGAAGAATATGCAACTTGGTAAGGAGAAAATATTTTGCAGCATCCAACACTACAGTTGCTTGAGGACAAGAAACATTTTGGGAAGGGAGGATTGTCTTATCCCGAATTAAAATTTTGAGATGGAAATTCTCAAGTTTTCAATTTTGGTGATTAATATATATATTTAGCTAAATAAAATTAGGAGAAATAAGTTGTGGAGATATTTAATAAATTTTGGAGAAAAGGTAGTGGTTGCGACTTCGGAAAATAAGAAAAATTAAAGTTAAGTTATGGAATTACCAAGCATAGAAATCAAACCATGGTATGGGAAAAATCGAACCATGGTATCACAAAGTGAAAGAAAAAATAAAAGGAAGGTTGGGGTCTGAATTTGATAATTTTTGTTTTGGAATTTCATTTCTAAATTGGATTTTTTCTTAAGCTATTGAGCTAAGTAAACCAGTGTTTTTGATCACAGGGATTTCCAAGTGGAGAATCTCAAATCTCTTTCGGTGAAATTAGAGTGCCATCCTAGGAGGGAAAACTTGGAGTTTTTTGGATATTTGTTTTCATTCATTTTGTGAGCCATTTCATCTCTACAACAGGTAGGTCATTTTTTCTAGAGCAATTGCTGCAGTATTGTGTTGGGAAATAGATGGAATTTCACTCTATATTTTGAATTCTATCCTTCAGTAATTTTTGTGGATAATATTTGGTGGAGCACCTGTAGATTTTCTGGTGGGACGCATAGCTAGGAAGTGGGTAATTTCAATTGAATTTTGGGTAATTACGAGAGGTTGGAATTAGCCCAAAATATTTATGGGTTTTGTTTGTCCAGGATTGGATATTATTGTCCTATTTTTTTAGAAATTTTGAAGAATATTTGAGGCCTCAAATACAAGTTTTCCTCCAGTAACAATATAAGTAAATGTATGGGAAAAGTGTGCAACCAGTGAGCCATTTTAGCGTGGAATTTTCTTCATTCTCACCTTTTTTTTGCGTGTTTTTTTAAGAAGATCCAGGTGCACACATTTCATCATATTTTTTTTCTTAGCTTCTCATTTGATATTTAATAAAGTGGCTCAATTTTATTATTTATGCTCAACAGTTTTCTAAACTTGTTGTTCTTATGGATTTTTCAGATTGCATGTTTATTTGTTTGTTGTAGCTAGTTCATTTTTTGGTATTTAAATATATTTCTCTAGCTAGAACATTACAGTAGTATCAGAGCATATTCTTGGCCAGTTGTGGGCTCTAGAGCATGTCATGACTGTATTTTTTGGTGGAGTTATTCATCGTCCTAGAGGCATAGGCAGAGGGAGAGGAAGAGGTCGTGGTAGACAAGACGAGCTTGAGAATATTTTTGATACAGAATTTGAGAACACCAAACACTACACAAGGGAGAATGGTGAAGATCATCCTAGGAAGGGTGGACGTGACCCACTACTAGAGGAGTTGGCAAGATCAATCCAAAAAATGATGGAGATGATGAGACACATGTGGGCTCTGCAATTGCAGAATATGTAGGGAGGACCTCAAGGTGTTGGTGTAGGAAGCAATGGAGAAGAAGGAGGTTCTAGAATAGGAGAGCCTCTAGGCATAACCCGTACATATGATCAAATTCCCAGCCCTACTATGCCTCACTTCACAGAGCAAACAGAGTGAGAGAGAGGTCTTGATGCATTCACAGAGTTAATTATCTCATTCAATAACGATATTGATGAGTATGAGGCCTTGGATCCCAGGATCACAAGGATACTCTCCTTTTTAGATTACTACCATCTAAAGGAGAAATGTAGGAGAGTTGGCCCCTCATTCTGAGGAGGACAACAAAATCAGAATTGGGATAATTAGAAGCTAGTAGGGAAGGTGACATTGAAGGGGTTTGATGGGTCATCCAAGATTTCCATGAGATCAAGGGTTCAAAAATTAGACACTTACATAGTTTGAATCCCATGCGAGAGGTGTATTCCATCAGATTTGGTATATTGAATTTGGAGGGTGATGTGCAAGAGTTTTGGTATCATATATTACTTACACTTGGGAATGGATCCATCACATCCTGTAACGAGTTCACTCGTAGGCTGATGGAAATATTTCATAGGTCAGATTCATAGTTGCACTTTAGAGAGTTAGCTAACCTAAAGCAAACAATAAATGGATATGATTACATAATAGAGTTTTAGAGGCTTGTGATGATGGTTTTAGATATTTCTATGGTATGATTGATTATGCCATTTATTGAGGGTTTGTTTAAGGCTCTATGAGGTTGGGTTCGGGATTATAGGACTATATCATTTCAGGATGCCATTAGTCGAGCATGGGATATGCTAGGTGTTGTTCCAAATATGAGGGTTCCAACACCTACTAAAACCTCTTTCCTTCAGAAGGGAAAAGACATCAGACCTTCTTAGAAGGAGTGGAAAGGGAAGGGACAATTGAATGATGATACTAGGAGGGACCTCTGATAAAGGAAATTATCTTTTACTTGTCAAGAGAAATGGGAAATAAGGCATCAATGTATACCAAAGGCAAGGCCCGCTACATAGAGGTATTTTTAGATAGTGAGCTAGAGGAGGAGGATGCAGGCCAAGAGGTAGATGCAGGTGAGGGTAGACCTCAGAACCTGAGAGGAGATGGCCCACCGCCCCTACCTAGTGGAGGAGATTTCTTACCCACTAGTGGAGTTATTACTTTTCTTTGGGAATTTTTGAATTATTTGACACTAAGGATCATAGGCATAATGCAGGAACAACATGTATCCATGTTAGTGGATAGTGAGGCAACCCACAATTTTTTTGATGAACAGTTGGTGGAGGGTAGAGGCATTCATACAGAGGCTTTCGAGGGATTTTCAGTATTGGTGCTAGGAGATAAGACTATGCAGTGTACCTAGTACGATCCCAGCATGATAGTGACAATGGGGAACTATTCAGTGACAGACCATTTCTTCGTGGTGGACATTCTAGACACTAATATGGTGATGGGATGTTAGTGGTTATATTATCTTGTGCGTGTCGCTACTTATTGGAGGAAATTGGAGATGGAGTTCATAGGGTTAGATAGAAATCTAGCAGCGTTGAGGGTTATGCATTCATATCCACCCCAGACAGTGTCTGCACACGAGATGGAGGCTTATTTGAGGTGCGGTGACATAGAGTGGGATGTAGAGTTAAGGATCTTGGAGATTGGGGGATGAAGCTTCAGACACATCCATAGTTAGAGATGTTAAACCAAGATTTGTATAAATGATCTTAGTGCACATTTAAGCCATACTTATCTGCCCATAACTCCAGTTTAATGATTAATTAACTACAGATTAACTTAGCAAATTTTCAGGGGTGCCACCAAATTCATCGGGACTTCCAAAGTTGGCGGACTTATCTGGAGTCTTCTCCAGATTTGGAGGAGATTTCTTAAAATCAAATTACCCATATCTTGAGCAATTTTAGACTAATTTTGGCTTAGGAAGAGTTATTACTAGCATATTTTCATGTTCCAAATCCACTGGTATATATTTCAGAGGTAGAGGATCAATTCTAAAGATTTTTGTTTTCACTTTGAAGAAATTTGAAGCCTAGGATCACCAAGAGGGAAGGCCATGCCTAGATCAATTGAAGGCCAAATTGAAAGAATGAATAGTCATTTATGATATATTTTGACATTCGGGACTCATTGGAGTATGTTTCAGGAGAATTTGATGTATGTAAATAGAAATTTTTTCACTGTTGAGCTAATATAGAGACCCAAGCCATGGAAGATGGACCAAGGAGATGTAGCTTAGGAGGGGTGAACTCCTTCATCAAAAATCTGTGTTGGTGGATCAATAGTGATGGTTTT